>SJYV01029990.1:2110232-2218670 GCA_006410875.1 Neotragus pygmaeus
AGAATGGACTGGTTGGATCTCCTTGCAGTCCCAGGGACTCTCAAGAGTCTTCTCCAACACCACAGTTCAAAAGCATCAATTCTTTGGCGCTCAGCTTTCTTCACAGTCCAACTCTCACATCCATACATGACCACTGGAAGAACCATAGCCTTGACTAGACAGACCTTTGTTGGCAAAGTAATGTCTCTGCTTTTGAATATGCTATCTAGGTTGGTTATAACTTTCCTTCCAAGGAGTAAAGGAATGATTACCAAGACATTAAGTTAAAACAAGATGCAGAACAGTATATATAATATGCCATCACTTGGGTAAAATGAATTTAAAAGAATATATACCCATATGAACATGTTTGAACATGCCCAGAAACTTCTGGGAGGATAAAAATGTGGTTGCGTTAGAAGGGGTAGGACACTGGCAACTGTGGTGAAAAGAAAGGACTTATTTTTCACAGTATATATACAGTATATACTATATTGTATATTATATAATATAATAGCATATATAATATATAACACATACAGTATATACTATATATATATTTCATTGTGCATATACATTATATAATAAATTATGTGTTATATATATAATGTATACAGTATATACTATATACATATATATACTATATACACACATATATACAGTATATATACATGTGGTATATACATATATAGTATATATACTATATACAGTATATGCTATATATATATGCTTGAATTGTTTACCTTGAGCATGTATTATATGTATTATATTTAAATATTATATATGTATATTAATATATGTATATTATATGTATAATACATTGTTGTATATAGTATATATAGTATAAACAGTATATATACACAGTAAATATATATATATATGCTTGAATTATCTANTGAATTGTTTACCTTGAGCATGTATTATATGTATTTATTTAAATATTATATATGTATATTAATATATGTATATTATATGTATAATACATTGTTGTATATAGTATATATAGTATAAACAGTATATATACACAGTAAATATATATATATATGCTTGAATTATCTACCTTGAGCATGTATTTCCTTTTTAAATAAATACATTTAAAAATTAAAAGTGTTAGAGAATTATTCTATGTATGGCCCTACAAATATTTGCTGAGAAGCAACTATGTTTGCCAAAGTATGCCACATGTTGGAAGAACCATTACTGGCTTTAAAAGTAGTCTGGTCAGGGTTGTGGACGTGGTTAGGGCTGTCTTAGACATAACTCTCTACTTGTTGAGGTTAAAAAAAAACCAAAAACATATTTGAAGAAATAAGGGTGGGAAACTTTCCAAATGTAATAGAAACTGTAAACCTACATCTATACAAAGAATAAGAACACTAGAAACTGTAAATATGTAACTAAACTTTAAAAATATACATATTAAAATATATGTTATAGGGCTTCCCTGGTGGCTCAGATGTTGAAGAATCTACCTGCAATTCAGGAGACCCGGGTTTAACCCCTGGGTTGGGAAGATCTCCTGGAAAAGAAAACAGCTACCCACTTCAGCATGGACAGAGAAGCCTAGATATTGTAAATATGTGAGCAAATTTTTAAATATACATATTAAAATATATATTGTATATAACTTTAAGAGTTCTTTAAGTTGTTTTAAAAATTACAACAATATAATATGTAACATCAAATTTAGAACACAGGCAGAAGTAAAATATATGACAAGAATGGCACATTGAATAAGAGTATGGAGATTAAAATGTACTGTTGCATGGCTCTGACATTATACATGAGTGGTATAATACCATTTGAAGGTAGACTGTAGTAAGTTGAACATGTCTATTGTAAATCCTAGAAGAGAAAAACCATTAAAAAAATTAAACGAAAGAGGTATAACTAATAAATCAATAGTGGAGGTAAAACACAACACTGAAGAATTTTCAGTTAATCCAAAAGAAGAAAGAAAACAATAATAAAGACAGTTAATGCTCAGTGGTGATTTATTTTTTAAAACTATTTTAATATATGTTTAATTTATTTTTTATTTTGGCTGCGCTGGGTCTTCATTGCCACATGTGGGCTCTTTGTTGGGGTATGTGGGTTTCTCTCATTGTAGAATATAGGCTCAAGAGCACAGGATCAATAGTTGTGCCACATGGGCTTGGTTGCCCTGTGGCATTTGGGACCTCCATTCCCTGACCAGGGATTGAACCCAGGTCCCCTGCAGTGGAAGGCGGATTCTTAAACACTGGATCACCAGGGAAGCCCCTCAAGTGATGAATGCTGAGTCATCAAGTTGGTATAAGTTTGCCATATAAAGCAAATCAAGTTTGTTGGCATTATTAATCCTGTGTGTGCAAAGCAGCACATAAAACAAGCATTGTAAATCATAGCCCTTTTATAATTTCAAATTTTGTTACAATAAGTTTGCTTAGGAAAAAAAATCTCACATGTGCCCACATAAGAATTACCTTGAGGGTGATAAAACTCATTATTGACTTATTTCTCTTTACTGCATTTTGAAGTGTCCTTGAAAAAGGAAAAAAAAAAAAAAACCTGAGATGTAGACAAAAGAGCTGCATACTGGAAGAGACCACCAATTAATTCAATGACATTATCTAAGTTACTTAGTTTCCTTCTGTTTCCTCTGTGGTAAAATGATAAGACATCACCCAATACACTAGCCACCAGCCACACGTGATTACTAAGCGCTTGAAATGTGGCTAATCCAAATGCAGGTGTGTTGTAAGTGTAAAAGACTCACCAATACAAATACACACTTAGAACAAAAAAAAAATGTAAAACATTAATAACGTCTTATGTTGATTACATATTGAAATATTCTTAATGTATTAGGTTAGCTAAAATTTGTTTAAAATACCTTTTCCTGTTTCTTTCTTTTTCATGTGTCCACTAGACAATTTAAAATCATATATATGGCTTGCATTGTACCTTTATTGGACAGTGCTAAACTAAATCGTATCTTCTAGTCCTTAATATTCTGATACTTATCCCAAGCTTTAGGAGTGCAGCATTTCAAATCCAGAAAACGTACATTTAAAGCAGTTCACTCTCTGCATTCCGTTCCACTAGATGGCACTAGAGTTACAGCTTCAAGCTAACATCATATTTTAAAATAGTTGTAGTTCTCTAAACACGTGCTTAGTTTCAGCTCCATGCCCTTACTCACACTATTTGCTCTACTGGGAAACTCTTTCCTAACTAGATAGCCTATTCATTTTTTAAAAATTCAGATCCTCTGGGACATCCCTGTGGTCCAGTGGTTAGGATTCTGAGCTTTCCCTGCCAAGGGCCTGGATTCAATCTCTGGTTGGGAAACTAAGATCCCACAAGCCACGTGGCACAACCAATATAAAGACATTAAAAATAAAACTCAGATCCTTAACATCCGTCTCCTGTCCATAAATAACTTTACGCAGCCATTGTCCATATTATGTACGAGGCCATATTATTCTATAATAAAGCCATGAAATATTGTTTACATGCATCCCCCCTTCTATCTTGCATGTTATCTGAGATAGGTAGTGATGAGATTTTAGTTGATGCCTGGCATCCGGCACGCAGTAGGTACTATAAGCAATGTTATCAGGATAGGCCAAGTTAGCAAAAAGTCCACATCGCAGTAACAGAGGGGCACTTCCCTGGTGGTTCAGCGGTTTACACTCTGCACCCTCGGACCAATCCCTAGTCAGTAACTAGATCCTACACTCAGCAACTAAGAGTGCACACGCTGCAACTAAGGATCCTGCATCCCACAGCTAAGAGCCGGCACAGCCAAATACATTAAAAAAAAAAGACAGCTTTTTTCTTGTGTACATGTTCATCAGGGATCAGCTGAAGGCTCTGCTCCATGACCAGTACTCCAGGACCTACGTTAATGGAACAAATCCATCTAGAGCCTTGCTAGTGACTGTGGCAGAAGCAAAGAAGGCTTTGGAGGTCTCTGAATCTGTGCTTAAATGCACCAACCTAGAACTGACACAAATCATTGCTACTCACAAGTTACTGGCCAGAACTAATTATATGGCCCCATTCAACGCAAGGATGTCAGAAAGTGTGATTCTATCATGTGCTTGGAAGGCAAGGGCAGAAATATTTGAGGAATGTTAATGATAATCTTTCCAGTAGTCACGTACGTATGTGTGAGTTGGACTATAAAGAAGGCTGAGCGCCCAAAAATTGATGCTTTCAAACTGCGGTGCTGGAGAAGACTCTTGAGAGTCCCTGGGACAGCAAGGACATCGAACAAGTCAATCATAAAGGAAATCAACCTTAATATACATTGGAAGGACTGATGCTGAAGCTGAAGCTCCACTACTTTGGCCACCTGATTTGAAGCGCCAATTCATTGGAAAAGACTCTGATGCTGTGAAAGACTGAGGGTAGGAGGAGAAGAGGGCAACAGAGGATGAGATGGTTGGATGGCATTATCAACTCAACGGACATGAGTCTGAGCAAACTCCAGGAGATAGCGAAGGACAGGGAAGGCTGGCGTGCTGCAGTCCATGGGGGTCACAAAGAATTGTACATGACTTAGTGACTGAACAAGTGACTACTAATAACCCTTCTAGTCAAAAACCTTTCAGCTATTTCTCCTGCAGGTAGAACACATTCATTATATGTTCCACCACAAAGGAAAAAACCCAAGAATTCCCTTCAGTCACGTCAAGTTCAAATTCAAGAATCTGCATGATGCACAATGGTTGCTATTGACAGTTTCAGATGTGGCTTGAGCTAGAGAACGATAAACTGAAACAAGCCACGTGCCGCACATCTAATGTACTCTGGTGGAACAGGGACAGGATAAATGCAGTCAGGAGAGTGGGGACAAACGGAAGACACAACAGCCTAGTGACTGTGATGGTCCACTGTGTAGATGTGATGATAGCCCCTTACCTGGAGCAAAGGGAATAGTTCTTGATTAGCTCTCAATTCTGCTTCTTGGGAAGACATCCTTAGGCCACTGTTCTCTGTTTTAAGCTGCCAAGTTTTCAGGGTGGCTGCTGTAGTATAACCCAATTTGTCCTGATAAATCAGAATCTAGAAGGGGGGGGGTGCTACATATTATTTAAAAAGAAACACTTAATACGTATGAGTAACTAATGTGGAGGGCAGCAAATATCTTACTGCAGGCTGGAAGGTCAGCAATCCATGTTATACAGTAGCAAAGCATTTGGTAAAATTGTGGCCTGCAGTAACTCAGTTATTTAATAACCTACCTAATAAGCTAGGAGAGTCAAGAGAATAGAATTTTAAAATGGGATACAGTTGGCTGTCACTGACAAAACACCCCAGGATGAGTTCAGAAGAGAACTGGCCAGCTTGCAAGAAGGTAAAGGGATCAAGAGAGACTATGGATGCCACAGGGGTTCACAGAAGCAACTGCTTCTTATCCCCAAGTGCATGCTCAGTTGCTCAGTCATGTCTGACTGTGACACTACGGACTGCAGCCCTACCAGGCTCCTGTCCATGGGATTTCCCAGGCAAGAATACCTTGGGTATTGTGAGTTGCCATTTTCTCCTCTAGGGCATCCCTAAATGGTAAGAGATAAAATGGAGATGCTTGGAGTGACAAAAATCACTCAAAAGAAAATTCAAACTCAGCTTTGTTGGTATGGTAACCAACAGACCTGATTTGACCAGAACCATTCCAGTTCTTAACACTGAAAATCCAGTAACCAAGGAAACCCCTCTGCCAGGCACAGGGACAGTTGTCTACCCTATTCATCACATCTCTTTTGAAACCTCTTAGTAGTTTAAATTGTTTTAGAGCCAAGACCTTGTTTAATTTGCGGCACTCAGTAAACCATTTCCATTAAGCGAAACTGCTTGGGAAAGAGACTTCAGGTGCGGGTCTCCAACCAAAAGATCAAAATGCCCCAAACTAGTTGAAGAGGCATAAGAATGAGAAAAGACACCAAATCTAAGAAAAATGTCTAGAAAAGGGCAGCTATGGCATGAAACTGCCTGAAATCAGAGATAAAAAGCCAACTATATTTCTGAGCAGTAACAAGTCACATAAGCCCAGCCAATCACAAAAGACCAAAGAGTGCAATCTTTTGTCACATGCCCAGAAGGTGAGAAGCTGGAAATATTTGCCAACGGCACTAAGAATTATCACAAAACAAAAAATAAAAGTGATGCCCAAACCACTGGTTTCTGGGCTATGTGTTAGTCACTCAGTTGTGTTCAACTCTTTGGGATCCCATGGACTGTAGCCAGGCTCCTCTGTCCATGTTATTCTCTAGGCAAGAATACTGGAGTGGGTTGCCATGCCCTTCTCCAGGGGATCATCCCAACCCAGGGATTGAACTCAAGATTCTTTACCATCTGAGCCACCAGGGAAGTCTGGGGTAGTGGCACTTGAGTTTAAGAACACTCAGGAAGAGGGCTTCCCTGGTGGCTCAGTGGTAAAGAATCTGCCCGCCTACCAATGCTGGAGACATGGGTTTGCTANAAGCCTGGCTTGGAGAATTTGGAGCATTACTTTACTAGCATGTGAGATGAGTGCAATTGTGTGGTAGTCAGAGCATTCTTTGACATTGCCTTTCTTTGGAATTGGAGTGAAAACTGACCGTTTCCAGTCCTGTGGTATAGATTAGGACAAAATATATGGTATTTGTTATCTAATTAGCTTCTGTTGTTGTTTTTGTTCAGTAAATTATGTTCAACTCTGCGACACCATGACTNATTGCCTTTCTTTGGAATTGGAGTGAAAACTGACCGTTTCCAGTCCTGTGGTATAGATTAGGACAAAATATATGGTATTTGTTATCTAATTAGCTTCTGTTGTTGTTTTTGTTCAGTAAATTATGTTCAACTCTGCGACACCATGACTGCAGCACACCAGGCTTCCCTGTCCTTCACCATCTCCCAGAGTTTGCTCAAACTCATGTCCATTGAGCCAGTGGTGCAGTCCAACCATCTCATCCTCTGTTGCCCACTTCTCCTCCTGCCTTCAGTCTTCCAGCATCAGGGTCTTTTCCAACGAGTTGGCTCTTCACATCAGGTGGCCAAAGTATTAGAGCTTCAACTTTAGCATCAGTCCTTCCAATAAATATTCAGGGTTGATTTCTTTTAAGATTGACTGGTTTCATCTTGCAGTCCAAGGAACTATTAAGAGTCTTCTCCAGTACCACAGTTCAGAAGCATCAGTTCTTTGGCACTTAGCTTTCTTCATGGTCCAACTCTCCTATCCAAGCATGACTACTAGAAAAACCATAGATTTGACTATATCAACCTTTATCAGCGAAGTGATGTCTCTGCTTTCTGCTATGCTCTCTAGGTTTGTCATAGCTTTCCATCGAAGGAGCAAGCATCCTTATTTATTTTTTAAAATTTGCTTGTTATATTTATTACAGTGTAGCTACTTTACAATGTTGTGTGAGGTTCTGGTATACAGAAGAGTGATTCCGTTATATGTGTGCATGCTCAGTCATTAAGTTGTGTCGGATTCTTTGGGACCCTATGGACTGTAGCCCATCAGGTTCCTCCGTCCATGGGATTTTCCAGGCAAGAATACTGGAGGGGGTTGCCATTTCCTTCTCCAGCAAGCGTCTTTTATTTTCATGGCTGCAGTCACCATCTGCAGTGATTTTGGAGCCTAAGAAAATAAACTCTGCCACTGTTTCCGCTTTTTCTCCTTCTATTTGCCACGAAGTGATGGGACCAGATACCGTTATCTTAGTTTTTTGAATGTTGAGTTTTAAGCCAGCTTTTTCACTCTTCTCTTTCACCTTCATCAGGAGGCTCTTTTGTTCGTCTTCATTTCCAACCATTAGAGTGGTTTCATCTGCATATCTAAGGATGTTAATATTTCCCAGCAATCTTGATTCCAGTTTGTGATTCATCCAGCCTGGCATTTCACATGATGTACTCTGAGTAGAAGTTAAATAAGCAGGCTGACAATATACAGCCTTGACGTACTTCTTTCCCAATTTGGAACCAGTCATTTGTTCCATGTCTGGTCCTGATTGTTGCTTCTTGACCTGCGTACAGGCTTCTCAGGAGGCAGGTAAGATCGTATTTCCATCTCTAAGAATTTTCCAGTGTATTGTGATCCACACAGTCAAAGGCTCTAGTGCAGTCAATGAAGCAAAAGTAGATGTTTTTTCTGGAATTTCCTAGCTTTCTCTATGATCCACTGAATGTTGGCAATTTGATCTCTGATTCCTCCACCTTTTCTAAACCCAGCTTGTACATCTGGATGTTCATGGTTCACATACTGCTAAGGCCTAGCTTGAAAGATTTTGATCATTACCTTACTAGAATGTGAAATGAGAGCACTTGTACAATAGTTTGAACACTCTTTGCCATTGCCATTCTTTGGGATTGGAATTGAAAATTGTGACCATTACTGAGTTTTCCGAATTTGCTGACATATTGAGTGCAGCACTTTTAACAGCATCGTCTTTTAGGATTTGAAATAGCTCAGCTGGAATTCCATCACTTCCACTATCTTTGTTCATAGTAATGCTTCCTAAGGCCCCCTTGACTTTACACTCCAGGTTGTCTGGCTCTAGGTGAGACCACACCATTGTGGTTATCTGGGTCATTAAGACCTTTTTTGTACAGTTCTGTGTATTCTTGCCACCTCTTCTTAATCTCTTCTGCTTCTGTTAGGTCCTTATCTTTTCTGTCCTTTATCGTTGCTTGAGATGTTCCCTTGATATCTCGTTTTCTTGAAGACATCTCTAGTCTTTCTCATTCTATTGTTTTCCTCTCTTTCTTTCCATTGTTCACTTAATAGGGCTTTCTTATCTCTCCTTGCTATTCCCTGAAACTCTGCATTCATTGCCTTTCTCCCTTGCCTTTTGCTTCTCCTCTTTTCTCAGCTATTTGTAAAGCTGCCTCAGAAATTAGCTTCTAAGGTGGATGTCCTGCAGTGGGTGGGAGTCCAAAAATAGAGGAAGAGAGAGAACTGGGTGGTAGAGAAATTGAAATAAGACCATAACTAGGGTGGCAATGTTTTGCTTCGGGATCTAGAATTTTAATATTCCCCATGACTGAATGAAACAGTGGAAACAAAATAAGCATTCGGCAAGTAACCGACGTGCCAAGAATTTTGCTAAATATAGCATGGAAATTATTTTTTAGTTCTTATAAGAACTCTGAGGTATTTTTACCTCCCTTCTTTATGTGTTAACTATGCTTTTTCCACTAGAAGAAAAAGAGAATTCCCTTTAGCTAGTCTTTTTTCAAAGGCTTAGCAACTATTTTAATTGATTAGTTTATTTATTTTTTGGTGCACAGCACAGCATGTGGGATCTTCGTTCCCCAGGCAGCATTTGAACCTGAGCTCACTGCATTAGAAGCTAGCAGTCTTAGTCACTGGACTGCCAGGGAAGTCCCCCTTTAGTTAGTCTTTTATCCATATTTCATATCTCAGTTCAAACATGTTTCCTCTGGGAACCCTTTGCTGATCCTCAGACACTTGCTACAGGCTCTGGTAGTATGACATACATTGCCCTCACTGTTTGCTGTTACCTTACTCTTACTTGTGTTAAAGTCTTATACTCCTCAAGAGCCTGAAAACATCAACAAAAGGTCTATCTTGTCTGATTTTTTTCATTCCACCCTAGCATCTAGCTCCACATTGTAGGCTTTCAATAAATATTTGTTGACTGAAGGAATAAATGAACAAATAATGATCTTATCCAGCATCTTTAGTTAGTCCCCACTATTCCAAGGAAGGGTATACAGATTTCTAAAATGAACCCGCTTCAGGTTCTACCTTCTCCTTGATAACTGCCAACCAAGGAAACCTCCCGATGAGGTGGGTCCTTATCCCCAATGCCCTCAAAAGAAGTGATTCCATACTTGACCCACACAGGAGTACACACTAAGACTACATTAGCCTCACAAATCTGATCTTATGATTCTGGGTCCATTTAAAAAACAGGTACCACACTGCTGGTGAGTATAAATTGGTACACTTTCTGTGGAAACCAATTTGACAACACCTATAAAAATAAAGACTTCACATGCCCTTTAATCTAGAATTCCACTTCTCGGAATGATCATTACAGACAAACTTCTGCATGGGAACAACAGAATATAAGAGGCAACCACTTCAGCGCTGTTTGCACAAAAGATTGGGGGTAAAAATAGAACAGCAGCCTATCAGCAAGGAACTGGCTAAGTCAATGACAACTAGGAAGATTGCACATCCATACAACTGGATACCATGAAGCCAGCAAAAAAGAATAAAAGAAGTTTTGCACATCCTGATATGATCTCCATGAAATTAAATGGGAAAAGCAAATGTGTAGTGTGTGTATAGTATGCCACGATTTGTGTTAAACTCACAGGATAGGATGTACAAAAAGAGATACTACCTTCTACCCACTAGGATAGCCATACACACATACACATGCATATCAGTTCAGTTCAGTTCAGTCACTCCGTCGTGTCCGACTCTTTGCATCCCCATGGACTCCAGCACGCCAGGCTTCCCTGTACATCACCAACTCCCAGAGCTTGCTCAAACTCATGTCCATCGAGTCAGTGATGCCATCCAACCATCTCATCCTCTGTCATCCCCTTCTCCTCCTGCCTTCAATCTTTCCCAGCATCAGGATCTTTTCCATGAGTCAGTTCTTTGCATCAGATGGCCAAAGTATTAAAGCTTCAGCTTCAGCATCAGTCCTTCCAATGAAAATT
Organism: Neotragus pygmaeus; assembly: GCA_006410875.1. Taxonomy (NCBI): domain Eukaryota; kingdom Metazoa; phylum Chordata; class Mammalia; order Artiodactyla; family Bovidae; genus Neotragus; species Neotragus pygmaeus. The sequence goes on from SJYV01029990.1 coordinate 2,120,889, forward strand.
CAATGAAACACACACACACACACATATATTTAAATGTATTAAGGAAAATAAAATTAAAAGTGTTGATGAGGATGTGAAGAAAATGGAACGTTTATGTATTGCTCTTAGGAATGTAAAATAGTATAGTTGCTGTTTAAAAGTTTGAGAGTTCCCCAAAAAAGTTAAACATAGAGTTATCATGTGACCCATTAATTCCACTACCCAGGAGTATTGAAGACGTGGGTTCACACAAAAACTTGTACACAAGCAGCATTATTTGTAATAGCTAAACAATGGGAACAACTCAAATGTACATCAGCTGATGAACAGGTAAACAAAATGTGGTACAATGGAATATTATTTTGTCTTAAAATGAAACATTAATATGGGCTACAAGATGGATGAACCTTGAAAATGTTATGCTATGTGAAGAAGTCAGACCCCAAAGAACACATATTGTATGATTCCATTTACAAGCAATGTCCAGGGTAGACAAATCCATAGAGACAGAAAGTAGGTTAGTGGTTGCCGGGGATTGGAGGGAGAAGGGAAAGAGAAGTGACAACTTTTGGGGGATGATGAAAATGTTCTAAAATTAGACAGTAGTGTTGTTGCACAACTCTGTAAACCACAGAATTACACACTTTAAATGGTGAATTTGGGTATGTGCATTATACCTGAATAGTAGATTTGATTCTTTAAAAAGAAGAACAAAGATGCTGCCATAGACTCAGATATAGAGAACAAACTAATAGTTACCAGTGAAGGGAGCAATACAAGGGGTGGGAAGTGGGAGGCACAAACTATTGGGTGTAAGATAAGCTCAAGTATATCGTGTACAGCATGGGGAATACAGCCAATATTTTGTAATAAATGAAAGTAGAAAGTAACTTTTAAATATTTTAAAAAGTTGTAATTTAAATATAATTTTTTTAATTTAAAAAAGACATCTTCAGATGACAAACAGAAACAGAACTAACCATTATAGAGCCTTTAAATTTTTTTTTACTTATTTATTTATTTTGGCTTCACCAGAGCCCTTGGCAGTGAAAGTGTGGAGTCCTAACCATTTGATCACCAGGCAATTCCCTATAGACCTTTATTAAGGAAGCATGAACCTAAGAAGAAAACTGAACTTAGAAGGAAATAATAAGATGCAAGAAAAAGTGAGTGAACATTTAGAAACCTCATGAATAGATCTAAATAAATTGACTATTTGAAACCATTTTTAATAATAATGATTACCTTGGCAAAGTAAAGAAAACAAGATGAATTTTTTTTTTTTAATGGTGAAGGTTTAAGATGGGAACAGTGAGCAGAGAAAATTAACATGTCTTCTTTTGAGAGAGGAAGGTAGATATTGTTTAATTTTAGACCTTTGAAGTCTTTATCAAAATGTTAGTAATGTGACTCTTCCTTAATCTCCCTTTCCTGAATAATTCAGTCTTCAAGCCCTTGGATAGAACAGAGCCGGTGTCTGCAGTGAACTGGCCCAGCCTGGAATGTCTCATTTTCTATGGTTTCCTCAATGCTGAGTAACCATTGAGTGTATGGATGCCTGAATGAATGTCATTTTTCAGGGAGGCCTTCCTAATTCCCCTATACAAAACAACATCCCTCCCACCCTCTCCATCTCCTTTACTCTGCTTCATTTCATTTTCATAGTAATCAACACCATCAAACCTATTTTATATTTATATTTATAAAATGAATCATCTATCTTCCTTCACTGGAAAGTAACTGCTTGAGGATAAGACCTGGGACTATGTCAATAACTCTATCCCTAAACCCAGAACAGGGCCTGGCATATAGTAGGTGCTCAACAAATGAATGAATTTATTGAATGAATGAATAATAATTTTTGTACCTAAGCTGTTTCATTTTTTTTTTTAAAGAACAGCTGCTCAGCTATTGGTTCTATATATTTGTATTTATTGTGCAGCAGCATTTTAACAATGATCATTTCTGGGTGATATGGTTATGAGCTTTATTAATTTATAAATTAATTGCTTGTGTAACACTGTGACAATGACACAATAAGGGGAAAACAGCCAAGTGAGTTTGGATGGGGAAATTGGGTAAAGAGCCCTGGCAGCTGTCATGCCAAGGCAGAGCTTCTTCATCCCTATCTGGGCCTGGATCTTACCCTGAGTCTGCTTCTGGAACTAGCTACCTACTGATCTGGGGCAAGTCATTTCTCCAGGCCTCAGTTTCCCGTTTTGTGAAATGCAGGGCTGATAGACATGAACCATCTCTATGCTTTGCTACCTCAGAGGTTTTTAGTTCCAGAACCTGCACTTAGAGGCTACAGCCTAGACAGTTGGGTGTGTGTGTGTTTGCGTGTGTCTGTGTGTATGAGGGAGAGAGTCTTAAAGGCACGATAGTCCTCTGTCTCCAGTCTCCACTTGGGAAATGCTGGATGAATCATGCAGAGTAAAAACAGTATTTAAAACTATATGGGCCAGAGACCTCCCTGGCTGTCCAGTTTGCACTGTAAGAGGCACAGGTTTGATACCTGGTCAGACATGCTGCACTGCCAGGAGAAAAAAAATACACAAAACATATATGGGCGATGTAAGTTAACTGTGAAAAATTAATATATATTGAGGTCCTGGTAGGATGTACTCTTAAATGTTAACAGTAACATTATTTTTCACTAGGCAGACCCTTTTATCCATTAGTCACAACAGGCACAGTGCCTGGGACCTATAGACTGTATAAAAACTCAAAATATTTCAGATGGGTGGTTTGCTGGCTATACTCGACCTGTGACCAGCTGTGGGTTTCAGCTCTGTGGAAAAAACAAAGCCAGCCTGGGAGGTACGTGTCCTTGGACTGGACTCACACTGAACAAAAAGAAAAGAAATGTGCTCACACTCTTTAATGAAAGCTCTCTCCCTTTCAGCCTGTGAGAGAATAGTTTAAACCTCTTTCTGTGAAGATGTTATCCCCTTAATGCGACCTGAAACTCACTAAAACTTGCTATGGAGTCTGTTATGGTTAAACATCTCCTCAGGAAGTGTTCTGTGGATCTCCAGGAGATTATAACATCGTACAGAAGTGTATTGACAATTTATTTCCGGCCCAGGCCTGTTATAAGTGTTAGTCATTCAGTTGTGTCCGACTCTTTGCCACACCATGGACTATAGCCCATCAGACTCCTCTGCCCATGGAATTCTCCAGGCAAGAGTACTGGAGTGGGTAGCCATTCCCTTCTTCCCTGGTGGCTCAAACAGTAAAAAGTCTGCTTGCAATGCAGGAGACCAGGGTTTGATCTCTGGATTAGGAAGATCCCCTGGAGAAGGGAATGGCTATTCACTGCAGTCTTCTTGCCTGGAGACTTCCATGGACAGAAGAGCCTGATGGGCTACAGTCCATGGGGTCACAAAGAGTCGAGCACAACTTAAGTGACCTTAGCATGCAAGCGTTTTACTGTTAGGCTTTTAGGGGCTGGCCGTTGAAGAGCAAATTTTATGCTTCTTGAAAACAGTGTCCTTCTCGAGTTTATAAATAAATCTTCAGATAAGTTTAGGGAAGTGGTGGGGAGCTATCTTCCCAACACTTCTAAGAGCTCTATTAAAAAAAATTCAGATATGGAAAACACAATATATTGGCTTCAAAAATTTTTTAAGGCAAAATTAAGATGACTAAACATTTAATCAAAAGTCTCCAAAATATAATATTATCTCAGCTAGACAATTTCATCTCAACTTGGTAACTGTTGATATGGGCTATGGGTGCATTTTAAGTGATGGGGGCATTGTGTGGAAGGCATGTTGAGAGTCTGTGGAAGATCTGTGGGTGGAAGATAGATTATGGATTCATTTTATAATCCTCTACAGTTTCCAATTTTCTACTATAACCATATATTGTAATAATAATAATAATTCAGTGAATGTTTTGAAAAAGCGTGTTAATGAAAAAGTTTAGGAAAAGTTTAGGATGAAGAACCTGTGTTTCCTCATTTCAATAGAAGCTTGTGGATGGCCTAGTCCTTTCTTCTGTAGGTTATAAGAATCAAAGAGGAAACACTCAAAACATGTATTTAAGAACATTTGCTCTTTCTGGGCTCTCTACCAAATTATGTCCATCCAAGAGTCTGGGATAAATCTGAATATTGACTCGGCTCTCTCCTTCCTTCATAAAATCCTAAAATGATTAAATGTGAAAACTTAGATGAAGTCTTTTCTCCTTCTGTCCTCTTGGTTCGTGAGCAGAGGGCTCCTTGAGAGCAGGGAAGCCCAGGCCAGCTGTGACTGAGCCACACATGGAGTGAGCTTCCTGCCGCCTGACAAGTGGCTGCGGGAGCTACAGGAGGGGGCAGGCACCCTGCCATCTTACCGTGGAGGTGGCAGTTGGCACAGAGAGCTTGGCAGGCAGTGGGCTTCTCCTGGCTTCTGTGCTGTTCTCATTCATAGTCACAATACCACTTCCCCCTCTTCTGGGTGACCTATACGCACATGCCCCATATTGACATATATGTGCACGTGTGGGCATATTTTCCCCCTTCCTGGCTGGCTGGCACCTTTCCCCCAGACACAGATGCCCAGCTATTTCGGCTGCCAGCCGACTAGTTCTTCGGCTCTGCTCCAAGTCAGCTATTGAAGAGGATGGGAGCTGCCCTGCTGCCTCTTATCACAGCTAAGCTAGAGAATAGTGTCCAGCCAGAATCCGCACCCCTCTCTTCCCCTCAACGTTACCGCCCAGTCCCTCCCGAGCCTGCCCCCTGCTGACCCCCAGCCTGATGGATCCTGAAAAGCAACTAAAACTACTCACTATCTCAGGCTCCCAGGTCTCTCTTTGGCTCTGGAAACCTCACCAGACCCCAACACCTGTTTGTTTTTTTTTTTTTTGCATATTCAAGTATTGCTTACTGATGTCATAGCATCCAGTGTTTATGCTTCTTAATTGATAAGCATGTTCTGACTAAAAATTTCTTGTACTGTTCCTAAGAATTATAACAAATATTTTACTTATTCATTTATTTCTGCTGTTAGATTGTAACCACTTTGAGGGAAAGAGTTATTTTAAGACTTAAAGAGGATATATCATCTCCTTTGTCTATGCCTTGTATAAACCAGATACTCAGGGGTTATCTGTTGATCAATCTCCTATCATGTGGAAGCACTAAAGGTCAGTAAGTCTCCTGAGCTCACCAAACCCTTTAGCTAAACTGAACCTGTACTTTCTCTGCCCATCCCACCCACATCACCAAACTCAGGCTCAGCCCCGCTCAGCCAGAGCAATCTCTTTCTTTTTCCAGCCTCAGGGTCTTCGCCAATAAAACAAATGGACTGAGCTCTGTAATGTTCCTTCCAGCTGATTACATTCTATAATGGAGTGTTTTTAAGAGGTCCTGGCACCTCCTGTTCCCAGGTTTCTGGAATGGATTCATAGCTGTCCCCTGCCTCTTCTCTCTCTGCTAAACAGAAGTCAAGGAGAAAGAAAAGGAAAGGGATGTGGACAAACTCCTTTCATAGTAAAGGAACCAAGCAGCTTTGGGACTTGCTCAAAATGGGGGCTACGCAAAAGAATAAACTTGGTGCATGGCAGGATGTAGATTCCAGCGTGCTCTGAGTGTGCACACCAAATGGGTGTGTGTATACCAGGGCAAGCATGTGCACACTAGGAACCTTTGCACTGTCAGGGGTTCCAAGCCTATGGATATTACTGTTGGTGTGACATCTGGTGCCCAGAGTGCCTGGGCTAGCTTTCACAGCATCCTTGTGCTGGTCACTTAATCAACGGGCATGTGACTGTTGGTGTTTCTATGCACCTGAAACTGTGTGCTGGGCTTATCACCGCAGGAAGTTAAGGTTCTTTAGCTGGATTAGTGGATCACCTAATAATAGTGGACACAGCCTGAAGCTCCATTACTTCTTCCAAGCCAGGAAAGGAGGGAAGTCCCCCCAAGCTCCAGGTGTCAGCACACCTGAACAGCCCCTTCCCACAAAGGGGATGTACTGTGAAAATCATCCTTATCTCCTGAGGGTGAGTTCTCAGTTATGCGATCCCTAATGGGAAAGGCATAAAAAATGAAAGTCATTCCAGGATCTGGGCCTGGAAGCAAGCTCAGTAACCAACCCTGTAGCTGCTAAGCCCCGGAGTCATATAACCTTACTGGTTTCTCACGAGGAAGAGGCATTTTCACGTGCCAGACATGTTACTGCTATCATCAGAGCCCAAGTTTCAATAGCTCCCAAAGCTGGTGTCCTGTGACCTGTCAGGGCAGAACAGACCTGGCCCTGCTCCCCTCGAGTACTCTCCCCAGGACTGCTGTCCACCTGCTAGAGTTGGATCTCCTCCTCAGAGGGTAAGCTCACCCTCCAACTCCTTTCCAGTAGAAAGCCGCATTCCTGCTTCCAAATACTTCTGATTTTTCTGGCTTCCTTCACCAACTTGGGACATCCGATCACCCTGTCGGGCCAAAGAGCACTTCCTCTCCTGCCCTCTCGCTTGTCTGAAAGAGTCTCGCTCAGCCCCTCCGCTAAACGTTTTGCATTTTATGATCAATTCCCTCTCCTCACCTTCCCGAGGGTCACTGTCCTTGTATGGTCCCCAGCGGTCTCTTATAAAATTAAAGGTGCTAAACTCCAGGAGAGGCATCGTTCCGGTAGCTCCAAGCCAACTATTCATTCATTCGGTGTTGTCATTTTTCTATTAAAGATTTCATATTTTTGGTATCAGTTTTCCAAATTATTGACATATTAAGAATATACTGAGCCCTTCTTGATCTATTGAGCCCTTTCTTATTGTATTTATGAACTATTTCCCTATCTGCTCACTTTCAATTTTATGATTATTTTTCTCCTTTTTACACCCATGTATTCAGAACTGTTTATTAAATGTCACTAGAAATTAGCACCAGGCGAAGCATTTGGGAGACAACTTAGGACTCTTCCTCCTTCCTACTCCCAGTTAGTCAAATTACAGATCTAGAAGTTTGATACTATAGCTATACTCTTAGTTGATAAAATTCTGATTTTCTTTAAGGTTTATCACTTAAACCTATGTATGTAGCTCACTTATATATAGCTCTCTATATAAGCTCACTTATATGTATATATATATATATATCTCACTATATCAATAATATAAACAGCTTGCTTATATCAGTAATAAAAATTTTAGCTCTATAGTAATATAGAGTTAATTAGTAATAAAATATATCAGTAATATATTAATATATTAGTACTATAATATTAGTAATATAGTAATTACTAGTATATTAATATATTAGTAATATAATAAAATATATTAGTAATAAAAATTCAAATTAACTTAAACTATAAATATATATTATGTACCCAATATTAGAAAAACTCGTGCGAAATTGACATATAAATACGTATTAATTGACTTCCATTAAAAAATCACAGCAAGGAGTGCTTTCTTTCCTCTCTACAAAAGTCCACTTAGGGACTAAAAACATGACAGCCAGTAGCTCAGGACAGTAGAATCAGATCTGGGGGATCTAGGGACGCATCTTGGGGATGAGCGTCACCAAGCTCCATCAGTCTGTTATCCTCACTGTCCCTCCATGAAGATACACAACAGTAGCGGATTTCTCATGTGGATGTTTCAGGGTTAAGAACAGTGGCCTCCAAGACAACTGGACTCGAGTTGCAGCTCAGCTTCATGATTGAGGGACTGGATGACCGTTGACAAGCTCCTTAATCTTTCTGAGGCTCAGTTTTCTCAATGGGAATAATGATACCTACCACCATAGGACTGTTTGACAAATTAAATGTAATTATGTAGGCAAAGCATTTTCTACAGTGTTTGGCTCAACTGACATTAGTTATGTTTTGTTATTTTTGTCCTTCTGTTGTGTGCCTAAGGTGGTATTGTGTGCTGGGGAGGCAGCAATGAACAAGACAGAGTCCCTCGGACACCTCCCCACCCTACCCCCCTCCCCATAGTCCAGTGGTTAAGACTCTGCACTTCCATTGCAGGGGCACAGGTTTGATCTCTGGTCAGGAAACTAACATGCCACTCAGCACAGCCAAAAAAAAAAATAAAATAAAATAAATTAAAAACCTACAGGGTCCCTGCCCCTCCCCACTTCCAGGGATCTAATACCCTGATTCAATTCCTGCTGCCACACTTGATCAAGTGAGACTTGAGTTTTCCAGCACCAATTTCAACCTCAGTTATACACATGGCCTTCATCCCTTCCTGCACTGCCTTGTTGAGANAAAAAAACTAAAAACCTACAGGGTCCCTGCCCCTCCCCACTTCCAGGGATCTAATACCCTGATTCAATTCCCGCTGCCACACTTCATCAAGTGAGACTTGAGTTTTCCAGCACCAATTTCAACCTCAGCTATACACATGGCCTTCATCCCTTCCTGCACTGCCTTGTTGAGAAAAGTAACTTTAAATCAAGTAAAATCTTAGATTATAAATTCTTTGAGGGCAAAAATTTAACCTACTTATTCCACTAAACAGCACAACAATATATATTTGGAAAAAATGAATTGTAATCATCCTCTGCATATGCAGAGGACTGTTAGTTGTGAAAGCACTTTCATGCTTATTTCATTCTGGATAATAACTGGATGAGTTACAGAAACAGATGACATTAGAAAAAATTTCAAGGTATATTGGGTCATGGGGTAAGAGATGGGAAGAATTTCATGATAGAATAATTTCAAATTATTTCAACAAAATAATCTTAGAAGTTGCAGTGCCTAGAAAAGCCTATAAACCAGAATTCGATTAGAAATCTCTTTGTTTAACTTTTTGTTATGGAAAATTTCAATCATACACAGAAGTCCATCTAGTCAACAAAGGTCCGTCTAATCAAAACTATGGTTTTTCCAGTAGTCAACAAAGGTCTGTCTAGTTAAAGCTATGGTTTTTCCAGTAGTCATGTATGAATGTGAGAGTTGGACTATAAAGAAAGCTGAGCACAAAAGAAGTAATGCTTTTGAACTGTGGTGTTGGAGAAGACTCTTGAGAGTCCCTTGGACTGCAAGGAGATCCAACCAGTCAATCCTGAAGGAAATCAGTCCTGAACATTCATTGGAAGGACTCATGCTAAAGCTGAAACTCCAATACTTTGGCCACCTGATGCAATGAACTGACTCATTACAAGCAACCCTGATGCTGGGAAAGATTGAGGGCAGGAGGAGAAGGGGACAACAGAGGATGAGATGGCTGGATGGCATCACTGACACGATAGACATGAGTTTGAATAGGCTCCAGGAGTTGGTAATGGGCAGGGAAGCCTGACATGCTGCAGCCTATGAGGTCACAAAGAGTTGGACATGACTGAGTGACTGATATGAACTGAACTGAAGAGCAGAATAGCCTCCACGTGTCCAGCACTCAAGGGCTTCCCTGGTGGCTCAGATGGTAAAGAATCCACCTGCAGTGCAGGAGATGCAGGTTTGATCCTTGGATTGGGAAGATCCCCTGGAGAAGGAAATGGCAGCCCACTTCAACATTCTTGCCTGGAGAATTCCATGGACAAAAGACCCTGGTGAGCTATATTCAATGGGGTTGAGGAATCCAACACAACTGAGTGACTAACACTTTCACAGGACATTTATACTTTTTAATATTATAAACAAAGTTGCAATGAGTATCTTTATGACTTTGTACACTTGCCCAATTATTTTCTTAAGAGTAAATCCTAAGAGTGAAAACAAGAGATCATACCTCTTTCAGGTTCTTGTTACATAGTGTTCAACAGCCCTCCTATCCACACTTCATGAAAGTGTCTGTATTCTAATATTCCATGCACACACAATCCAAATGGTATTATATCCATTTGCAAATGAGGAAATGAGAGTGAGGAACCAGAATCCCTTCTGAGACAGGTACGGCTGGTATCTCAACAGAGGACTGAGGTGACTCGGATTAAAGAACATGATTCTCAGTGGGTCAGGGGCTGAGGCTGAGTTGCATTATCTTCTGCCATTTCCTGGGTGCATGACCTTTGCTGGTGATCATATGTGTGTGTGATAGGGAAACACCCAGGGCAGAAACTGAGCCAGTGAGTCAGAACCTCTATGAAGGGTTGTGGTTAGGGCTTGGCACTTTCATTGCCAGGACCTGAGTTCAGTCCCTGGTTGGGAACTAAGATACTACGAGCCATGTGGTGTGGCCAAGAAAAAAAAATAAAAAGCACCTCTAGGAAGTCATTGTCAGTCCTCCAGAGATACTGGGCAATGTTAATTCTAGTAATGGCAGAAAGTAAATTAGTTTGGTATTGTGGGTTAAATTGTGTCACTCCAAAATATATGCTGAAAAAAAAAATATGTTGAAGTCATAACCACTGGGACATATGACTGTAAACTTACTTGGAAATAGGCTCTTTGAAGATGTAACCAAATTAAGATGAGGTTGTACTGAAGTAGGGTAGGCCCTACTCCAACATGACTGTGTCCTTTAGAACCCAAGGAAAATCTGTATGCAGACAGACTGAAGGAAGATGATCATATGAAGATGGAGGCAGAGATTAGAGTGGTGCTACCACAAGTGAAGGGGAGCATGGGGCTACCAGAGATGGAAGAGGCACGGAGGTCTTCTCAGAGTCTTCAGAGTCAGCCTGGCCCTGCTGACATTTACAGACTTTTTTTGTGGTACTTTGCTAAGCATCCCAGGACACTAATACTGATGGGGTAGAGTGGTGTGTATACAGGGAATGAAAAGGATTCTAACAAGAACTGACGCCATTTACAAAGCTGCTGGAATTTGGCAGATTAACTCATTTTAGGACACCAGAAAGCTACGCTGGATCCTGGGGACAGGGATGGGAAGAAGACAATGGGGGTGAAGGGAGGTGGATGGTGTTGTGAGATGCAAGGCTTGTAGGGGTTGAGGATATCTGAGGTGAGACCAGAGATGAGCTGAGAGACAAGCTCCAGGGGAAGGCACAGGCCTTATAAGCGAAGTTTCCCATCATTATTACCCAAGGAGTAACTGGGAACAGGCCGCACTTCTGGATTCCCCAAAGGCAGTTTCCCAGGTTTCTCATACCAAGGATTCCTGCAACTGTCTTTCATCTATGAATTCACATTTCGATTTTGTGTCCCCCTGAAAATTTGCCAATCAGAGATTCTGATTAACAAGTGAGAACTGATAATTATTTATTCATTCACTTCAACATTTACTGTATGCTAGGTTTGTGGTACTAGGTGAAGTGCATTCTCTATTCTTAAGCAGCCTAAACTTAAATAACTCTAGTCAAAATTAAATCACTTGACATTACAGTTAGCATAGGATCCCTAATGAGAGGGAGTGTATGGGTTATATCAGAAGTTTTAAAACATTAAAAATATCCCTGGGGCCCTTTTTAGTGTGGATAAAGCTGATTTCTTAATTCCAAAAGGTAAAGAGAGAGCAATTTCCCCCCCTAACTCTGTGACCCCTACACAGAGATCACAGATCCTATAATACAAATAAAATAAAAGCAAGATTTGTGCCATTTCTCATAGACCTTCAGATCCCGAGGTAATAAAACTAAAACAAAAAAAGAGGATAACATTTTTTGACAAGGATTTAGATAAATAGGAAACTTCCTAAACTGCTGGTGGGAAAGTAAATGATGTTGCTTCTCTGGAAAAAATTTGCTTGTGCCTCAAGAAACTAAATGTAGTTGCTGTATACCTGAAACTAATACAACATTATTAACTATACTGTAATAAAAACAAAACAGAACAGAGCTACTATATGATCCAGCATTAGTATACTTAAAGAGGTGAATTTAATTGTATGTAGTTGTACCTCAATAATAACAACAAAAAATAAAGTTTCCAGCCCGTCTCTGGGCTCTATCCATGCATCTACCATCTTCAAAGGAAACCACTTTCAATAGCCTCTTATGCATTCTTCCCCAAAGACCTAGATATCTATAGATGTATAGATACATAGCTTTGCAGGGGTATAATTTAGAGATTCTATATAAGGGAATATTCTGGATATTTCACATATAAATGAATCATGCAATAGGTGATCTGTGTTTGTCTTTTATTTAGCATAACGGCTTCAAGGTTCATCCATGCTATAGCACATATCAGAATTTCATGTTTTTTAACTGAAATATAATAGATGTACATACAATATTATATGTTATAGACGTACAATATAGTTATTCACAATTTTAAAGATTGGGATTTCATTTCTTTTTATGTCCAAACAATTTCCATTGTACAGATAGAGCACATTTTGCTCATTCATTTGTCAGCTGATGGACATTTGGGTTGTTTCTATTCTTTGGCTGTTGTGAATGATGCTGATATGAATATTTGTGTACAAGTTTTTATATGGACATGTGCTTTCAGTCCTCTTGAGTGTATAACTAAGAGTGGTAACTCTGTTTAATAGTTAGTTGGAATGGCCGAAATGTTTTCCAAAGTGGCTGCATCATTTTACAGCCCCACTAGCAATGTATAAGGACTCTAGTTTCTCCACATTTTTGGCAAAACTATTTACTGTCTTTCTTATTTCTGTTGTCCTACAGTCTGAAGTGGTATCACATCATGGTTTTGACTTTCCCAGCAGCAGCAGCAGCAGCAGTGACTAATGATGTTGAGGGTCTTTTCATATGTATGTTGACTATTTGTATATCTTCTTCTGAAAAATGTCCATGGACCTCCTTTACCCATTGAAGATATTCAACTCATAAGTTGAGTATGAGTTCTTTTATTTATTGGTTGTGCTGCACTTAACGTGGGATCTTAGTTCTCTGATCAGGGATGGAGCCTGGGCCCTCAGCAGTGAGAGCTCAGAGTCCTAGCTGCTGGACTACCCGGGAATTCCCTAGATTTTTCTTTTTTTTAATTTGGGCCTTACTTGTTCAAACTTTCGATGTGGAAATCCTATATAGCCTGGGGTGAGGGGGAAGTCCTCCAGAGAAGCTTTGTAAAAAGCTCCTTCAAAGAACCAACAATCCATTCCTAATTTTTGTTAATGTTCCCTCTTGCATTTTCCCAGATCACACATAGTATACATTCCACTCTCAAATTCACAGAATCATAAATTCTCACTCAAGTCAAGAAAGCAGGTAAAGACAAACACATATCGCTGACCCCTCCCTTTGCTGATTTCTCCAGGCCTGCCTTCCCTGAAGAGCATAGCCTCGAGGGTCCTGCTCTATGCCAGGTTTTGGTTATCAAGAGTGGTCTGCACCCTCAGGACAGCCGTGGCTTTAGGGACAAACACTTAAACAACAACACTGGCTTTCAGGCTTCTCTCTGTTCTTTGCTTTGTATGTTTGTTTGTCTTTTGCCCCTGTAGGTTTCCCTTTTTTTATTTTTTCTTTTTCTTCAAGCTGTGCTCTGCATGTAAAAGAACGCTTGCTATGTTTTAGGTGTCTTGTTTTGGGAAGATTGTCCCATTATCTAGCTGTTTCCTTGCCTGACATAGAACTTCAGGGGAGAAAAGTGCACAAATTGACAAACCATGTGAGCAAATGGATCCATAAAAGGTTTAATCAGATAATGGATTCCTTACTGCTAATAGATATTGAATTGACCTTTCTGGGTAACCTAGAGCTTTGATCTACTAGAATGCATCACCCTTAAGAAGGGGTTGAAGACATGAAATCAGTGCTGAATATTTTGAGCAGTCAGGAGGAGAGAGGTTGGAGACAGAAGTTTTTCTGAGACCTTTAAACCAATCACCCTCTACCTAATTCTCTGACATGGGGCTTTAGGGGAAGATGTGTGAAACATGATGTCTGTCATACACGTGCTCAATAAACACTTGCTGACTGAACCCTGAATGTATAACTGAGTCATTGTGTCACAAGACAGCTCCTCAATTTTCTTCAGTAAACTTCCCTCTCTATTGAGGTGACAAATTATCCAGGCTAGTGTTAGAGAATGAATCTGTTAAAATGTTGATATCCAGAAATGAAGTACACTGGGGTGGTATGCAACAGACTGTCATTTCAGATTAGTCAAAGAAAGTTTCTTGTACAGGGTGTACTTGGGTTGAATGGTGAAAGAAAAAGGTGGGCTGCTCCAAAGCTTACCTATGAATTATGAATGGTAAATCTGATAATTATGAAACATCTACTATATACCACCACTATTCTAAGTTCTCTCCATGTATCAATTTATGTAATCATCCCAACAACACTAACAGCTGGGTATTACCATAATTTTATTTTATAGATGAGGAGCTGAAGCACAAAGAACTTAAGTGACTCATAAGTAAGAGAGCTGGAATTTAAACCCAACAGCGTAGCCCATGAATTCCTGTGCTAAACTCTTATGCCATAATGCTTCAGTGGGAACCTAGATTCTATCACAGAGAGAGCATATTATTCCACAAAACATGTCCTGGGAAGCCTCAGAACCTTGCCTGTGCTCCTGTAAATACTTGGAATGACCTATTCTCTCTTTATCTGGTGAACTCATTCATTTCTCCGTACTCAGCTTAGATTTTTGGTGCCTCCAGAAACTGACTTGAGATTAGACAATGATAACAAGGATAAATGGGAGGGAAAGAATCTACAGTCTGTGATTCAAAAGCCAAATACTGGGACTTCCTTGGTGGTCCAGTGGTTAAGATTCCAAGCTTCCATTGCAGGGGGCACAGGTTTGATACTTGGTCGGGGAAGATCCCACAGGCAGTGCAACATGGCCAAGAAGTTTTTTAAAAATATCAAAATTGACTGATTATTAGTATCTGATTATAGGCTGATTATTATGCTGCCAACATGGAGACATCTATGTTGCCTCTTGGCCTGTAGATCTGGGGGACTGGGCTGAGAACTTGTGTGTGTATGTGGGGGGTGGGGGTGGCAGATGGGAAGATTGGTTGTTTTAAGAGTTTTAGGAAGGGCTCTTTGCATCCTATTCCCTAGCTTGCCTTTAATTAGGACTGTTTTTTGTTACTGAACCAAACTCTGGCTCCCTTGTCTGTCTGCAGTAAAGCTAACCTACTGACCCCAGTTGTGGTAAAGGAAAGTGCAGCATTTATCACAGGGCACCAAGCAAAGAATTCAGGGCAGCCAGTGCTTAACAGACTCCCCCAAGGCACCAGGGAAAGGTTTTTAAAGACAGTGTGAGAGAGATGGACTGTGGGATACTTGATCAGCTCATGAACATTCTTCTGATTGGTTGGTGGTGAGGTAATCAGGAGTCAATATAGCAGCCTTCTGATTCCAACCCGTCTGGGGTCTATGTGCTTGCGAGGGGCATACGGAGAACTTCTTCCACCTGGTGGAGGTTTCCGGGTCTGCAAAACAGCTCTAACGACAAGGCTCAGAACGTTATCTTTNGTTCGACCCCTGGTCAGGGAACTAGATCCTGCATGCCACAGCTAAGAGCTGGCATGCTCCAACTACATAAGTAAATAGGTGAAATCCCGTATGTCACAACGGAAAACAACCTGCATGCTGCAACAACGACTGAAGATCCCCGTGTGTCTCTGGGACAATGAAGACCCAGTGCAGCCAAATAAGAATATAAATAAATAAAATATTTTAAAAAATAAAGCAAATTGAAAGTCAGACAGAACAGGACCCATGTTGTCTGATTCCATTTATATGAAAAGTCCAGAATGGGAAAATTTATAGACTGAAAGTAGATTAGTGGTTGCCAGAGGCTGGAGGGAGAGGGGAATGACTGTTAATGGGTGTGGGGTTTCTTTCGGAGGTGATAAGAATGTTCTGGATTTAGATAGTGGTGATGGTTGTATAAGCTTGTGAATATACTAAAACCCACTGAATTGTAGACCTTTGAAAAATTAATTTGTTTTATTTAGAGGCTAATCATTTTACAATATTGTTGTGAGTTGTAGACTTTTAAATGAATTTTATATATGAATTACATTTCAATTTTTAAAAGTGAATTTAACCCTTCCTCAGCCAGTTTCCTCATCTATAAAATGAATATTTATACCTGATATGTAGTTGTGTGGAATGACTCAGTGTGAATAAAGAGTATAGCGTGCATGCTCAGTGGACACTTAGCTCCTGCCAGGATACTGGATCCAGCTGAACCCCCTCCGTGTGGTCTTGGAAAGACCAGTTAGTTGCACCGAGCCTCGTGTTTCTCATCTGCAAAGTGAAATAGCTGGATCAGATGAACTCTCAATCCCTCCCAGCCTTACGACACTCCTTGATGGGTGGAAATACTGAGAACAATAATGTGTTTGTGCAGCTTTTGACATTTGTCAAAGCACTTTCAAGTAACTGAACTTCATTTGTTATCTCACCTAGTATTTAGTATCTTCCGTCATAATGACAATCAGGCTTCAGATAAACAAATGATGAAGCAGCAGGAAGCAGAGGCCAAGATGTGGTGGCCCGGGGAGTGGACATACAATTGTGCAGACAGGTCCCAGTTCAGCGTGGCTGCAGCAGCTCCCACCTGCTTAAGCTGTTAGTGGCACACTGCCCGGGGCTGGGACCAGGTGCCAGGGCCTGACTCCCCATGCCAGCCCCCAGTGAGGCGATAGCAGAGCTGTCAGTGAGCTGGCCACAGGCAGAAACCCACTCTGCTACA
Source organism: Neotragus pygmaeus (assembly GCA_006410875.1). Lineage (NCBI taxonomy): Eukaryota > Metazoa > Chordata > Mammalia > Artiodactyla > Bovidae > Neotragus > Neotragus pygmaeus. Next base: position 2,137,337 of record SJYV01029990.1, read on the forward strand.
GATCAGTGGTGATTTAAGTTTTCAAACCACTTCCTAAATACGCTCTTGGTCTTGGGAGAATTCTTTTTGTTGGCTGGAAGCTAAGCAGAGCCTCTCCAGGCTTTTTAGGACCACAGATATGATGCCGTTTTCCCTTTCTTCAATGTATATAGGGAGAAGAAGCCTAGAGCATGCCAACTCAACCTCACCCTGGCCTGGGGTCCTCAGGCCACCTTTGCACCTTTTGAGAGGAGAGGGCTGCTGCCTCCCCTTTCCACCCCCAAGCTTGCCTTCTGGTCCTCTGGTGCCTTAGCCCTCCCCAGCCAGTGGCCCCTGGCTGAGCTACAGACGCACCTAAGGGAAGGGAAGGCAGTGCTGTGGATACAGGGCCCGCCTGTAGGTAACCAGGTGAGGCTGAAGCTTGTGAGGGGCCCTGGGGATTTGCCGAGGGGCCCAAGGCTGCAGAAGGGAGCTGGGCCATCCTCACCCTGAGGAGGGAGCTGGGGTGGGAGCTGGAGCGCTTGGAGGGAGGGGTGGAAACAGGAGAGCAGATAACCTCTCCAAGCATCCCCCAGAGTGTCACAGGGTGAGTGGATGGGGCAGGAGGGAGTCTAGCCCATGGGAACCAGCAGGGTCCCAAGGCCTGGGAGCAGGATGAGGGAGGGGATGAAACTCTCAGATGTGCCCTTGGATGAATTAGGCAAATGGGAGGCTATGCCTGGGGATGGGAGGGAGGCTTGGGGAGGTGAGGTGGGTCTGGGGCTACCAGTCCTGTGACTGAGCCCTCCCCCACATCTTCTTTCCCCCCAGTATCCAGCCCTTCCCCTCAAGGAGTAGGTGGAGGCCCCATTCGCCTCTCTCCCCTGCCCTCTGTGACCTGGCAGGAGGCAGGAGGCAGGGGCTGGCAGGCAGGGAGTCGGGGGTGAGGCTCTTTTCAAACTTGGGAAAGGTAGGCCCCAATTCCTCACTCTCCCTGGAGAGAAATAACCTCCCCTTCCTGCCTTCAGTTCCCTTGGGGCACCCTGGGGACTGACAAGCACCCACAGTAGCCATCCTCCAGACCAGGCAATGCATGAACAGGGTGGGGGCCTGCCCTGGCGCCCTGGGCCCACACTGACCCTACCAGTGCTCTGGGTCCCTCTAGTCCAGCCTCGGGCAAGTGGCAGGAGTGGGCTGGGGTGAAGGCCGGGGTTTGTTATGGCTGTGATAATGTCGGGGCCTCCCAGGCAAGAGAAAAGTGCAGTTTGCACATTGCTTACATTTTTCTTATGCAGCCAGGCTGGGAAATAGTTGGAAATAAAAGCGTGGGAAGGTGGACAGACTGTCCTCAAAGAAAAGCTTTTGGTGCCACCTGTGCCCCTTCGGGCGAGGGCATCTCAGTGGGGGATCTGGTGCAGAGGATGCTGTGGGCGTGGGCATGAGGAGTTGCCGTGGTTTTGGAGTAGATATTTACTGGCCCAGTGACCTCTACCCACCACCACAGTTCACACTTCATGCTCACCCATACACCAATCCTGCGTGACTAGAACCTCATCCTCATTGGAGACACCAAAGCAATCAATAACTGAGTGACACGTGGCAAAGCTGTCAAGCTATTTAAGCCCTGGAGGCCAGGGCTGGGACAAGGAGGGATGAGGGAAAACAGTCATGAGACCTTCATGTGGGTAGCAGCTCCTCCCATTGGCCCCATCCTTGATGTGGGTGGCCGGCAGGGGCGGGAGAGAGACCCAGGTTTGGACCTCTAATCTCGCTAATCTCTGGGGTGCTCCTTCTTCCTTGATCTCAGGCCCCTCCTTCTTAACATCTAGGGTACAGGTAGATGATTCCTTGCCATTGCAAAGCCTGAAGTTGGCCCTGGCAACCCCCAGAGTGCTTTCTCCAAGTCCAGGTGGCAAGCCATCTCGGCCAGCTGAGAACACCTGCCTTCTGCTCTGCTTTCCACCCTTTTCTGCCCCTGCTCCTGATGCTTTGCCTCCAGATCTTTTCTTCCCTAAATGTAGACTGGAGAGGAGAGGCTCCAGGCAGTTAGATCAGATTCATTAACAGGCTTTGTGATCATGCCTGGGGACCCTGGAACCTCTGTCCTTAAATCAGCATCAGCCATCATCTTCATGGGACATTTATGGAGTGTCTGAGTGCAAAACTCGTGGCCCTCTCCCTCCGCCAGGTGACATTTCCTTCCCATTTCACTTGCTCTGACAATACGGAAGTCCTACCTGTCCCTATTCCTCCCCACCCTGCCCCTACCACTTTATGGTGACCACAAGCACAGCCAGCCCAAAGTTGCTCTGTTTCTGTTGAACCTCTGGCTTCTTTTCCCCTGGTTAGACTGTTGACTGACCGTTAATTTTGCGATTATGTTCTTTAGAACCTGATTCCATTTTCTACCAGGCTTTCTTTCCTTTTCTGGCTTGAGAAGCATAAGAGTGTGTGTGTGTTCAGATTTCTATAGGGAGTCCTTTCAAATAAAGGAATAATGATGCTCCAGAGTAGGACAGCTGGATTCAGGACAGAAGGAAGCTTTTCTTTGAGTGATGCTTCTGATGGCAGATCCCAGTCCTGGGTGGGACGATGGCTCAGGGGAGGTGGACTACAGTGGAGACAGCCCAGGACCCAGGCAACAGGAGGACTGGCTTCTTCTCCAACTCAGAGAGACCATCCCAGGGTCTGCTCTCAAGTTTTCTTTGCTGCAGTTTTCTCATCTGTCACATGGAGATGTGGCACCACCAGCCTGACCCAACCCATAGACTGGGGAGTGGAGATAATGCTCCATCAGGGATGGCCTGCTCACTGTTCCAGAAACCTCCCAGCTCTCTTCACCTCAGCACTTTCACCAACGCCATATTCCTTCCTTGGGATGTCCCCGCCAGGCCCCCTCCATTGCTAAATCCTAACTTCTTCAATGACCCAGGCAGGAACTTTTTTCCTCTGTGAAATTGTCCTTGATTACCCTAGCTATAGTGTTGCTGCTAAGTCAGTTCAGTCGTGTCTGACTCTGTGCGACCCCCTAGACGGCAGCCCACCAGGCTCCCCGGTCCCTGGGATTTTCCAGGCAAGAGCACTGGAGTGGGTTGCCATTTCCTTCTCCAATGCACGAAAGTGAAAAGTCAAAGTGAAGTCATTCAGTCATGTCCGACCCTCAGCGACCCCATGGACTGCAGCTTACCAGGCTTCTCCATCCATGGGATTTTCCAGGCAAGAGTACTGGAGTGGGGTGCCATTGCCTTCTCCGGCTATAGTGTTGGGTCTCTTCTTACAACTTCTGTAAACTTAACTGGCATTACCAACGAGCATGTAATTCCTTTATATTGGGGATTCTCAAATTCAGAGCTATTGACATTTTACTCTGGATAATTTTTTATTTTAAGGGGTTAGCCTGTGTGTTTTAGGATTTCAGCAGCATCCCTGGTCCCTACCCATTAGATGCCCGCAGCACCCCTCTGGTTGTGACAACCAAAAATGTCTTCAGACACCCCAAAAGGAACCCTGGGCCAAGACTGTCTCCAGCTGGAAGCCATTACTTTATATTACTATTTAACTTTTAAAATTTCATTTTCCTTTAGTGCCCTAACGTACCTAACACATTGTTATATTCATCGAGTGCTCCACAAATTTCTGTTGAACAAATCAATCCACACTTTGCAAATGTTAAAAGTGCAAGTAGGGAACTCTGCTCAATGTTGTGTGGCAGCCTGAATGGGAGGGGTGTTTTGGAGAGAATGGATACATGTGTATATATGGCAGAGTTGGACTGCTGTGTACCGGAGACTATCCCAACATTGTTAATGGGCTATACTCCAGAATCAAATAAAAACTTTTTTAAAAAGTACAGGTAGAATCATTATGATAGCTACCTTTAGGATTAAGTTACATTTTCATGGGATGGAGATATTCACATTTGCTTCCAAAGGTCAGTCCACTCGCTTCCCACCATTAGATCTTGAGGATCCATTGTTAACAAGGAACTGCCTTATGTTGACTGCAGAAACTTTTTTACAGTAAATGGAACCCACAATAAAAATATTTCCAAGCTAAACTCCTCTTATTTCAAGTGATATCTGGATCAAAACCTGAATCACAAAATAATCTAAATTATCTTTTGAATTCCCCTGCAGTGGGCTATCTGCCTTGTATTAGATTCTCCATTGGTGGTGTCAGGTTCTGTACAAGAAGATGAGAGTTACTAGGAAGATATTTAAAAGCTCAAGTGTTGGAATAAACAGGCCCACCATCTTTCCTGGATGCCAGCAATCATCAATGTCATCTCTGCCTGTGGACAAACTGCTTAGCCTCCCTGAACCTCGGTTTCTTTGCCTGAGAAATAATAAATAATGGGAAGCAGAGTTAATTAGAAACATATGCAAAGATCTATCCAATGTCTGATGCAAATATACTCAATAAATATTGGTCTTCTCCCCTCCATTGGATTTGGTCCCATATTATAGTTATCTGGCTCAGACGGTAAAGTGTCTGCCTGCAATGCGGGAGACTCGGGTTTGATCCCTGGGTTGGGATGATCCCCTGGAGAAGTAAATGGCAACCCACTCCAGTACTCTTGCCTGGAAAATTCCATGGAGTGAGGAGCCTGGTAGGTTATAGTCCATGGGGTCGCAANGGTGGGCGGCAGAAAGGGAGTGGGGCTGTGAGGTCTGTCATGCTGGGAGGAGGACTCTCCCCACACCTGGTGGCAGCCCTCCTCTCCTGGTTCTGAGCTCGAGGCTGGAGCAAATGTCGTACTGAGGTCACCTGAGCTGGCAGACCCCAGCTGCTGTCCTGGGCCCCAGCCCTCGGGGAACCCTAGCCATCCATGGCCCACATTGCAGGAGACAGTGACCCAGAGCAGACCACGGGGCGGCCCGTGTGCTGTTCCTGCCATGCCCTTCTAGCTTCATCTTTCTGTGGCTAGAAAGCTGCCCAGGAAACAGCTGGTGCTGAGTGGCCAGGTGCTTCTTCTAGCCAGGCTCACTGTGCTGCCTCCAGGCGGCTACTGGGAGGTCCTCGTGCTGGTGCCCTCAGGATAACCCCTTTCCCCATATGGCTCAGACCCTCCACATGAGTCTGTGAGTGCTGAGGTATCAGGTACACCCTAGGCATCCCTGGCAAGCTGGCCCCAGCCCCAACTCAGCAGAGAACCCTGGCAGGCCCTCCTTCTCAAAACCAGAGGGCTTCCAGGGGCCCCCATTAGGAGCCTCCTTCGGACTCCTCGGTTGGAGAGGGGAGCTTGGGAATCTGTGATTTTTCTGGTGCTCCGCAGTAAGAAAGGGGGCACAGTGGACATCTGTGAGTCCCCAGCAGCACTCTAGCCTCATAGGCCTCATTGCTCTAGCTCTGTGGGAAGCCTCCCCTTCCCTCTCACACAGATGGAACAGTCTCTGTTTTCCTGGCAGGGTCCTGGGGAGTCACTGAGGGAGGCTGGGCATCTCAGGGAGGCTCCCTTGGGCTCAGCTGCCACCACACTGGTGAGAGGTAAACAAACCCAGCCTCCACAGCTGGGGACAGGGGGAGGACCACAGACAGCCACCCTGCCAGGGAGAAGACAGGGTCCCTGGCCCACTTGTCCCTCATCTCACCAAGAGACTAGAGGAGGACAGAGGGAGGAGAGGGTAGCATTTGGGCCTGGGGCAGGGAAGGGGCTGACATCTGCTTTCTGGCTTCTCATCAGGGAGCAGCATTAGCAGTTCTGGTCACACGAAGGGGAAGGGCCAGCCCTTGACACCCCACCTCCTCCCATGGAAATCAAGCTGCTACCTAATCTTACTACCTTCATGTAGAAATCTGGGTTTTGCTGGGCATCCAGGGCCACCAAATGTCTGCTTGCAGAAATTCTCAAGACTTCCCTACCCTCTGTCCTAATTTGTATGTATACTTGCTTGCCTAAGCCAAGCCTATGGTTTCCCCCGCACCCCCAGCTTCTCACCATGCTACCCTCCGAATAAAAGCAAACTTTGCTCTCTGGGGCTAAACCTCCCTGGTATTCACACTACTTTCTGAGCTGAGGTTAACACAGGATGTCAGGTTGAAGCATTAGATGAGGAACCAGGGGTAGTACCTGTCCCCAGCCCCTCCTGAACTGTAGGTTTTGCATCTGTAAAGCAGGGGTGGGGGGAGGACACCTAGTAATCGGCAATTAGTAAATTGTAATTTATGAAAAATGCCTTGTAGACGGCAGAGGGCTCCAAAGCCACCCAAAGGTCAGGAATTGTCATTGTTCAGATGCCTGACCCCTAGGAATGATGCCCAGTTGTGGGGCGCAGAGTGGGTGTACACTGCAGAGAGGGTATACAACCTCAGACTTTGGTGTGCTGGCAGCTGCCGGCCCAAACCAGTTCCTCAGGGCTCCGGGCCCTGATTCAAGTCTGAGCCTTAGTCTTGGGGAAGATAAACCGTGTGAAAGGTTACCCTGGGACTAGGCAGCAGGGCCCCGGGGAGACTCATGCCCGCGGGGTCGGTGGCCAGGGATGCCGGCCCCGGCGGAGGCGCTGCGGGGAACCGAAGAGGCGGGACTTGGAGCAGCGGAGGGGGCGTGTCCCGACCTGGCTCCGCCCCCTCCCCCGGTGAACACACACGCCCTCCGCCGCCCCTGTTCCCAGCGGCCGCTCTGCCACTGCGGGGAGCCCTGGGCGNAACACTGGAGTGGGTTGCCATTTCCTTCTCCAATGCATGAAAGTGAAAAGTGAAAGTGAAGTCGCTTAGTACCACTTAAAATATTAGTAAAATTCTCATTAAATAACCCAAGCTATTAGATAAAAATATGCTAAAATGTGTCTTTGATATGAAGATTCCTAAATATTTAATTAAGAATAGTAATAAATATTAAATATATTAATGAGAAAGCAACATGGAATAATAAAACATTGCAAAAGTTTTAAAATCATTGTTATTAAACAGTAGTTCTGTAGATCTAACAAAAGCAAGATAAGGTGTTAAAATACAAATGGACAGAGTTGTTAGATATTCAAGGTAGTAGGAATATGAAAAGAGATAAAACCTCCAAATTTTAAAATATGGAGGTACAGAATAACCTCAGCAAGGAACCTGAGATGCCTAAGACTTGGAACTTGAGGACCAATCTAAAATCAAACAACAAAAATTTGAGAATTTCATAGTGAAAGTGATGATAAATTATAGCATAGAGGTCTAGAACATCAATGAGTTGCTATAAATGCTACATCCCAAATAAAATATTAATGATTTTTTGGGAATGGGTAACTTCAATGGAGCAGTGGCACAGAGCTGTAGATATCACAATCAGTTTTGGAAAGGAAGGAGGTGAGAAATTGGAGATTATGCGTAACAGTCATTCTTGCATTTATCTTCACAGAGAGCAAGATGGTGGAACAAGAAATTGCAGCCCTCATTCTCCCACAGACACACTAATTTAACAACCATCAGTTCAGTCAGTTGAGTTGCTCAGTGGTTTTGACTTTTTGTGACCCCCTAGACTGCATCCCGCCAGGATTCCATGTCCATCACCAACTCCAAGAGCCTACTCAAATTCATGCCCATCTTGTCGGCAATGCCATCCACCTATCTCCTTCTCTGTTGTCTCCTTCTCCTCCCGCCTTCAATTTTTCCAAGCATCATGGCCTTTTCCAACAAGTTGGTTATTCGTGTGGTGGCCAAAGTATTGGAGTTTCAGCTTCAACATCAGTCCTTCCATTAAATATTCAGGACTGATTTCCTTTAGGATTGACTGGTTGAATGTCCTTGCAGTCCATGGGACTCTCAAGAGTCTTCTCCAACACCACAGTACAAAAACATCAGTTCTTTAGTGCTGTTTTCTTTATAATCCAATTCTCACATCTCTACATGACTACTGGAAAAACCATAGCTTTCACTAGATGGACCTTTGTTGATAAAGTAATTGGACCAAAACACCTTTATGAACAGCCCAGATATTAAAAAAATTAATGNTGGTGTTCCCCACTTGGCCAGAGTATTCTGTGAGGATCACCCACTCAAGCCCGCCCCACCCAGGATTTTTGAAGAAGACAAGACCATTTGCCTCTGGCTTAGTGTGTTTTTCCATGGGCCCTGGGCCAGTTGTCCTGCTGGCTGCAGGCCTGGCACTAGCTCTTCTCTTGGCTGCAGGACTGTGTCCATGCCAGGAAAGAGCATCAGGACCTGGGACCAGGGTGGGGTAGGGATGCTCTGAGCCAAGAGCATCCTTGCCCTGTCCCCTGCTAGCTCCTGCCTTTGCCTGTAAGCACTCCTGCCTGGCAGGCCGTTTCCTGGACACCAGGATATCCAGTCACTCCTGAGGAGTGTCTCCTCTTGCTTGTCTGCGTAGCTGCGATGTGGGCCAGGCAAGGGGTATGTGTGATACCTAGAAAATGCCAAGGGTCCCAGACTCCAGCATTTCTTCTCCTGCCTCTAAGTGAGCCACAGAGGCCTCTTCACTGTACAGAAGGGCTGCCAGGGGACAGGGGCAGTTAAGATTATTTCTTTGGTGGTCTTTGATGAAGTGGGATAGAGTATATATGATATATTTTTCAGTGGTGTCTCCCAGGAACACTTCCCAGGGAGTCGTTCTACACCCTGGGGCAAATTAAAGACCCCAGCCGTCCCTTCCACCCTGTAGCTTTTCCTTCCGGCCCTGGGGTGCCTGCTGTTTTCCTTAGTCCCGTTGGGAGTGTCCCTGAACACCCCGAGACGTTTACTTTTGGGTGTGTCTGTCAAGGCCCTGAGACTGCAGGCCTGCCAGGGCTCCTGGGCTGTGGCCCTGTGCTTTGCTGCACCTGGGTAGGCCTGTAACCCTCTTCTGGGGATTGCTGGGACCATGGCCCAGGTTAGTTTTGGCCACTGCCAGGCTTTAGCTGGGCCTCCTATGTTGTGGTCCTAACTATAAGGCCCCTTCCTCTCGTTTCCCATCCAGGCCGTGTCTGTGGGTTGCTCCAGTCCAACTGGGCAGAGCGTTAGGGATGCCTGCTCTGTTGGCATGCACCCCGTGCTCAGCCCCCTGGGGTCCCTTGGTGCCGTTCTGAGCCCTGTGTGACTCAGCAGCCCCAGCACTGGGCTGAGCAGCTTGCCCTGTGCTGTGTGGTGTTCCTGCTGGGTGGCGCTCCTACACTGTTCTCAGGTGCATTTTGTGTTTGTTTATCATCTCCCCGCCTCCAAGACGGAGAAGTTTTCAAGGGCAGACCCTGTATCTGCTGTGTGCAGCCTTGTGGGAACATCTGGGTCCCTTGATGAACTCTGAGCCCTAAAGGCAATGGGTGTTTGGGGCCAGCTGCCCTGGTGGCGCCCCAGGACCGCAGAGTTTGTGCCACATTTGGCTCTAGCTCTCTGGGCTGAAGTTGACAAGATACTAGCAGAGGACACGAGGGTGGTTCAGTCCTGAACAGGTCACAGGGTTCAGATACTTGGCTCCTCTCACTACCCGCACACTGCTTCCCCTGGTGTGGCAGGCCCTGCCCCTTTCAGGAACCCCCTCCTCACCCAGTAACGCTCACTTCCTCTCTTCACAGCAACTTCCTGATTCTCCCAGGATTCATAGACTTCACAGCTGATGAAGTGGTGAGTAGAGGGCAGAGGGGCTGTGTGTGTGGTATAGTACACTGATCTCTGGCTCAGGGGTGTGGGAGAGAGATTTTTCTGGGGAAGGTGGTGGATGTAGCCATTTTTGCTGTGGGCAGTGGATTATACCCGATGGGTTAAAGGCAGTGATGGGGATTTCAGGTGTGGGATCCTGAAAGGTGGGTCTGGCCTGGGGCCTGCAGTGAAGTTCAGAAAGGCCCAGGGAGGGTGTGGGGTGGATGTAGGTGTGGCTGCTTTATTACTTACTGGATTTCTTCTGAAGTGCTAAGCAAAGATATCCTAGAAGCCAGTAAAATTATGGAAACTTTGTAAGAGGTGGACAGACTTGTTTGTGGATCCATGACTTAGAACTGGTGAGGGGACCTGAAAAGGTTAGACTGTGGTCTAATGCAAGGAAATAGTGCTTCTCTCAACCGGCAGGGCTTAGGGATAAACCGAGGGGATGACCAATATCCTTTATACTATTAACATACGACAACCCAAATTTCCCTGGTGGCGCAGTGTTTGAGAATCTGCATGCTAATGCAGGAGACACAGGTTCGATTACTGGTCCAGGAAGATTCCATATGCCTCAGAGCAACTAAGCCCGTGCACCACATCTACTGAACCAGCGAGCTACAACTTCTGAGCCTGTGCTCCACAACAAGAAAAGCCACCGCAGTGAGAAGCCCTCACACCACCACACAGAGTAGCCCCTGCTCACCACGGCTAGAGAAAGCCTGTGTGTAGCAAGGAAGACCCAGCACAGCCCAAAAAAGTTTTTTTAAATAATAAATAAAAATTTTAAAACATGCAACAACATTATAGGAGGCTAAATGCTAATGGGTGTTCGTCATTTCATGGAAAAGTTATCCTATGATGAATTAGTATGCATTAAAAAAAAAAGTTTTTCTGTTGCTGTTATCATTAATATTTATTCAGGTTTGATTCTTATGGAATGCCAGAGGGCCTGAATGTGCCCAGATCTTTTATATGTTGGGGAAGCTCACATCCAGCTTGTGTAGTCAGTGCTGACCCAGACAGATTGCTAAGGGGACATTAGGACTATTCTGGATATTCTCTTTGTGATAGCAACCTGGAAGCCTTCTTGGTTTGGCTGTTCAGTTTCACAGAGTGAAAGAGAGCAGCTTGGCCTTGTGCTGGTGCTTCCCTGGTGGCTGAAATGGTAAAGAATCTGCCTGCAATGCAGAAGTCCTAGGTCCGATCCCTGAGTCGGGAAGATCCCCTGGAGAAGGGAATGGCAACCCCCTCCAGTACTCTTGCCTAGAGAATCCCTATGGACAGAGGGTCCCAGTGGGCTACAGTCCATGGGGTTGCAAAGAGTTGGACACAGCTGAGCGACTAACACTTGACTTTGTCCCAGATCCTGGGCAGAATGCAAGGAAGAGAGGGATAGAACAAGCCCACTGGCCATCAAGGGTCTCCGTCCTTTGGTCTATGTCAGGAGGCTGTGGCTCTTCTGCGCTAGGATAAGTGAGAAGGGGGAGTTTTCTAGACTGCAGGGCCAAGGTTCTCGGTCCGGCTCTGGCAATAGACTGTAGGGGTCCTTGAGTCTACAGAAAGTTACGTAGCAAAGTCTGTGTCTGGGGGTTTGAAGGGCTAGGATCCATAGCTGTTAGCCTGAATCTCGGAGGTGTCTGTGATCCAGCCTTATCTACTGCTCACAGGCAGATGGCTTCCTGAATACCCTTGCCATTTTGACCTCTCCTTTGAGCTATGGACAGGTAGTCACCTTCTCCTCAGATGGGCTGCCTAATAGACTCCTTCCTATCCCTCCATCTCACCAGGCCCCAGAATCTCCCACCTGGACCTGTCAGCAGCCTCCCTAGTGGTTTCTCTGTCTAGACCTTGTCACCCAAAATCCCGTCTTCACATTGGAGCCTGAATCACCTCTTTAAAACATAAATCAGATCATGTCTTTCTTCTGCTTGTGGTCCTCCAGTGGCTTCTCATCGTAAAATCGAATCCAAGCTCCTCTCCAAGGCTTTCAAGGCTACACATCCTTGCCCCCCTCCCCTCCCCGTCTCTCTCCCTTCCCTCTACTCTGCTAGCTTTTTCTTTCTTAAATGCACCTCAGGGAGAACTGGAATCAGAGGCAGGGTTTCACACACAGTTCCCTCGGCCTGGAAAAACAGGCTCCTGGACTTTTACTTGTCTAGTCACCCCCTCAAGAAAGAGGTTTTACCAACCACCACATTCTGCCTCCAGTGGTCACTCTGCCTCTTGCTTTTCTTTGGAGCCTTCATCCCAACTGGAATCATCTTGGATACGTTTCGTGTGTGGCATTTTTCTTTCCAAGCAGAATGTAAGCTCCAGAGGAGGCAGCAGAGGCCTCATTCGCTTTGCTCACTGCTGTATCCCCAGGGTCCGTGCCAGGCACATGCAGGAGCTCAGTAAGTGTTTGTTGAATGAATGATAAAACTTTTCATGTAGACCACGTCTCCATCCTCAGGACCTGACTTCAGCCCTGACTCGAAAGATCACGCTAAAGACGCCCCTCATCTCATCCCCCATGGACACTGTGACGGAGGCTGACATGGCTATCGCAATGGCTGTGAGCTGGGCACGTGGGTGGGGACCTCAGGGCCAGGAGGACTGAGCAGGGCGGGCCGGACGTCAGGAGGAATTGGAATCAGAGGCGGGGTTGGCAGAGTAAGGATGATTGGCTGACTCTAACTGTACTTCCCTTCTACCCCAGCTGATGGGCGGTATCGGTTTCATTCACCACAACTGCACTCCAGAGTTCCAGGCCAATGAAGTGCGGAAGGTCAAGGCAAGTACCAGGCCGTTCCCATGAGAAGATGCCCTCTGGTGGCCCCTTGCTTCACAGACCCTCGCCCCTCCCAAAACCTCCATTGCCAGCTCTTTGGGCCTGTGCGCTCCCTGGCTAATTCCTGTGGGGTCTTGTCTGCCCTTCTAGTGAGGGCACAGGGCTCAGCCCTTATTTCCCTGCTGGCTTCTTGCCCCAGTACATTCTGTCCCATGTGGCCAGACTGTACACCATCTCCAGCTTTCTTCCAGCCTTTTCCTTCCTCTGTCTCTGCCCTCAGAAATTTGAACAGGGCTTCATCACAGACCCAGTGGTGCTAAGCCCCTCGCACACCGTGGGCGACGTGCTGGAGGCCAAGATCCGGCATGGCTTCTCAGGCATCCCCATTACTGAGACGGGCACCATGGGCAGCAAACTGGTGGGCATCGTCACCTCCCGAGACATCGACTTCCTCGCCGAGAAGGACCACACCACCCTTCTCAGTGAGGTACCTGTAGGGCAGGGAGGGCATGGCTGGGGCAGAGAGGACCCCAGGTCCGGGGCCTCAGGCTGGTGCCTGTGACCAGGGACCAGAGGGAGGCCTGGCTCCCTTCTCTCTCACCTGCCAACCTGCAGGCAAATGTTCCTGGCCCCACAGGTGATGACCCCGCGGAATGAGCTGGTGGTGGCTCCAGCGGGTGTGACATTGAAAGAGGCAAATGAGATTCTGCAGCGCAGCAAGAAAGGTACCAGGGAGCAGGTGGAAAATGCACCCCCACCCCTCTTCCCATCAGAGCCCCCTTTTGCTTCACAGCTTTGCAAGTTGTCCCTGCAACCAGGCTGGGCCTAGGGGAAGATCTGAATAACCTCAGACTGGAGCATGAGTCCCGAGGTCTCTTTCCTGGCTTAGGAAATCCCATCCCTTATTTGGCGTCTTCACAGTATGTTTCTCAAAACAACTCGTTCTGTGAAACGCTTATCATGAAGAAAGGGCACTGTGGTCCTAGAAAGTCGGAAAATGCGTCTGTGTCCCCATCTTGCTTAAGGAATGGCTCATTACTTTATCAAGGGCTCTGAGAAGTCCTGCAGTTAAATTCATTTGCCAGTGGGGGCAGTTGACATAGTATTCATTAGGTCCCTATGGGAGCCACTGGGAAATGCCCGCATGGCCCAGGCTGGATTGTCCTCGGGGGTGGCAGTGGACAGGACACGTTCCCCCCTGCAGGAGAGCCTCACGTTCGTGCCCTGGCTAGGAGGTTTCGACCACCGTGGCCTGTGGCCCAGCAGGTGAAGTGCTGCCTGTGCGCAGGGGCTGCCCACCGAGCCCGGCCTAGCCACAGGGCAGGAAGAGCTCCAGGAACCGGGTTTCTTTGCTTCCTGTTCCCTGGGCAGAGGGCCAGGTCCCTTGGAACACTTCCTGGGTGGGTGCTGTCACCTAGTGGTGGTTTTGGGTACTGCAGGGGAATCTCTGGCCTGGTCTATTTTCATCCTCATTACCCATCCTACCCGACCTCCAGAAGCCTGCTCCTCCATCTCACTCCTGCGTTCCTTGTCAGGGAAGCTGCCCATTGTCAATGATCGAGATGAGTTAGTGGCCATCATTGCCCGCACTGACCTGAAGAAGAACCGGGACTACCCCCTGGCTTCCAAGGATTCCCACAAGCAGCTGCTGTGCGGGGCGGCTGTGGGCACCCGTGAGGATGACAAATACCGCTTGGACCTGCTCACCCAGGCGGGCGCCGATGTCATAGTGCTGGTAGGGGCACTGCCCTAGAGAAGGGGCAGTTCAGTGGAGTCTGCACTTTGGAAGACCCAGCTTCACCTCTAATTAAGCCCAGTGTCAGAACTGGGAGGGTCACTGGGGCTCTGACAGCTTAGAACACACTGAGGAGCTCTGGGGGCACTCTGCACTTACATGACATGACCCTGATGCTTATCGCGCTCATTGAGTGCGATGGCTCACCAAGAACTTTATGTAGGTGAACTCAGTTAATCCTCACGGATGTACAGTCACCGAGCCCATTTGTCAGGTGGGGAAACTGAGGTTCAAGAGGTTAAGTAATTTAGTTAGTGAGTTGGTGGGAATAGAATATGACCCCAGGTCCCATCTCTTTGCTGTGAGGACCAGTCCATATTGTGGGTATGAAGGGGCTTTGTCTGCCCTGCAACTATCCATGAGTGGTGCTTACCCTTTGTGGGGGAGGCAAGCCCCTTTGAGAATCTGCTGAGAATTGTCTAGTGACTGCCCAGAAAAAGAGGCACATCCTCACAGGGCTTTCATTGGTTTGTCCACTCAAAACCCCCAAACCCCCCTCCNCGCAGAGTCAGGACTGCTCCCGGGCTGGCTTGCCCTGGGAGTCCTCCCAGGTTCCCCGTTCTTCAGCGCCCCCTGAGCCCAGCCAGCCTGGACTCTCAGGCCCTGCGCCTGCCTCAGGTCTTTCTCACTGCAGCCTGCTCCGGCCCGGCTCCCACTCCTGGGACCAGTGGCCCCTCCTGGCTTCTCCCGTAGGGCACCCCCTCACCCCAAAAATGGTGCTCTCCTGGCCTGCCTCCGGCCCCTTCCCAGGCTGCTGCGCCCTCAGCCGTGGGGCACTACTGGGCTCCTGACCTAGGCCGGAGGGAGGTCTCTGCCCCCTTCCCCTTGCTGGGACTCCCCAGCCCTGCTTCTCAGGCTGCCCGTCCCTGGCCCTGGGGAGGAGGCTGCCCACCATTCCCGACTGGCCCCCATCCCCGGGTGTACCGTCCCTGCCCTCTCTTCTCAGCTGCAGTCGAAGGCTTTAACTTTGCACACTTTGGGGGCCACAGTTGCGTCATTGTATGTTAAAATAATCTGAATAAATCAAGAGGTTTCAGTGCCTCTGCCATCCTGTCTCCATCCCCTGTCTCCTGGACTGCCGGCCACCATCCCAGTGGGGAGCCAGAGCCCAGAGAGCCGTCAGAGCCGGGCCGCGGGGGCCGCCAGGCCGAGCCGCCCCAGGAAGGTGGTGAGGGTGCTGCGGTACTCCAGGGGGTGCTGGCGCAGGTGGGCCGCATGGTGCGAGGTCTCCCAGGCCTGTGCCCACACTGGCATGCCCAGCCGCTGCCAGGCGGCCAGCAGCTCCTGCAGGCGGGCACTGTCACACAGGGGATCGTCCAGGCTGTAAAAGACAAGCGTCGGGGGCCTGACGGGCGGCTGCCGGAACGCGCCCACCGCAGCCTCGTGATGCCGGATGGTGCAGCTGGGACACAGGTGGAAGTAGAGCAGGGCTGTGGCCCTGACCACGGGGCCCAGGGCCTGCGGCTTCATCAGCTGAGACACACCTGTGGGTGCCGGGAGGAGGGGGTCAGCTCCTGTTGTCACATGCAGCTCAGGCCGTGCCTCCTGGGCGCGGGAGGCGCTGACACACGGCCTGCTGAGCATCCCTAGAGCTGGGGGTCCTGGGACACACACATTGCCTTCTCTGCCTTTGTTGTAGCTGGTCAGTGGGCACCCAGCTGTCCCGCCTGGTACACACACCATCCTGGGCAGAGGCAAGGAAGGTGGCCTGGGAATGCTTTAGTGACAGGAAGGCGCAGAGGGCAGAAGGCCCTAGTTGTGAGTAGTGGAAAGCTGGAAACAGCCCCATGACTGCCAGGGAGGGGTGGCCTCAGCCCACGCTTGGCCTGCTGGTCCCTGCCTTCTCCCAGGCCATTCCTAAAAGAGCCACATGGTCAGGACCCAGTCCCTCTCTCTGGTATTTTCCAGCTTTGTGACATCTTCAGGGATGAGAAGGAAAGATCTAGGTGGTAAGACTATTGGGTGGGTTCAGAATTGGTTCAACAACTGCTCCTGGAGTTGCAAAGTGACTGGGTCATTGAGAATCCCCTGAGGCCTTATGCCCTGGAATCTGTGACCTTGGAGTCTGAGGTGACCTGACTGGGTGGGAGAAGGAAATCCAGATACCCGGGGATGGTAAAAGATAAGAGGGGATGGACCAGAACAAGGCTGTGTTTCACAGTTGCACATTGCTTTACAAAAACCATACAGGAAGCAGTCTGACCAGCAATTGAAAAGAAAAAGATCTAAGGGTTTTTGGAGAAATGCTGTCACTCTGCATCAAGGGTGAATTCTCCTTTTGAGCTAGACCTAACTGGTCAATTAGAACCGACCCATGGGATGTTTTTTTTTTTTTTGGTTGTTGTTTAGTCATTAAAGTGAAAGTGTTAGTCGCTCAGTCTGTCCAGCTCTTTGTGATCCTACGGACTGTAGCCCACCAGGCTCCTCTGTCCATGGAATTCTCCAGGTAAGAATACTGCGGTGGGTAGCCAATCCCTTACTCCAGGGGATCTTCCCAACCCAGGGATCAGGCCCAAGTATTCCATATTATAGGCAGATTCTTTACTAAATTGTGTCCAGCTCTTTTGTGAGCGGTTACTTTGTTACTTGAGGTATGTTAGTTTGGTCCTTCTAGAGGAAGTTAAGAGCCCAGTGGTCCTGAAACTGTAGTGTGTAACAGAAACCGCCTAGATCTAGGGCCCAGAGGCCCAGGCTTGTGGAAGTAGGATTCAGTACCAGGCGATTCTGATGCTCAGCAAAGTTTCAGAATCACTGTTTTAGAGGAAACCCATGCACCCAGTCACAGTTGGCTCTTGAACACTGCAGGTTTAGGGGTGCTGACCCTCCATGCGTTTGAAAATCAGAGGTAACTTTATACTTGGGCCTCCATATCTGCAATTTCACATCTGCAGATTCAATCAACCTCAGATCATAGTGCTGTAATACGTATTTACTGAAAAAAAATCCCCATATAATGGACCCACATAGCAGTTAAAAAAAACCCTGCTGTTCATGGGTCAACTGTACATGATTGCTGAGACTCTTTCCGAAGCTTGTGTCCCAAGACAAGAATTTCAAAAGGCACCACACCTATTTCATGGTCCCAATGTGGGGACTTTGTGAGTATGTATGGAAAGTTACAGGTGCTCAGTAAATTAGCCCTAATAGAGGCTGGAGATAAAGGCGTGCCAGGCTGGACTCAAGCAGCACGCTCACTCTGGGTTGTATTTTCAGCCGCAGTGGGGAAGGCCCAAGTGGGACAAGATGACCGATGCTCCAAGTAGGAAGGCCACATCAGGTGGGATGGTCAGAGACTCGAGACACCTCTAGGACACTCAGATCACAGGCCCATCGGTCAGCAGACCTGCCCATCCCCCTGGAGTCCAGCTTGGCTTGGGCGGCCCGGGCGCCCCCTCACACTTGACCCAGCACACTCACCCAGCGCCATGCGGTCCAGGCTGCCCACCACAAGGCTGTCGAAAATATGGCCCCTCAGGCGCTGGGCCACGCTGCCGTGGCGCCCCAGGTCCTGGCCCATGAGCAGGAGCATCTGTGCAAAGGTGTAGCCACCCAGGGAGAGTGCGTGCACCACCAGTGGGCGACTGGCCAGGGCCCCAGGCCCCCGCAGCAGTGCCAGCACGTGGGCAGCCCACCTCAGGCCCCGGCGCGGGCACAGGAAGTGGCTCAGCGCGCTCTCCACGGCCAGCACGTCGAAGCCGCAGGCCAGGTACAGCTGCAGGTACTTGCCCTGGGCAGCTGGCCCCGCCCCCAGCCAGGGCAAGAGCAGGAGCAGTGGGCGGGGCCCTGGGGCCCCCGCGGGGCCCGGCCTGCAGTACAGGTGGATGGAGCGGGAGAGCCGGGTCACCGTCACGCCGGCGGGGAGCAGCGGGGCCATGGCCGCACCCTGGAGGCCAGAGGAAGGAGGAGTGGTAGGTGGGCCTCTGCTCGCCCCCGCGGTTCCCCCGCACACATCCGCTCTCAGAAGGCTGCGGCTGGGATTAGCTCTCCGAGGGCCCTTTAAGCTTCTGCGGTTCTAATGCCCTTCGGGGAGCTGGGCAGTCAGCCCGGAGAGGAGGGGTCAGTACCCCAGCTGCCCTCAATCCCTCCCTCAATCCCTCGCCCACCGCTGCCCTCCCGCTCTCCTCATACCCTGGAGTGGGGTCTGGAGAGGAGGAGGGACCGGCCCTAGAGGGGAGGGGAGGGAAAGGCGGCGTCTCCCTCGACTCTTCAGAAGAGCTTTGGCTTCCCACCCCAGCCTCGCTGATGGCCTCTCGGCTTTACACACACACCGTTTGGAAGTTGAGGGGCCGAGTCTGTGCACCGCGGTGCACTCCCAGCAGCCCTTCTGCCCTCAGCTGGGGGGAGTTTGGAGTCAGAGGGTAGTACCAGAGTCGAAGCACGCAGGCCCCCCTACCCCATAACCCGTGCCGGGCTCCAGCTCCCCCACTCCCTCCCCATACCTACCGTCTCCAGGGCAGAGCCCCTCACCTGCAGGATGCGGACTCACCTCCAGCAGCCTCCTTTCCCTTCCCGCCCGCTCAGCTTCCGAGAGAAGGTGGGAGGGGCCAGGGACCTGGGAGACCTTGGTCCTCAACCTCCTGCTCCACCCCCCAACCCTTCTTAAGCGCATTGGCAACGTGAGCTTCTGGGCTGGGAGCCAGGGTGTCTGGCTCACAAGTCAGCGGCATCCCCAGCCCAGATAAAAGTCTGGGAGGAGGCATGGGTTGCAAGGTGCAGAATTTCCCTGGGACAGGTGGGTAGAGCCCAGCCTTTCCTTCTGGAAGCGCCTCCGCCTCAATTTCTCTGCTTCTGATCCTAACCAGGGAAAGAGGAGCCATCCACAGGCACCCCAACAGCTTCCTGTCTTTTGATTACCCCCGTCCCCGCCCCCAACACACACACACACACACACACACACACACACACACACGCGCGCGCGCGCGCGCTCAGCAGCTGCTCCACCTGACCCTTCACTTTTCAGGGCAAGCTGACCTCAGGATGCCCGGGCACACGGGCTGCCCCAGGCAGGAATCCAACTCAGGAGACCTGGTCTCTCACAGAAGAGGGCTTTCTGCTTCTCTGCTCTCCTGCCCTGCACTGAGGATTCCCTTTGAAGCAAGGTGATCGGAGGCTCCACGGTGGTGGGTGGGGGTGGTCTGACATGCTGTCAGGGTAGGTAGGCAGGTTCTCCCCAGGGAAGAAAAGGGAAGTGGGCACTGGAGCATCAGGGGCTGAGCGGCTGGCAAGGAGGAGGGAGCCAGGAGGGGCTGTTGCATAAGGACCTGGCTGTGACCTCGCACGTCATTCTCCCACCCCGTGTTAACCTCTTCCTCCCCGCCCCGCCGCTGCTCTCGGTGGGAAGCGAACGAATGAGAAGCGAAACGTGCGTCCGCACTGCGGAGTCGGAGCTTCAGGAAGTCACTTAAGGGGAGGGGTTTCCTTCGGACCCTGCACCACCGGGAGTCCTGCTCCTCGATCCTCGCCGTTCTCCAGAAAGAACACTGCTCCTCCCACCGCTCCCCGTGGTTCACGGTGCTTCCAGCTCCTTTCCGTTCTTCTAGTCTCTGGGAAAACCTAGGGGCAAGAAGTAGGAAGGACTTTTCACGGTGGAGATGCAGGGGCGAGAAGAGGGGCGGGGCAGAGGGTGTTCCCTGCCCGGAGATGCGGGGACTCCCGCGTGTGGGCGCTTTAGGAGCAGAGTGGCACAGCATCCAGCAGGTGGCACCCGAATCCATCGACCTGCTGGACCCCAGGGAACCAGAGTGGGGCAGTTTCCCTGGCGACGGGCAGCCTTTCTGAAAGCCCTGCCCTTGGCAACCGTTCCCTGGTTGCCCATGTCCCTCGTAAAAATTTGGTTTCTGAAGGCCAGGCTGGGGGTAAAATAATCTAATGTCAGAAAGGAGAGAGGCTGGCTGAGGATGGGAGAAGACTCTGAAAGACCTGCTCTCCGCTGTCATTTATTGCTAAGGACAGGTCACTGCGGCAGGTGCATCCCACACTCAGCTATACTGTAAGGCACTCACAGGTATCTCTGTGTTGTAGATGGGGAGAATGAGGCTCAGAGAGACAAAGTGTCTTGCCCAGGTCACCAGTGATGAGAGGGGTGCCCAGTTAGGAAGCTGGACCCGCCTGGATGACCCTTCCTTTCCCTGCACCTCCTAGTTCTGGAAGTCTGAAGGGTCCAACCCCACAAGAGAAGCTGGCGTGGGGGTTGCTTCTGGGGCCCAGACCTGTTGGGAGACCAAGAGAGAGCAGTGAAGAGAAACCCACCCCTTCCAGCCCAGCTGTTCTTGCCTGCTGTGGGTGGGGGACCTCTATATTCAGGGCTCCCTCATCTTGTAGGAGGCTCCCTTCCATCAGAGGACCACACAGTTGGAGGGGAGGGGATTTAGGGATTCTTGGGGGTTATGTGAACCCTCTAGGGAAACCAAAGACAGGTGACCTCTCTAAGGAGGACACAAAGCTGGAGCCCAGGACTATTCTGGGGAGAAGAATCAGGAAAGGATGCTTCAGCAGCTGTGCAGAGGAGAAAAGCAACTTGCGCTGGGTCAGGGGACAGAGACTGGGGGACTTCCCTGGTGGTCCAGTGACTAAGACCCCAAGCTCCCATTGCAGGTTCAACCCATGGTCAGGGAAGTACATCCCACATGCCACAGCTAAGACCTGGTGCACCCAAATTAATAAATATTGAGGGGGAGGGGGAGGACAGAGATTGGGAGGATTCAATTCAATGATCGATTCGGCTCTCACTGCCTCATGGCCTCGTATCTCTGCCTCCTCCCCATCTCCATCAGGTTACTGAGTAGGATCTCGTGCTGAGCAGAAGCAGCACCCCAACTTCTGACTCTGTTAGGTGTCCGGTGAAACAGAACCAATAGGACATATGTACACAATACTTATATATGCCTGAGAACCGGGAGAGCCACCCAGCCTGAGTCCAGTCCCAAAAGCGGGAAGAGATCTGTGTCTGTGCTCAAGGACTTAGGCAGAGGAAGCAAATGCTCTCTTAGCCTTTTGTTGTTCTCTTCAGGCCTTCAGCAGATTGGATGAAGCCCAGCCACACTGGGAAGGACAATCCACTTTACGCAGCCTTGCAGATTCAGGTGTTCATCCCATCCAGAAATACCTGGACAAACACCCAGAATGTGTGACCAAATATCTGGAGACCACAGGGCCCAGTTAGGTTCACACATAAAATTAATCACCACACTCCCTCACCATCCTCCCAGACCTGGTTCTTCTTAAACTTACCCCATCTCAAAAAATAGCAATTCCCTTTTTCTAGTTGCTCAGATAAACAAATAATAGCAACCCCCATCCAAACTGTTGGAGCCACCCTCAATTCCTACACCCCACGTTTAATCCATCAGCTAATCCTGTCTTCACTGTATTCATAATATATCTTCAGTCTGACCACTTGCTCCACTCTCTCCCATAGCAATGCTGGCCCCGGCCATCACCATCTCTTGCCTGGGTTTCTGCAGTGAGCTCTTGTTCTCCCAGCCCTCCGTGTTGTCTCCCTACAGGATCTTCCCAACACAGCAGCCAGGTGATTCTTTTATTTTTTAAAAAAGTTTTTATTTAATTTATTTATTTGGCTGCACCAGGTCTTGGTTGCAGCATGCAGGATCGTTAGTTGTAGCGTGCGGACTCTTAACTGTGGCGTGTGGCATTTAGTTCCATGACCAGGGATGGAACCCGGGCCTCCTGCATTGGGAGTGCGGAGTGTTAGCCCCTGGACCACCAGGGAAGTCCCAGGTGATTCTTTTAAAACATAAGCCAGAGCAACTCACGCCTCTGTTCAAAGCCTTCCAGAGGCCAGGCACCCCTGGTGGCAAAGTAAAGCCCAGTTTCTCTCTCTCTCTTTTTTTCATTTATAAATGTATTACATAATAATATTATTATTATCAATAATAATATAAGAAACATAGATGACTTGGGGTGTATCACGTCAGGTGCAGGAGGCCTCGGGACTGAAGCAGGAGGTGAAATCCCTCAGATGGAACTCCATATAAAAGGAGAACTGACCACGTAAGGTTAAAAGCCCCAAGTGAACGGAACCCCAAACCCACAGGTGAGTGACAGTGTGTGTGTGTGGCAGTCTGTTACAGTGCCACTGTGTGTGTGACCTGGTCTGTTGTTCCTGGGGCCAGGGCGGGGCAGGTGGGCACAGACAAGTGTGCCAAACCCCTGGCATACTTCTGCGCTGTGAAAACTTCTGCTTTCTGTATTTTTAAAAAAATTTTATTAAAAAAGCTAGAAATGTAGCCAGCAACTTGTGAGTGACATGGATGGAGCTTAGTCCAGAATCCAAGGTTTAAAATCCTAGGTTTAAAAACATCTTGGGTCCCGCAGGCCACATGTCATTGCTGAGTGTGAGGAGTCACAGTAAGTGGGGCTGGGATGCCCACTGGGGTCTTTGCCTCTCTCCAGGCGGTGGCCTGACTCTAGGAGTGCCCCTATGATCCCCTCCTAGAAGCCCAATGGGAGGCGGAGCGCTGCCTCCCAGGGCCTTTGGGGGCCTCTCCCAAGCAGCAAGCCTTCACCAAGAAGGCCCCCTCAGGCTCGGTGAGTAAAGCTCAGTCTTTGCTGTGGCCTACAAGGCCCCATGTGATCCGGCCCCACTGTACCAGACCTTGTTTTCTCTCCCTCCGCCCTCACCCGCTCTGATCCCACTGCACAAGGTTTGCTATTCTCCAGTGCCTCCCCCCAGCCAGAACCCTCCACTTCCCCAGAAACCCCCAGGGCTCCCTCCTTCACGTCCCTCAAGTCTCTACTCCAGCTGCATCTTGTAAAACAACCTTCTCTCTGACACCCTGTACGAAACACCAGACCACCACCCTACCCCCACTGCGGGCATTCCCTCTTCTTCCTGTGTTGTTTTTCACAACAATCACAAACATACTCTCTGCATGAGTGAATGATTAAGTGCAACACATATGCATCGCCTAACGCACACTGGTGAGTAGAGCAATGCTGAGATACAAAGACAGACAGGACACCATGGTCCCCTGGCAGAACTTGGCACCTGGCTGGGCAGATAAGCTTGATGCTCTATCTGTGGGCAGTGGCGTGTATACATATGATGCTCCTGGAGGGTTTGCCGTATACTAGGCATTGTAAAGGCCTGTGTTATGTTATTTGATATAGCCCCATGAAGTGGAGACTATGTCCTCGATTCCAGAGGAGAAAACAGGCCCAGAGAGGCAAAGTGATTTGCCCAAGGTCACCCAGCTACTCAGCCGCTGAACTGAGATTGTGACACCATCGCTTGCTCTCTAGCCCCCAAGTCCCTCCTCCTCCCACTTTCCCAGGGGATCTCAGGGGTGGAGAAGGAAAAAGAGGAGAGGAAGGGAGAGTATTTTGCCCCACAGGAGTGAAGCAGAGTGGGACTGAGCCGGCAGGGGGCCCTGGGTGTCTGGGCACCTCGCCAGCCCCTACTGGCCTCTCTCCACCCCCTTTACTCGTGTGGCCTCTGCAGCGCTGGGGGTTGATGGGGCTCCCTCCCCTGGCACCAGCCTTCTCTGCCACACCCCCACCCTTGCCTGGGGCCTGGCTACACAGGGATCCCTTTCTAGCCCAGTGAGGCATGTAACCCCGGGCTGACAGGCGTCCGGATGCCAGGGCAGCTTGGCTGGCCAAGGGTGAGGTCACGGGCTGAGCACTTGATGCCTGGCCCCTCCTCCCTCCCATCAGAGTCTCACTCCTCGCCCTGTGGGCTGCAAAATGCCCCCTGCAACCTCCCTCCTGCATCACAACCGGATCTGGCCTTCCCCGGCAAGGCCTGGTGTATTAGTTTACTGTGGCTGCTGTAACAAATTACCACGAATTTAGCTTCTAATAAAACAACACAAGTGTTCTATCTTATAGTTCTGGAAGTCTGGAGTTGAAAATGAATCCTCCAGGCTGTGTTCCTTCTGGTTTTTCTCGTTTTCTTTTTGGCTATGCTGCATGGCATGTGAGATCCCAGTTCCCTGACAGGGGATCAAACCTGTATTCCCTGCACTGGAAGCAGGGAGTCTTAACCACTGAACCACCAGGGAAGTCCCTGCCTCTGTTCCTTCTGGAGGCCCTAGAAGAGAGAAAATTCCCTTGCTTTTTCTGGCTTCTAGAGGCCACCTAGAAGAATCCTTCAGCTCTGGGCCCCTTCCTGCACCTTTAAAGCATCTTCAAACCGCACTGCCTTTCTGACCTCGGCTCCTATGGCCACATCTGCTCCGACTGACACTCTTGCCTCCCTGGAAAGTGAAAAGTGAAGTCGCTCAGTCGTGCCTGACTCTTTGCGACCCCATGGACTGTGTAGCCCACCAGGCTCCTTCGTCCATGGAATTTTCCAGGCAAGAATACTGGAGTGGGTTGCCATTTCCTCCTCCAAAGGATCTTTCCAACCCAGGGATTGAACCCCAGGCCTCCACATTGCAGGCAGATGCTTTACCATCTGAGCCACCAGGGAAGCCTCCCTGGAGGACTCTTGTAATCATCGCTCCATCCAGATAATCCATAATAACATCCTGCCTTGAAATCCTTGATGTGGTCTCATCTGCAGAGTCCCTTTGGCTGTGTGAGAGTCACTAGAGTGACTAGGACATGGGCATTTTTGGAGGGCCGTCATTCAGCTTACCACACCCAGCAGGCTGCTCACCTCCTCTGTGCTTATGGCCCTTTTTCCTGAACCTTGCTCTCTTCTAAATACCACGGACAAGGGACTTCCCTGATGGTCCAGTGGCTAACACTCCCTGCTCCCAATACAGAAGGCCCTGGGTTCAATCCCTGGTCAGGGAACTAGGTCCCAAATAAGAGTTCACATGTTACAACTTGAAGCTCCTGTGTGCCTCGGCAAAGATGGAAGACCCTGCGTGCTACAACTAAGACCCAGCGCAGCCAGAGAAATACATATTGAAATGCAGTAGACCCTGCGTACCACACCATGCCTACGAGGTGGTTTCGGATCCCCACTGTATGACGGAGAGCTTGCGGACTCCAGAGCCTGTGGCTTGCTGTGCTCCCAAGGCTGCTTCCCCAGATTGGAAATGAACCCCTCCCTCCTGGGAATTCCCAGCGGCCCCTGTGCTTTAGCTCTGAGCCCCTTGGGTTTGCGTCTCGGTCTGGCCCACAGGCTGCCCTGAAGCAGGGGGTTGTCTTAGCTCCTGGGGCGCTGGCATGGGGCACGGAGGATCAGGCACATGGGCAATGTCAGGATGGTAAGAAGAGAGAGGATTTTGTGGGCTGGGTTTTGTGGGCTCTGGCAGCCCCCCTGCCATGCATGTAAGGTTGTGTGTCTATTTTTCTGGGCTGAGGGAGCACCAGATTCTCAGAAGCGGCTTGACCTCTGAGGATCAACAAACCCTGCTCTGGCTGGTGCCCGCCCACCTTTTCTGGGCTCCCTTCTCTGTACCAGCCTTCTGCAAAGATTCACCCAGCACCAGGGGCTGAGGCCAAGGAGGCTGTGAGGAGCTGCTGGGATGAGGGTTGGTTCATAGCGCACTCTTCCCTGCATTCAGTCCACGATTCAGTACTTTCTGTACTTCCACAGTATGGGGCTTCCCCGGTGGCTCAGACAGTAAAGAATCCACCTGCAATGCAGGAGACACAGGTTTGATCCCTGGGTTGGGAAGATCCCCTGGAGAAGGGCATGGCTACTCACTCCAGTATTCTTGCCTGGAAGATTCCATGGAGAGAGAAGCCTGGTGGGCTACAGACCATGGGGTCGCAAGGAGTCAGACTCAACTGCGCAACTAACACTTTCACTTTCACACGGGATGCCACTCCTTGCCCTCCTCCCATGTCACCCCCACCTCTTCCCCACTCTCCGTATCTCAGTGTCCACTCTGACTTCCCTTATCACCCCCCAAGCCCCTGCCTGCCCCAAGGCTCCTGGCAGTCTCCACCCTTCAAGTTTTTCCTGTCCTTACCCCGCAGACATGACTTCACCCTCCTATCAGCATCAACCCAGCCCAAAGGGAAAAGTGAGCATTCCTCAGAGCTCTGCTCGAGTCAGGACTAGAACACTGCCCTCACGGTTCCCAAGTGAGGCTTCTTCAGACACACTATTAGTTGTTATTATTATTATCACTGTTACTGTTAAAGACAGAGTTTGATGAATTGCTTATTTCACATTGTGAAACAAGGTGCTTGTTAGAAGCAATCTGCTCCAACTGCCTGAGGCAACAGTATTTCTGATTTACCCCTCACCCTTGTTTTTCTTCCTAGAAAAGTTTTGCAAGAAACTCCACCAGCCCCCCTCCCACAGGCAAGCTGATCAGAGGCTACACCTGTGCTGGGAGCAGGGCCCAGAGCACAGAAACAAATAGACCACAGGCCACTTGT
This sequence comes from Neotragus pygmaeus, assembly GCA_006410875.1. Taxonomy (NCBI): domain Eukaryota; kingdom Metazoa; phylum Chordata; class Mammalia; order Artiodactyla; family Bovidae; genus Neotragus; species Neotragus pygmaeus. The sequence continues at coordinate 2,163,724 of SJYV01029990.1, forward strand.
ACCCACAGCCTGTGTTTCAGGGCGAGGGGGCCCCAGGGCATCCGACCGGGCAGCCCCAAGGCTGGAGCCTGTCCTCTCCCTCCTTCCTCACCCAGCCCAGGTGCTGTGGCAGGTAAGGTAGAAGTGAGTCCCCAGTGTCAACTTTGCCATTTACATAATGAAGGCATCAGGTCTCAGGAAAAGAGGAGATGAGGACAGGAGATTGCTGCGAGGTTCCTCAGCCGGCTGCAGGAGGAGCTGGCCCCCGGTTGGGGCTGCTGGCTTCTCCTCTGGCAACAGAGGTTGAGTAGGGGGCCTTCCCCCACCCACGTCCTGCCAAGACCTCACATGGATGCTGCCGTGGTGGCTGTGGTCATCCCCCTGCCTCGGCCCCATGGGCCCCTCAGCTGCTTCTCTGTTCCTCCCAGCACCTGAGGGCTGGGGATATTGCCAGGAGGTTGGAAAGGTGGCGGGTCTCCACTCTCCTGCTGTGGAAAGCGACTCGGTTCTCCTGGCCCTTGTGGGAAGGCTTCTTGCTGTCAGAAACCAAAGCCCAGCTCCAGCTTGCTCCAGTCCCTGTTTGTGTGGGAGAAGGGGCCGAGCCTGTTTCAGCTCTCAATCTTTTTCCCCCACTGCCCTCTGATCCTGATCCTGGGTGGTCCCAGGGTCTGGGTAGGATGGGAGGGGCAGAGCAGGGACCTCAGCTCTAAGCAAGGCGTGTGCTTTTACACTGGGATGCTAGAACCAGGACACTTTTCCCTGGGGCCCACTCTGCCCTATAAAACTTAAACAGATCAACCTCACAGATGGTATCACTGCTCCTACCAGCCGCAACCTCTTTACTTCTACCTGCTGGGGAGAGTGTACCTTGCCGTCCCTTCCTGGGTAGGAATCCTCCTCTCCCAGCCACTTCTGTCTCTTACTCGTCCCTACCTGCTCCTGGTACCCCATCCCCCTCCAGTCTCTTCTGTATGCTCCCCCCAAACTTCAACCCCTTCACTCACCCCAGAGGCTTTATTTGTCACCCCTGGAATCATAACACCATGGTAATATGGCAGCAAACAGCTCCATAGTATTTTGTGTGCTATTTCTATGTATCCAAAGCATTTGGGGGACTTCCCTGGTGGCTCAGTGGCTAAGACTCTGCCCTCCCAATCCAGGAGGCCTGGGTTCGAACCCTGGTCAGGGAACTAGGTTCCACATGTTGCAACTAAGGACTCAGGGCAGCTATATATCTATATATAGATATATATATGCATTTTGTGTATATAGACTCACCTAGCGGTCCCAGTTACTAGTTACTCTATGGAGGAAGGGTTGTTGTTATCTCCATTTGGCAAATGAGGAGTCTGAATCAGTGGAAAACAGTAAGGTTGAGTTAAGTCTAAGGACTGCAGAAATCAAGGAGCTAGAGAGCCCCAAAGCAGACATTTGGCAACAGCTGTCCTTGTCAAAAGATGAAAGCACTCTTTTTCTTTTTTAAAAAATTGCACAGTAATGTGTGCAGCAGACCTCCCTGACCCTTGTCCCAGTCACTCCTAATCCCCAAGAGCTAAAGACACAAAGAGATGAAATGCAGGGACTCGCTGGGGAAGCTACCTGCCAACCTGCCCCAGCTCCTCCACCCTGGGGGCCAGCTTGGTTCCTGGAGCCTCCTTCCTCTCACCACGCTGCTTCTCATTTGCTCCTATTTGTCTTCATCTCTCTTGGAGAAAGCAGGCAATCAGCCACAGGCACTGGCCTTCTGTGTGCTGGGGAGGTGTTCTGACCTCCTGAGCAGAGGAGCCCCCACCCCAGGCGTGAAATCCGACTCTTCTCCACGGTTTCTCCTGTGGCCCCTTCACCCTTCTGCCTCTGAGGGTCAAACCATCTCCACTCCCAGGTGGTTGGCTCATGGCTGCCAGGGGCATCCCTGGAATGTGACCTCATCCTCTGTCTGCAGAGAAGGGGTAGGAAATCTCAGAGAAAGGTTCAGAGGGAGCGTTAGAGAACAGCCAGGCTCAGGAACACTGGATAGGGCAGTGTCTGAAGGAAGATGTTAGCCAGGCCACTGGGAGGAGCCGAGAGGGGTCCTAGCTTAGGGAGATTGTAGGATTCTTGGGTGATGGAGGTGTTGAAGGTGTTGAAGCACTCGCCTGGGTGATACGTGTAGTACTGAATGTGAAAAGCTCTTTTTTCCTGGTTAAAAAGTAATGTTTGGACAAATCACTGAGTTTTCACTGAGGGAAAGTATTTTCAAAAGATGTATCTGATAAAGGACTATCATCCAAAATATACAAAGAATTCTTAAAACTCAACAAGAAAAGGAAATAACTCAATTTTTAAATGAACAAAAGAGTTGAAAGACATCTCACTGAAGAAGATGGTAAATAAGCAAAGGAAAAGGTGCTCAACATCCTATGTTATCAGGGAATTCCAAACTGAAAAAGCAATGTGATTCTGTTAGACATTCATTACAAGGGTTAAAATCTGAAACACTGACATTGCCAAATGCTATTGAGCATGTGGAGAAACAGGAACTCTCATTCACTGCTGGTGGGAATGCAAAGTGGGGAGACTGGTTGTTTCAAAACACTTTCATACCATATGATCTAACAATTGTGTTCCTTGATATTTACCCAGATGAATTGAAAACATGAGTGAGTGAAGTCGCTCAGTCGTGTCCAACTCTTTGCGACCCCATGGACTGTAGCCTACTGGGCTCCTCTGTTCNCACTTTCATACCATATGATCTAACAATTGTGTTCCTTGATATTTACCCAGATGAATTGAAAACATGAGTGAGTGAAGTCGCTCAGTCGTGTCCAACTCTTTGCGACCCCATGGACTGTAGCCTACTGGGCTCCTCTGTTCATGGGATTTTCCAGGCAATAGTACTGGAGTGGATTGCCATTTCCTTCTCCAATGAATGAACTGAACAAGTACAGTAATGCAGACTAGAGGAGAACAAAGGTATATTTCAGGTCCCTGAAATGTGACAGGGACAATCAGAAACAGCATTAGAAAGCAGAGCTCATGCTCCACATTGGCAGGCAGAAGGAACAGGACAAAAATAAAAGTGAAGCTGTCACAGAAAAGCCAGCTTTCTACTAAGTTAGGTATTGTGGGAGACTATTAAGTCACGTATTAGCAGTGTTACCAATATATGCCCATACAAAAACCTGCCTATGAATGTCGTGGCAGCTCTATCGTAACTGCCAATACTTGGGAGGTAACCGAGATGTTCTTTAGTAGGCGGATGGATAACTCAATGTGATAATGTGAGAATGGATAACTAAACTGTGGTTCATCCAGACAGTGGGATATCCTTCAGCACTAGGAAGAAAAGAGCTATCGAGCCATGAGACAAGGAGGAAACTTAGACACGTATTTCTCAAGAAGGAAACCAGCTTGAAAAGGCTACATACTATAAGATTTGAACCAAATGACATTTTTGAAAAGGCAAAACATATTTTGGCCACCTGATGCGAAGAGCTGACTCACTGGAAAAGACCCTGATGCTGGGAAAGATTGAAGGTGGGAGGCGAAGGGGACTACAGAAGATGAGATGGTTGGATGGTGTCACTGACTCAATGGACGTGAGTTTGAGTTAAACTCCAGGAGTTGGTGACGGACAGGGAGGCCTGGCGTGTTGCAGTCCCTGGGGTCACAAAGAGTTGGACACGACTGAGGGACTGAACTAAACTGAATGGAGACACTGAAAGGATCAGTCGTTGCCGGGAGCTGGGGAACAGAAAGCAGTAATCTAGGTGAGACAGGGATGGTGATGGAGGGTGATAAGGGGTGACTGAGAAGGCTTTTAGAGATAAAGCTGCCTGGGTTTGCTGGTGAATTAGATGCAAGGGTGAGAGCAAGCGAGGAATCAGGAAAAACAGTTAGATTTTTGGTTAGTCAACTGAGGAGGGGCAAGTAGTAGCATTACATAAAATAGGAAAGAATGAGGGAGACTGAAGGGAAAGTTTTCTCGGTGGAGGGGTTGGCTGGTGTTTTGTGGGAAATGGCTAGGGGAAAGAGCTATGTTTCGGACATGACAAGAAGCATTTCTTAGTTGAGCAGAGATGTCAGGTAGGAGGTTAGACAATAGGAGTCTGGAGCCCAGAAGTCAGAGGTGGTATTTAAAGCCAAGTTACCAGATGAGATTGCCTAAGCAAGACTATACAGGGGGCTGAGCAGCAGAGGAGGGGAGCTGGGCAGGCACTGCCTCTCCAGAGCCAAGAGGAGTAAGCGACCGAGGAAAAGGTGATGGAGGGTGTCTACTGTTTCAGGGAAGTCAGGAAAGGAGATTCAGGTCCACTGCACTTGGTCTTGACAGGAGCTGCTTCAGGATTGCAGTGGGATGGAGGCCATGCTGGAGCAGGAGGTGAGGAAGTAGAGATGATGGGGCGGGCAGCTGGAGCAGTTCTGCTGTGAGGAGCAGAGCAGGAGGCCAGGTGCTTGGCCAGTGCTTCTTCCCACTGCTTTCCCCTATCTGTTGACTCTTGTGCTCTGTTGCATTACATTAAAAGAAATCATTGTGTATTGCTTATATGTGGAATCTTAAAAAGTTCAACGGGGATATCCCTAGTGGTCCAGCAATTTAAGTGGGTTTGATCCCTAGTGAGGGAGTTAAGAGATCAAATTGCCAGCACCCGCTGCATCATGGAAAAAGCAAGAGAGTTCCAGAAAAACATCTGTTTCTGCTTTATTCACTATGCCAAGGCCTTTGACTGTGTGGATCACAATAAACTGTGGAAAATTCTGAAAGAGATGGGAATACCAGACCACCTGACCTGCCTCTTGAGTAACCTATATGCAAATCAGGAAGCAACAGTTAGAACTGGACATGGAACAACAGACTGGTTCTAAATAGGAAAGGGNCCCCCCTCCCATCTCCCCACTTGAGACCTGCACACTGTAACCCTTCCCCAGTCCTGCCTGGCTCAGATACCTCTCCCGGCTTCCTTTCCCATCCAGAGATCCCTGGATGGGTGGGTCAGCAGCCAGGCTCTGTTGATGGGGAAGTAGTGCCACCTTCTCTGGAGCCCCGGGGCGTTGATGCCCTCAGCTGCAATTCTAGGCTGGCAGGTGTCCCACTGTCCTTGGCATTCACCAGCAATAAAGCTCCAAGGTGCTCCACTCCAGACCACCACATCCCACTCTGGTGCTGAGTGAGAGGGGCTGTCCTTAGAAGACCTCAGGACCCACCTCTGTCCCCAGACCCACCTCTGCTAAGCCCAGGAATCCCATCCCTGCTGAGTGAGACTCCCATGTCCTCCACATGATCCTTCCCCATAGACGGGTCCATGGCCCATCTAGGAGACTCTGCAGCAGTTAGGTGGGAGGTGAGCGCTTTCAGAGTTAATTTATCAATAAAATATTTTCAGAGGAGAACGGTCTGACTTTCTTGGAAAAGCCTAGATGAGGCAACAGCAGCAGTGGTTCTGCAAGAACAGAAAGAGCAGCAGTGTTTGGGTGGGGTGGGTCCATCTCACCCCCTAGTGAGTTCTGACCCAAGCGAGTCTTGTCCTCCACATGATCTTTCCCCATAGATGGCTCCATGGCCCATCAGGATGAGCGAAGTTCCTGGGAGTGGCCCCTTGAAGATCTTCTGACTCCCCAGGAAGTGGCTTTTCAGAGATGGAACACAGCTCTGAGAGGTGAGGCAGAAACTCTGCAATAGTTGGTGGAAATGTCTGTATTTCTAAGGACATAGCTTCACATCCTGGGGGACAACTGGTTAGGGACTAGTTAGTGGCAAAGTCCTTCATGGAAATGTTGATATGCATCTCAAGAGCATGGTCACTTTGAGCTGGGATTCCCAGCAATCTCCCTGCCACATATCTAGAGGAATTCACAGAGGCCTTTTGGATTCACAGAAGAAATTGCTCACTCCATCTAGCAACAGGACCTCTTCAAGTCTGCACTCACAACCCTCTTCCCTGGAGAACATTCATCTCCCACAGATGCAGAGCCTCCCTGGGGAAAGCCTGTCTTCCCCAAGCCCCAGCACCATCCTACCCACCGAAGCAGAGCTCACAGTGCAGAGACCCAGGAATACGTCCAGCCACCAAGCGCTCTAATCCCTCCCTTGTCCAGAGCATTTGGCTCTGAGCGCTGTAGCGTGCATTTGTCATTTGGTGCAAATGCAGTAAGTTCAGAGTGGCACTAAAACAGAGTTGTAGATTTTAGAATGAAATTCTGGCAGTGTTTTGGCAAATGTCCTGCACATCACAGGGAGGCCCACAGGGGCACACATACTAGGCTTGAAGTGGAAAAACAGGAATAGGAATGGTTTTTTCTTCCAACTCTGCCCATCAGCTCATGAGCATTTGAGAAGGGAAGCAAGGGAGCCAAGAGGGAAGCAGGCTGGGAGGGGGTGGGGCGCTCACCAGACCAGGTCTAATGCTCTAGTGGAAGAATTACAGCATGGCTCAGCTCGCCCCTGAAGCTCTGTCTTGGCTGAAAGGAGCGTCCAGGGCTTGGAACCTCAGAAGAAGGGCAGTAAGTGAGGGTCATAGTAGGGAAGAAAATGAGAGGAGGATAGGGCAGGCACCGCTGAGGGATGGGACCCGAGTGGTTCTGACTGTGTCTTCTCCNTCGCCTCCCGCGGGCTGCACGCCTTCCTCGCCGCCCTTCTTTCCGGGCTCCTGCTGGCGCTCTCCTGCTGGGGGGGCCGGCGGCGGCGGGCTGGAGCGCCCCTGGGAGGGGCTGGCTTCAAGGGCGCCACGCCTCTCCCGCAGGCGCGCAGCCCCTTCGGCCCGCGTGAGTCCTGGAGGCGCGCGGCGCGCACGGCCCCGGTGGCGGGCACCTTTGGGCTGCTGAGCGGAGCTCTGCAGGGCTACGAGGTGCTGCACGCCTTGGGCTACGGCGGCCAACCTGGCCTGGAGGGGCCCTGGCCCTGGTGGGCCTTCCAGCTCGGCCTGCGCCTCGGCGAGGTGGGCGTCGCCCTCCCGTTGGCGCTGCTGGGCCTCTACCCGGCTCTCTGCAGTCCCCGCGTGCCGCCGCGCTGCTGGGCCAAGCTCTTCCGCCTGTCCCCCGGCCACGCTGCCCCGCTGCTGCCCGGAGGNCTTCCAGCTCGGCCTGCGCCTCGGCGAGGTGGGCGTCGCCCTCCCGTTGGCGCTGCTGGGCCTCTACCCGGCTCTCTGCAGTCCCCGCGTGCCGCCGCGCTGCTGGGCCAAGCTCTTCCGCCTGTCCCCCGGCCACGCTGCCCCGCTGCTGCCCGGAGGCTGGGTCACCGGGGCCCCGGACAAGAAGCCGCTGGGGAGCGCCATCGCGCGTGGCGACGCGGAACTGCTGCAGCTGTGCGCCCTGGCCGGACCGGGCCCCGACCTCCTCCTCCAGGGAGCAGGCTGCCGAAGCTTCGACGGCGCGGCCGCCCACCCGGCGCCTTCCCCTGCCTCGTCTCCCTGCAGCGATGACACAGTGGACTTCCGCCCGCCCTCCCCCATCAACCTGCGGCGCAGCATCGAGGAGGCCCTCTGCAGCGAAGCCCTGCTGGCACCCGGCCTCTTCCAGGTCCCGGCCTTCGGGGAAGCTCTGCCTAGCCTCGGCGTCTACCGCACCGGCTCGCTGGGGGCTCAGACCGGGGCCGGGCCCATTGGAAGGTCTGGGGAGGCCCCTGGCTCCCCGGCGCCCCGCGAGCTCCCCTCTCCCGGGACCTGGCCCGCGGGCAGCAGCGCCTCCTCCGGCTCGCTGTGCGGACTCTCGCGGGACAGCTCGTCCGTGCTCCTATGCTCCAGCCCGGACAGGGCCCCGCGCTGTCCGCTGGTCTGCGTCCTCAGCCCCCCGCGGCCCTCAGGAAGCAGCCCCAGCCTCCCGGCCTCAGGATCCTACCAGGCCNTCATCCAGTGGACCAAACACAGATGTGCAGAATATTCCACCCAAAACAAACAGAAAAACACATATCTGCCTCAACTGCACGTGGAATAATCTCCAGAAAATTCCTGACAATTGGGTTTATATTAAGACATGAAATAATCATTAATAATGTAAATCATATGAAATACGGTTTCTGTAATCCAAATCATGTAAATTAAAATCAACAAATGGAGTAAAATTCGAAAAATGTGATGGACAGGGAGGCCTGGTGTGCTGCAGTTCATGCGGTTTCAAAGAGTCGGGCACAACTGAGCGACTGGGCTGAACTGAACTGAACTGAACTGAACAGTCTAATGGCTTTCCCTAGTTTCTTGAATTTAAATCTGAATATGACAATAAGCAGTTCATAATCTGAGCCACAGTCAGCTTTGATCTTGTTTTTGCTGACTGTATAGAGCTTCTCTATCTATGACTGGAAGTAATAGAATCAATCTGACTTTGGTGTTGACCATTTGGTGATGTCCATGTGTAGAGTCTTCTCTTGTGTTGTTGGAAGAGGGTGGTTGCTATGGCCAGTGCATTCTCTTGGGTGAACTCTATGAGCGTTTGACGTTGTTCATTCTGTATTAAAGGCCAAATGTGCCTGTTATCCCAGGTGTTTCTTGACTTCATACTTTTGCACTCCAGTCCCTTATATTGAAAAAGAATATCTTTGCAGTCGTTAGTTCTAAAAGGTCTTGTGGTTCTTCATAGAACTGTTCAACTTCAGTACCTTCAGCATTTCTGGCTGATGCATAGGCTTGGATTGCTGTAATATTTAATGGTTTGTCTTGGAAAGACACAAATCATACTGTTATTTTTGAGATTGCATCCAGATACTACATTTTGGATTCTTTTGTTGACCATGAAGGCTATTCCACTCCTTCTAAGGAATTCCTGCCCACACTAGTAGATATAATGGTCTTCTGAGTTAAATTCTTCCATTCCAGGGGGCAGTTCCAAGATGGCAGAGGAATAAGATGGGAGACCACTTTCTCCCCCACAAATTCATCAAAAGAANTGGTTAGGGACTAGTTAGTGGCAAAGTCCTTCATGGAAATGTTGATATGCATCTCAAGAGCATGGTCACTTTGAGCTGGGATTCCCAGCAATCTCCCTGCCACATATCTAGAGGAATTCACAGAGGCCTTTTGGATTCACAGAAGAAATTGCTCACTCCATCTAGCAACAGGACCTCTTCAAGTCTGCACTCACAACCCTCTTCCCTGGAGAACATTCATCTCCCACAGATGCAGAGCCTCCCTGGGGAAAGCCTGTCTTCCCCAAGCCCCAGCACCATCCTACCCACCGAAGCAGAGCTCACAGTGCAGAGACCCAGGAATACGTCCAGCCACCAAGCGCTCTAATCCCTCCCTTGTCCAGAGCATTTGGCTCTGAGCGCTGTAGCGTGCATTTGTCATTTGGTGCAAATGCAGTAAGTTCAGAGTGGCACTAAAACAGAGTTGTAGATTTTAGAATGAAATTCTGGCAGTGTTTTGGCAAATGTCCTGCACATCACAGGGAGGCCCACAGGGGCACACATACTAGGCTTGAAGTGGAAAAACAGGAATAGGAATGGTTTTTTCTTCCAACTCTGCCCATCAGCTCATGAGCATTTGAGAAGGGAAGCAAGGGAGCCAAGAGGGAAGCAGGCTGGGAGGGGGTGGGGCGCTCACCAGACCAGGTCTAATGCTCTAGTGGAAGAATTACAGCATGGCTCAGCTCGCCCCTGAAGCTCTGTCTTGGCTGAAAGGAGCGTCCAGGGCTTGGAACCTCAGAAGAAGGGCAGTAAGTGAGGGTCATAGTAGGGAAGAAAATGAGAGGAGGATAGGGCAGGCACCGCTGAGGGATGGGACCCGAGTGGTTCTGACTGTGTCTTCTCCGTCACCTGGCTCAGCTTGGCTCAGAAATTCCTGCTGCATCGTCACTCTGGGCTGGGGCCCAGAGGACTGCCATCCTCCTAATTACAGGCATTTCTCACTGGTGTCGTAGTGGCTGTAGCGGCCTCAGCCTCAGGGCTGCTTTGTGTCATGGAAGGAGTGCTTGCTGTTCTGAGAAATTGTTTCTTTTCTTCCCCACATACACCTCCATCTGCCTCTGCTCACACTCAGCTCCTCTCTGCTGTCTCTTCCTCATTGTAATGCTTGCCAGCTGCTCTCACTCACTGTTCCCACCATGAGTCCTTGAGTTCAGGTACACACCTCCCAGCAAAGCAGTCTAAGACCCACGTGCCTCCCGTCACTTTGTCTCTCTCTCACACATACACACACACACATACACACAGGCTCCTTTTCTGTCTGGACATTCTGAATGGGGCTGGTGAGTTGGGAGTGGGGTGGGGGAATAGAGCTTGGTGTCCATCACCTCCATCACTTCTTTGATTTTCCTCAGTGAGAATCGCCTAAGCCCTTTGACTTGATCAAGAGGCAGAGGCTTTGGTGAGACAACCTTTGCCTTTTATCTCATGCCTCAGCCCTTCCTAACCCAAAGCAGTTTCCTAGAAGAGCCTGGGTAGACCAGGATGTAATATATGCACCCTCAATTCCAGCTCTTAGTGCTATAGGAGACTGAGAGACAAACTCATCTTCATTTATTCAATCTCTTTAAAACATTTTATTGAGTTCTTACAATGTGCTTTGGTGCTGGGAGTAAAAAGGTGACCTAGGTGAACAACCGGAGAAGACGATGGCACCCCACTCCAGTGCTCTTTCCTGGAAGATCCCATGGGCAAAGGAGCCTGGAGGGCTGCAGTCCATGGGGTCGCTGAGGGTCGGACATGACTGAGCGACTTCACTTTACCTTTTCCCTTTCACTCATTGGAGAAGGAAATGGCGACCCACTCCAGTGTTCTTGCCTGGAGAATCCCAGGGACTGGGGAGCCTGGTGGGCTGCTGTCTATGGGGTTGCACAGAGTCGGACGCGACTGAAGCAACTTAGCAGCAGCAGCAGGTGGACAACAATCCTGAACTTGTGAAGCTGAAGCTCTTTGGGGGAAAGAAGACATTAAAGAGCACATCATATAAGTAATTCCCATAACAAATAATTAAATACAGTGGTGAAAAGTGCTAAGAGTGAGAAGTATGCAGTATTATAAGACTGTTTAGCTTGCAAGCGGGAATGCAGCCAAAAGGATGGAGCTTGGGAGAGGCTGGCTGAGTACAGCCCAGCCCTCTCCTACTTCCTTTCCAGGCTCCTGCAAGTGATGGATGAGAGAGAGTCCAGTAGTTTATTTCCCCTGGAAGCCACATTGCTGATGTGGTGCAGAGTACCATGACTCCTGCTATTTAATAAAGAACGCTGCATGTGTCCTGGATAGATGAATGAGCAAATATTCCTGATTGAAGAACTGCATGGCCTTCCTGATACGAGTGGATAGGAGGAGATGCGGCTGAGGCTGAGGCTGGGAGACTGAGATGAGGAGCCAGTTGTGAAAGTCGGGAAGAGTACAAAGGGTCAGCTGCACTGTTTTCCTCCTCTAGGGGCATGGAGCTCCTCTGCACTGTGGGTGGCTGCTGCCCTCTGATGGACACAGGACCACAGTTTCTTTTTGTTCTGTAGGGAAGGTTTGGGTCCAAAGCATCTCCAACTTAACACTGTAGGGGGTGTCCCAAAGGGATGCTGGAGCAGCCTTCTCAGGATTCTTTCCCCAGTGCACACTGCAGCCAGGACTGGGAAGGTGTCCCCACAGCTAGGGCCCTGACGCTTGTAACTTGGACTTTGGGTATGAAATTTTGATTTCTAAGGTGGTGAGAGGGCAGGAGAAGAGGAGAAAATAAAGGAGAAATGTGGAGTTCCAAATCAACTTTATTCAAAGTGTTCATTTTCCTTTGTCTATTTATCTCTCTTTATCCTGGATGGAATTAACCCATGCCCTTATAAATCTGCTTCATATTTCAATACTTCCTCTGCTGAGTTATGTGTTTTAAAATAACTGTGGCATTTTCTTTTAAGCATAAAATACTTTGAGTTAGGGTTTCATAAATCTAATGTTAAACGTTTTCCCTTCCCCTCATCGCTATCAACCAGTTATCCACCAATCCAAAATGTGTGGAAAGTAGATGGGGTTTGAGGAGAAAGGGAAACCTTTTCACTGTACCTTTTGTACTTTTTGAATGTTCTACCTGCCCTGTGTTCAGGTTATACCGTTTAAAAGTAATTACTAAAAAATCACATTGGGTACTTTTGTTCTGTACAAATGTTCTGCAGGGTGCAGCAGTCTTGCACACAGGTCAGTTCCTGAACTCAATGGGGTGGCCAACACTGTCTGTGTTCCAGGATCCAGGAGCACCCAGAACTCCTGGCCAGTGAGATTACACAGCCTTGGGTCCATCTAATAAGCTGACCTGAGGAAAGCTGTCTCTGGGAAGACCTGGGTTCTAGGTCTGTGTAAGCTGGATGTATTGCTTGTTCTGGGTGTGTTCTCTTGTGATCTTGCATGGTGCAGGCTTTGATTTACTTGTAAGTGTTTTTTTGTACTGATGTTTGTCTATCTCCACAAGACTATTCTCCATGAAGGCAGGAGCCCTGTCTTTTTTTAGCTCATCAATTTTATCTTTAGTGCCTGGCACATAGTAGGAGCTCAGTAAATATTTTTTGAAAGAATGATTATGTATGACCTGTGCCTATTTGAACCTTAATAGCTATAATTTGTCAGCGAAGTGTTAAAGGCACAGATACAGTTATCTGTTAAAGTGTGACAGATGTCTCACATTCTCTGAGAACTGGAGATTTGTTCGAATGATATATATGATTACTTGTGTTGACTTGCATTCAGTTCAGTTCAGTTCAGTCGCTCAGTCGTTTCCGATTCTTTGCGACCCCATGAACTGCAGCACGCCAGGCCTCCCTGTTCATCACCATCTTTCGGAGTTCACTCAGATTCACGTGCATCGAGTCAGTGATGCCAACCAGCGATCTCATCCTCTGTCATCCCCTTCTCCTCCTGCCCCCAATCCCTCCCAGAATCAGCGTCTTTTCCAATGAGTCAACTCTTCGCATGAGGTGGCCAAAGTACTGGAGTTTCAGCTTTAGCATCATTCCTTCCAAAGAAATCCCAGGGTTGATCTCCTTCAGAATGGACTGGTTGGATCTCCTTGCAGTCCAAGGGACTCTCAAGAGTCTTTTCCAACACCACAGTTCAAAAGCGTCAATTCTTCAGCGCTCAGCCTTCTTCACAGTCCAACTGGCTGTGTTTTATGCACGAATCTGGGTGCTCCTGGATACTGGAACACAGGCACTTTAGAAAATATTTATTAAACATCCACTATATGTCAGATCCTGTTGACCCAGAGCAAAAACAGCTTCTCTGGCCTGCCCTGCTGAGTTTGGTATCGATTCCCAGAAGGTTAGATTGTAATACGCCTAGAAACTAAGCGAAGCCAAATTTCCCTACAGAGGCGGGGGCGGTACTTGGGTTAGGGGGTGGAGCCCCGCTCAAGAAGCTCCGCCGTCAGGCGGCACGATTTTTCATACCTTCCGGAATGGTTTTTCCCTTTCTACTACGTCTTCCTCCGGACTCTTTTGAGCGACGCGCACTTCCGGAGTCTCCCGGCAACTTTAGTAAGCGTGGTCCGCTTAATAAAGCCAGTTAGTTGACTCGCGTGCGCGACCCTGCGCGCCTGTTTCTCGGCTTCATGGCCGGATTGACCCTGTTTGTGGGCCGCCTCCCGCCCTCGGCTCGCAGCGACCAACTGGAGGAACTATTCAGTCAGGTGGGGCCGGTCAAGCAGTGCTTCGTGGTGACTGAAAAAGGTAGGGGGCGGGGCGATCGAGAACACAGTTGGGGTTCCTGGGAGCCGGATGGAGGCAGAGGACATCCTTCCAGCCTTAAGTGAGCCCTTAAATGAAAGGCCTTGGAAGTTGAATTTCTTTTCCAAACGGACTCTACACTAGATAAATCCATAGGAGCCGTTTCTGAAAGTCAAGTCATCCCCTTAAGTTTATGTAGGCTTCCTGTTTATCATGCGCGCTCACATACAATGTGATGGACAGAGTGATGGACAGGGAGGCCTGGCGTGCTCCAGTCCATGGGGTTGCAAAGAGTCAGACAAGACTGGGCGACTGAACTGAACTAAACTGAGTAAAACACCACTAAGACTTACTGAGAAGGAGCTGATTGCCAGGTGTGGGGCTTGAGTTTCGTCTGTAACTTCCTTTAATTTCCTCATCAGTCTTGTTGGGTCGAGAGTAAACTTTATTTTACAGATGAGAAATCTAGGGCTTAGGGAAATTTAGTAACTTCAGCTTAAGTTCGTATTGCTAGTAAGAAGTGGATTCAGAATTTGATCACCAGACCCTGAGCTCTTAACGAATATGTTATTCATTCACCCATTTATGTATTGTGTAAATATTAATTGAATGTTTATACTAGGTTCCAGGCAACTGTTGTAGGTCTTCGGGATACAGTAGTGCACAGACCTAAAGCCTTGCTCTGTGTTCAGGATGTGGAAGACAGCCAATGAGCAAAATATATAGTGACGATGGTGATAAATATTGGGGAGAAAAATAAGTCAGGGAGGAAAGAAAGGGAGTCTCTGTAGCTGTGTGTGGTGGTGGTGGGGAAGCTGTAGAGGAGTGAAGAATAGACAGGGGAAACCTTACTGATGTGAGAGAGTGAACTTGGGTTTCTCAGTGCAAGGAACAGCTTAGGCAGAGGGAGCTCAAGGATACTGAAGAGGAGTGTGTGTAGTATATTGGAGGAATATAGATGAGACCAGGGTTACTGGAGCGCACTGAGTGAAGGAAAGCGAATGAGCAGATGCCACCTGGTCCTTCCAGATCATGTAGGACCTTACAGGCCATCAAAAGGACTTTGACTTTTACTCTGAGATAGGAAACCACTGATTTTGAGCAGGCAGCAGTGACTATGATCTGCCTTGCATTTTGAAAGATTCTCTGAGGCTGCCATGCTGAGAATAGGCCGTTAAGATGTTAGAAGTCAGGAGACCAGGTATTAGTCTCTTGTGGTAATCCAGGTGAAAGGTCATGGGGTTGGACCAGGTGCTAGCAGCGAAGAAGGTAAAACATGACTGGACTATGGATCAGATTTGGGGTCTGAGAAAACAAGTGTCAAGGCTGACTCCAAGGGTTTTGACTTGAGCCACGGGAGGTATTCACTGACTTGTGGGATGCTGCCATATGCCTTTCATTCTATATGATATTCATGGCATCACTATGAAGGAGGGTTAGCATGTATTAGAATGAGTAAGAATTGTAAGGGTTTTAATTGCAGAAGCACTTCTTCTTACTTAGACTATATTACATGACACCTGATGTTGCCCAGAACACAGATTTAGCTTCCTTCCAAGTCATCAATCTGTTGCAGTAGGTGGCTGCCTTCTTGCCTTTCAGGCTAGCAACCTGTTTGAAGTAAAATCTTGGGTATCCCTCTTTTTCCCCATGGTACCAGGGTGTGTGAGTAGGCAGGCTAACAGTGTGCTAATAATCACTCCATCGTTATATTCTGTTTTCTTAGTAACAGAAATTAGATTTAAGATCACTGACATGGCTCTGATTGCTATACACACAGCTGGGGCCTTTATCATTTTAAGTATAGATATGGGCGAATGAGAGTGCTATACAGCAGTGTTTCTTAAATGGCAGATCATTGTCCATTTGTGGGTCTTGCGTGGCTCATGACTGGAGTTTTTTTTTTTAATGAAATAGGAGTATATCTATATATGGTAAAGGAGAAGTTTTCATAAGACTTTTTTTTTTTCAGAATATAAACAACTGGGTCCACTGTAAATTACATTTGTTACTGTGGGTCATCAAACCAGTCTGAGAAACACTGCTCTACAATGGTTGGTTGCGTTCCAGGGAAGAGCAGGCCTTTGAATAGGAATTCTCCTTTGGGTCCTCAGAATATAGGCTACGTGTAACCTTACCTGTAGCTATGTACATAGTCAGCATCTTTAACAAAAGCTCCTATTCTCTTTAAACAGCAACAACAAAAAACCTGCTTTCCTATCTAGACAGCCAAATGTATTGAGTACTCTACTTCAAAGGATGGGAGAGAGGGGGGGGGTGGATGAGGTCTTACCAGTACTGGTGACTTGAACGTGCCACTTACCCTCTTTAAGATGGGAATAATTTCACAGTATTTTGTAATTGTTTATAACGGGTGGTGTTTTTGTGAGCACATGCTTTTATTTTGTCAGCAAACTCCTTCACGTTTCAGCTGCTTTTTATTTTTGGTTGTACTGATCAGGAAGGGCCCTGATTTTTCTTGTTCTTATTTTCTGAAAGGTGTGTGGGCACGCTTTTGTGAGAAGGAGTTTCAAGGATAAAGAAGTACAGTATGCTTTCCTAGTGCCAGGTGTCAACTTTAACCAGTTTATGTGGCTCAGTGTCCTGTGTTAGAAGGCTTGCACCCTAAAGCAGGTTAGCGTGTAGTTGTAAAGGAGGGCGTGTGGAGTTTTGTTTCTTTTTCAGGTAGTAGGCAGACTGCTTGGTCTGTCTTTTTCTTTTTTGATGCAGTAAATTACTTAAAATTTTATTACACAAAAATATTAAACAAAAAAAAAAACATACCAGAAAGGGCAAAGGTGGATTACATCTGACATTTGCAACTGTTCATCTTCAACAATTCCTTTGGAAAAAAGCGATGATAATATTGGCTTTTCCCTTCTTGGTATGTTCTGAAAAAATGAGATAAGAGATTTTCAGCTGCTATGAAAAGGTTTAATTTGATATTGATTTCTAAGGCTTGGTAATAACAGTAATAGTATCTGCAGGCTCCTGAAGCAGTGTTTATTGTTTGAGGTTCTTTTCTCAGGGCCCCCAGCATTCTTTGCTGATCTATCCTCTTTTCTGAGGAGGGGTACCTGAATTATTTCACTGTAGTTTTTGAAGCTACTATCCTTATCTTTCCTACCTTCTCTGGTGATGTTTTGTTCTGTGTGATGTTGAGTTCTTCTTTGGAGGTGTAATGCCTATTATGGGTCCTCCATATTCTTGAGATTACCAGGAAAGATGGAAGAAAGGGAGCTACCAGCCAGGACACCACATTAGAAGAGGAAGCCTAACAGTTTTTGAGGAAAAAAGAGATGGGAGGCGGGGACTCTCATGTTAATCTTGACACTTTCCCTCTTGAGAACTTTGGCCAACTGATAACTGGCTGGCCTGGTTGTATATTTGCCAGTTTAGGGCCGTGAGAATTTACTGGTTTAGAGATCTTGGCTTACTGCTAACCCCTCCCCACCATACTGTTCCAGGGAGTAAGGCGTGTCGAGGCTTCGGCTATGTCACTTTTTCTATGCTGGAGGATGTTCAGAGGGCCCTCAAGGAGATTACCACCTTTGAAGGCCGCAAGATCAACGTGACTGTTGCCAAGAAAAAACTGAGAAATAAGTCCAAGGAAAAGGGGAAAACTGGTGAGTTTCTAGTAACTGAAAGGAGTTTTCCTCCAAGATTGAGGGGGCAGTGGATTGGCTGGGGGTAGCATCTAGACTTCAAAGCTTCCTGAATTTTCTTCTGATGTCCAGAATCAACCAGTGTGTTTTGTTACTCATTTTAGTCTTTTGTTTACTTATGAGTTTGGAAAACCTGGTGTTGCTGGGCATTGCCATACATAACCCTGTGATAAATGCCTTCTGTTGCTAGTACTTCTTTCCTCTGATATTCTGGGCTGAGAGGATCACAGACTTACTTCATTGCCTGTTATTTTTCAGAAAATTCAGATTCCCCAAAGAAGGAGCTGAAGCCTAAAAAAGCCAAAGTGGCAGATAAGAAAGCCAGATTAATTATTCGAAACCTGAGTTTTAAGGTAAGAAAGAGAAAACTAACAGTGAGTGTTCTGAAGGCTCTTGGAGCCAAGGCCTGCTTGCTGGTTGAACTCCCCACCAGGGTGGTACAATTGGGCTTCAGTCCTCCCGGGAATGAACTTTAGCAGCGTTGAATTCAGAAAATGGGCCTGTATAAACAAGAATTTATTGAGGACAGAAAGCATGAAGATGTCTTCCTTTTGTGGAAACTACTGCTGAGATTGGGAGAGGAGGACAAGCTCTCTCATGTCTGTCCTTTTTACCTTTTAGGTACAAAGCAAGATGTCCTCTACTTGGGAATGTTTGATGTCCTAGTCTCAAAATTTTAAAAGGAGTAAAAATACTCAAGCTCTTCCTAGTGAACTAATTTAATTGTTGATGTTTTATATTTATTTACTGTGATAGCATCTCTTTCTTTCTCACTTTCTGCTTCAGTGCTCAGAAGATGACTTGAAGACAGTATTTTCTCAGTTTGGAACTATCTTGGAAGTAAATATCCCTAGGAAACCAGGTACCTGCCAACCTTTATTTTGTGTGGATTAGATTATTTTACAAAATGGTGTTTTTTCATGTCACCTTTCAACTAAGCACTATTTGAAATAGAAATATAAGTTTTGGGTCATACTCTCCAAGCCCCAGATGATATGATATATATATAAGTATAGTGCTTGACACAGAAGAATGTTTGTTCCCCAGATGGTGTTTTTGGTTCGATCAGAACTCCTTTTAGAAGAGGAGTTAAATGCATTGCTCTCCTGAGCCTGTGTCTGGCTAACGTCAGCAGGATAAAGGCTCTTGCTTTGGGCAGGGGGCTGACTGGCTGGCAGGATTTGAGCCTTTTTGCCAGTCCGGGTTGCTGTATAGTCCTTTTTAGTGTCTGTTGGTTCCTCCTGCTACCTCTAATTTCTTTGTTATGTTTGCACACAGATGGAAAGATGCGTGGTTTTGCTTTTGTTCAGTTCAAAAACCTCCTAGAAGCAGGAAAGGCTCTCAAAGGCATGAACATGAAAGAGATAAAAGGTAAGTTTTCTGTGCCCGTACTGTTGACTCAGATATTTCTGGTGTTCATGCAAATTAACACAGTAACCCGCTTTCTACATTTCCGAAAGGTGTTTGCCTTGTTGAGAGTCTCACTGCTAATATAGAAGCTGCTTTGGTGAACTGTTCTTAGGACTTGATCTTAGGGTTAACCTCGACAGGACCCTTCCCAGCCTTCTCTTTTTCTTTTTTCGGTGATGAGTGTCCTTTAAATCTCTTAATGAAAAACCGTTGCTGAAATAATTATTGATATACAGGCAGATTGCTGTCTAGGGGATGTGGATTAGCACATTCTTCCTTCTTGATTATGATCCCTATTCAGCATATGTGGACTCCTAAACTGACCTTGAGATTACTCTGGGGGTTAATTTACCAGGTACTATGCCTAAAGAAGGGATTGGAGACTTCCTAACTTCTAAGTAATGTGCAGATTATTCCAGAATGTCTGTTTTCCCTCTTGCTAATATAACTGGAAACTTGATCTAACTAGAAGCACTAATGCTAATGCTCTATTTTTTTTATTCTATATTTTATTCCAGGTGTAGTGACTATGTAGTAAGGCAAAACTTCTGTTCATTGATAAAGAAAAGTTAAGGGTTAAAAAATAGACACCTACCAGGAGTTTTGTTTAGGACCAACAGCCTCTGAATCTGCAGTTATCTGCCTCCTTTGGTTCCATTACTGTCTTTGATGACTAGGAAGTTGTTTATAGAAAATAGGAATGTTAAAGAGAAGAATGCCTTTCTGATGCTACTTTTGTGTCTGACAGGGCGGACAGTGGCTGTGGATTGGGCTGTGGCAAAGGATAAATATAAAAATACACAGTCTACTTCTGTTCCAGGTAAGGTGCAGTGGTGTTGAGTAGGAGGGGCTGTGTGTCCTAACAGTCCGCATTGTATCATCTGGTGATCTGGTCCCAAAACAGGACTTTCTGAGTCTAAGCTCACTCCTCGACGTGGATGTGAATATTGGAGCCCAGGTTCATTATCCCTACTATTTGCTGTCCTTTCCCAGCTTTCATAATACGGAGTAATGGAACATTATAAATAGGGAAGCTTAAGACTTGAGTTTTATTTAGAAAACAATTGGCTTTTAAGCCACCAGGAGCTCAGAGAATTCAGAGGTTAAAGCTCATGGCTGGGCTCCAGAGTGTTCCCTGTGCTGGCTGTGGCACACAGTGGTAGACTGCAGAGGCTCAGTTGCTGAGCCAGGTTAACCTTAAGGCTTCTGATGAATGGAACAGCCTGAAACCTCAGGGATGAGGGGTTTTTGTTTGTTTGTTGCTTTTTTTAATTCCTCATACTTTCTCCTGTTGGGTTGAGTAAGAAAAATATATGAGTGTCTGTAAGACTATAGGAACCAGTAACTTGGGGTGTTAGGTACTCTTGTTTAAATGACCTTGTTGTGAATATTTGATGAATTCCTAACTTTCTTTATTGACTATGAAGATGAGGAGAAGAGGCCTGAACCGGAACATCAGGAATTGGGTCAAGAGAATGCCAGGGAAGAAGAGGATATGGAGGAGGAGGAGAATGAGAGTGATTATGATGATGACGAGGAGGACGAGGAGGAGGAGGATAAAGAATCAAAGCTGCGCAAGCCTGTACAGATTCACAAGAGGTAAGAGGCTCAGTGTGTTCTGAGACAACAGAGGAAGATTTAGGACTGTCCCTAAGAGGAAGATGGTATCTTTCCCTGGCCCGAACATTGGAGAATTGGCAGGAGTGGGGAAGTTGGATAGGGCCCCGTCTCAGCCCAGAACCTCAGGTCTGATCTGTGCCACTGCAGGACAGTCAAGAAGCCGGCACCTGCAGAAAGCAGTGACGAGGAGCATTCTGATGACGACAGCGACCTGGAGGAAAGAGATAGTATTGATGGTGGAGAGGACCTGGCTCAGAGTGATACCAGCGGTGAAGAGCAAGAGGAGGAAGGTTTGCCTGGACTTTTTGTAGACACCTTTAAATTTAAAATAGTTTACTGAGAAATGGGCATCAGTTCCACTCAGGCCTCTATTTAAATAGGACCTTAAGATGCCCTGTCAAACTTGTGTTTAAATGCTGAAAGTGAAACCTTTATATTCCTTTCTTCTAAAGATATTTTTGTTTTTTAAATGAGTTTGGAGTGGTTTGAGGATTAAGATTCTTCAGTTCAGTTCAGTTCAGTCGCTCAGTCGTGTCCAACTCTTTGTGACCCCATGAATCGCAGCACGCCAGGCCTCCCTGTTCATCACCAACCCCCAGAGTTCACTCAGATTCANACTGATCTCCAATAGCATATTGGGCACCTACTGACCTGGGGAGTTCCTCTTTCAGTATCCTATCATTTTGCCTTTTCATACTGTTCATGGGGTTCTCAAGGCAAGAATACTGAAGTGGTTGGGGGGAATTTAAAACCTAGCTTACTGCTGAGGTCTTGCCTCTCTCTCTCTCCGAATTATCCACATTGAATGAATAACTGGATAAACAGGATATTGCATCCTGCCACCAAAGTAGGTCCTCTTTCATTAATCTAATTATTTTATTTTTGTACTAAAATTACATTCTATTAAATGTGACAAACTCATTTTTCCATCCCTGCTGTATTTTTCCATTCTTGCTGTTGTCTGTAAACAACAAATTATATGAAGTTGATTTGAAAACCCAAAGAGGATATTTTTTTCCCCTCAGTGATTAAGAGGTATTATTTGAAGTGTCTACAGTGTTAGCAGTGGAGAANCCCTGCTGTATTTTTCCATTCTTGCTGTTGTCTGTAAACAACAAATTATATGAAGTTGATTTGAAAACCCAAAGAGGATATTTTTTTCCCCTCAGTGATTAAGAGGTATTATTTGAAGTGTCTACAGTGTTAGCAGTGGAGAAGGAAATGGCAACCCATTCCAGTATTCTTGCCTGGGAAATCCCATGGACAGAGGAGCCTGATGGGCTGCAGCTCTTGGGGTTGCAAAAGAGTCAGACAGGACATAGTTACTAAAACAACAACAGTGTTAGCAAACCCCAGAAACTCAGCTTAGTATATGCTACTCAAAATCAGAGGTACTTGAATCACTGACACCTTCCAAGATGGAGACTAACAACAGCAATAAAGTAATACATTATTATAGCAACAAACTACTGAATTCAGAATTTTTTATCTGGAAAAGCTCAGGTCTTTTTAGCAGTCATCTCTGCCTTTTATTGCATGGGCTTAGGAGTCACATCACGTAGGTTCAAGTCCTGGCTCTCTTATTTCCAGCTGTATGGGTCTGTCAAGTCCTTGCCTCTGGTGTCCTCATTACTTCATCTGTGATTGGATATCAGAGGTCCTCATCTCCTGACATTTAGAAGAGTACCTTCCCTACAGTAGACTTTCAATGATACTAGTTGCCTTTGTTGCTACTGTCTTCTTTTTATGGCCTCCTCCTCCAACAGTCTTCTAAAAAATGTGTGAGTCTCATCAAGTTAGATGTGAGATGGCTGCTGATAGAATCTTCTGGCTTTAGCGGTAACTAGGATGGATGTAGAGGCAGTTTTTGAGTTCTGCTAACTAGAATGTAACCTTGGCATTCCACTACTTCATTCAGTTCAGCAAAACAAGTCCCCTCTCCTCTTCATTCACTTAAAAGAAACACTTATTGAACACCTACTAATGTTAAACTTTGAACTGAAAAAAAAAAAAATCCTTGTTCTCCTGGAAGTTTTGATCTGGTTCCATGACTTTCAGTCCCAAAGAATTGGCAAGAAAACAAGCAAAGACCAACAAACACTTCTGCATTTGCAGAGTTTTGTTTTTTTTTTTTCAATGTGGATAAACAAATTTGAAACTGATGAATGAATGTTATTCTGTGCATACCCTTCCAAATTGTGTGCAAATAAATGCCCACGTGTTTGCTCTTTGAACTGTTGGAATAGATGCTGCATGTGACAGTGATTTTTGAACCTGTCAGGATAGAAAAATGTACCTTTTCTTTTTTAACTGTTGTTCAGTTGCTCAGTTGTGTTTGCCTCTTTGCGACCCCATGGACTGCAGCATGCCAGGCTTCCCTGTCCTTCACCATCTCCCGGAGTTTATTCAAACTCATGTCCATTGGTGATGCCATCCAACTGTCTAATCCTCTGTCATCCCCTTCTCCTCTTGCCTTCAATCTTTCCCAGCATCAGGCTCTTTTCCAGAGTCCAGTTCTTCGCATCAGGTAGCTAAAGTATGGGAGCTTCAGCATCAGTCCTTCCAATGAATATTCAGGACTGATTTCCTTTAGGATTGACTGGTTTGATCTCCTTGCAGTCCAAAAAACTCTCAAGAGTCTTCTCCAACACCACAGTTCAAAAGCAACAATTTTTCGGTACTCAGTTTTCTTTATGGTCCAGCTGATTTCTCTGTAGCTCAGATGGTAAAGAATTTGCCTGCAATGCAGGAGACTTGGGTTTGATCCCTGGGTCAGGAAAACCCTCTGGAAAAGGGAATGGCAACCCACTCTAGTATTCTTGCTTGGAGAATCTCATGGACAGAGGAGCCTGGCGAGCTAGTCTGTGGGGTCACAAAGAGTCAGACATGACTGAGTGACTAACACTACTACTGCTCATATCCATACGTCTGACTACTGGAAAAACCATAGCTTTGACGATACAGACCTTTGTCAGGAAAGTGATGTCTCTGCTTTTTAATACGCTGTCCAGGTTTGTCATAGCTTTTTTCCCAGGGAGCAAGCATCTTGATGGCTGCATTTACCATCTGCAGTGATTTTGGAACCCAAGAAAATAAAATATGTCACTGATTTGACCTTTTCCCCATCTATTTGGCATGAAGTGATGGGACCAGATGCCATGAAATTAGTTTTTTGAATGTTGAGTTTTAGGCATGCTTTTTCATTCTCCTCTCTCACCCTCTTCAAGGGCTCTTTAGTTCCTCTTCTGTTCCTGCCATTAGAGTGGTAATCATGCGCATATCTGAGGTTGTTGATATTTTTTCTGATATACACACCTTGATTTATTCAGACAGCGGATATTCAGAATGCCTGCAGTGCTGGATAGTGGGTGAACAGGAGTGAATTAAGAAAATTAAACCCTGTATTTCCTAGAGATCACAGGTGCAGCTTGTTTAGCAAAGAGTTACAGATCCTGTCTCTGCTCCTTTCTTGAGGTATGACGTTGGGGCAAGTTACTTAACCTCTTTACACCTCAGTTTCTTTATCTATAAAATGGCTCTAGTAACCACATAGGGTTGTGAAGATTAAATTATTTGTACTACTAAAGACTACCAATATTATCATTGTTACTGTTCTGTGCCAACAGTTTTGAATTGAAATGGGGATAAAGGACCTCCTGGGGCATTTCGTAAAACTGTAACCAAACCATATTACTACTTTTATCAAGAATGTTGGGTTTAAACTCCACTTATTTATTGAGTGAGGCAGGTCATTACAGAATCAAGAGTGGCCAGTAAGTGGTCCTTTGGTTTCCTTGGAGGTTTTTATTCACTAATCAGGTCTCCCTTCTCCCTTTTTTGTAAGTCTGGCATGCTGATTTGACCATATGAGAAGTCTGAGGAAATAAACTTTTTCTATGAGGAGAGAATGGTAGACACCTTAGAAGCAAAGAAGCTTTTACACTGAGAGGACTGAGAGACCTTTCATTCTGGAACCAGATTCAGCTGTCTCTTCTTCACTTGAAAAAATGACTGATAGACACTAATGAGAGAAAATTAATTTAAAATATATGTATGGTGCAAAAGGGTGTAATACAGAAAAGTAAAAGTTCCTCACCAGTCCTCCCAGTAATCCCCCAAAGTTCAGTTCTGTTCAGTTCAGTCGCTCCCCCAAAGTAACCTCTGTTATTTCTTTTGTATCCTTCCAGAAATTTTCTTCATATATATAAGCATATATGTCAATTCTTAAAAACAGTGAATCTCCCTTAAACCCAAATCCACAGCCACTTAAGGCCCTTTCCCAGAGACAACCTGATGGGCTACAATCCATGGAGTCGCAAGAGTCGGACTCAACTTAGCAAGTAAACCACCAGACAACCAGAGCTTCTTGTGTGTCTGAGGACAGTTAATATAATACTTCTGTAAGCTAAAACATGAACGTACATGCACTGCTGTAAAGTGTAATGTATATTTGTCTATGTGAATGTTTTTTTTTTCTCTTCAGATGTTCTACATTTTACATTTCTAGAAAGTTTACCATCAGACAGTGTAGGGGAATCTCTTTCTCTCTCATTTTCCCCCACACCCTTACCACAGTGAAGTTCATCTGTCTCTTTTGATTTTTGCCAATCTTCGGTGAAAAATAATATCTCATTTCTGGTGCTATGTCTTTCTTTAACTATGAGTGAGTTTGAGCATTTTCATATATTTAGTTGTGTATCCTTTGTTCATTTTTAATTGGATTTCTTCTTAATTTATATAAGATCTTTATATATTTAACAACTTAGCTCTTTGTTGTAAGGCTTGCACTAGTCTAAATTCAGTTTGTTGCTTCTCTTTTTACTTTGGATATAGAAGTCTCAAAGAAGAAGACGAAGAAGAGGAAACTACCCTCTGATGTGAATGAAGGGAAGACTGTCTTTATCAGGTATGACTTTCTATCTGGAGAACTGCTGTTTCTGTCGCCTTCATAAGTTTTTCTTCTCTTCTTCCTCTCTCCCTTCCTTTCTTCTTCTTCTTTTTTTCCCACTAATTCTGTTAGCTAGGCCAAAAAGTTAGATGATGGTTAGTAAGACCATCAGCACGTCTGCCTAGGAACGTAGTACACACTGTGAGAAACGTGTAGGAGAATCAGCTATACACAGGAGGTAAACAGCAGGGGTCTTCATATCTTGTCCTCATTTAGATGTCATTCTTTGTAATTGGGGTGGCGTCATTGGAACAAATGAATTCTTCAACTATTATTAATAGAAGCGTCTTGCTTCTGGCCTTTGTTTTAGGGTGAATACTGGGGAGGAATTGTACCCCTTGTCCCTAATTCTCTGCTCATGCCTGACTGATCTAAAGTCACATCCATAAAGTGAAGCATCCCATCTGTTTCCTGGAAAACCGAGAGAAGGGGATACCGTGTCACGTTGCCTTTGCTGTTTCAGTCGCACTGACTGCTATAGATTGGCATTTTCAGGAAGTCGGGATGTCCTTGGCACACCTCAATGGCCTTTTCGTCCTTTCTTGAGTACCATTTTTGTTAGGGCTATTTGGGTCTTATTTTAGAGATTTCTGTTTTATTCTCTTGTATAGTCTTTTAAAGATGGTCTTCATTATGCAAGTAATTTATATTTATTGTGGGAAATTTAGGAAATGAATAGGCAAAAAGACATACACACAAAATTAACTTTCATCATTACTCAAGGAATACCCACGCATGTGTTCATATCATAAATACTTAACAAGGATGATTTCAGCTTATACCTGCTGTGCTGTAGCCCATTTTCTTCCTTTATAGCACGTCTCCATTTTTTTTTTTTNTTTTTTTTCTCTTCAGATGTTCTACATTTTACATTTCTAGAAAGTTTACCATCAGACAGTGTAGGGGAATCTCTTTCTCTCTCATTTTCCCCCACACCCTTACCACAGTGAAGTTCATCTGTCTCTTTTGATTTTTGCCAATCTTCGGTGAAAAATAATATCTCATTTCTGGTGCTATGTCTTTCTTTAACTATGAGTGAGTTTGAGCATTTTCATATATTTAGTTGTGTATCCTTTGTTCATTTTTAATTGGATTTCTTCTTAATTTATATAAGATCTTTATATATTTAACAACTTAGCTCTTTGTTGTAAGGCTTGCACTAGTCTAAATTCAGTTTGTTGCTTCTCTTTTTACTTTGGATATAGAAGTCTCAAAGAAGAAGACGAAGAAGAGGAAACTACCCTCTGATGTGAATGAAGGGAAGACTGTCTTTATCAGGTATGACTTTCTATCTGGAGAACTGCTGTTTCTGTCGCCTTCATAAGTTTTTCTTCTCTTCTTCCTCTCTCCCTTCCTTTCTTCTTCTTCTTTTTTTCCCACTAATTCTGTTAGCTAGGCCAAAAAGTTAGATGATGGTTAGTAAGACCATCAGCACGTCTGCCTAGGAACGTAGTACACACTGTGAGAAACGTGTAGGAGAATCAGCTATACACAGGAGGTAAACAGCAGGGGTCTTCATATCTTGTCCTCATTTAGATGTCATTCTTTGTAATTGGGGTGGCGTCATTGGAACAAATGAATTCTTCAACTATTATTAATAGAAGCGTCTTGCTTCTGGCCTTTGTTTTAGGGTGAATACTGGGGAGGAATTGTACCCCTTGTCCCTAATTCTCTGCTCATGCCTGACTGATCTAAAGTCACATCCATAAAGTGAAGCATCCCATCTGTTTCCTGGAAAACCGAGAGAAGGGGATACCGTGTCACGTTGCCTTTGCTGTTTCAGTCGCACTGACTGCTATAGATTGGCATTTTCAGGAAGTCGGGATGTCCTTGGCACACCTCAATGGCCTTTTCGTCCTTTCTTGAGTACCATTTTTGTTAGGGCTATTTGGGTCTTATTTTAGAGATTTCTGTTTTATTCTCTTGTATAGTCTTTTAAAGATGGTCTTCATTATGCAAGTAATTTATATTTATTGTGGGAAATTTAGGAAATGAATAGGCAAAAAGACATACACACAAAATTAACTCTCATCATTACTCAAGGAATACCCACGCATGTGTTCATATCATAAATACTTAACAAGGATGATTTCAGCTTATACATGCTGTGCTGTAGCCCATTTTCTTCCTTTATAGCACGTCTCCATTTTTTTTTTTTCTTCTGTGTTATTTGGAATTTCCGTATAAACAATTTCATGTTTGCAGAGGATTCTGTATAATAGGAATGTGGAATGTCACACTTAGAAGCCTGTGACCTCAGTACCAAGGATTCCCTTCCTTACACATCTTTTTAATTTAAAGAGAACTTAGGAAAGTAAAGGGATGGAAGAGAGAAGGCTATGAACATGATGAGGCAAATTAGAAGCAATAATGTAGCTAGGATGTGTCTTATTGCAGAAAATCTTTTTTATCTTGGTTGCTCAATAAGATAAAACTGTTTATGGAGCTGTTAATTGAGCAAAAGAGAAGTAAAATTGTAGATATTTATTTGGAACTCTTTTTTCTTGCCCCCGGGAGGCTGTGTATAACTGGGTTAAGAACCTTTACACTGTGTTGAAATTTAGTAGAACAAAATCTCCTTCTAACATTTTTAATCCCATCAAAGGAAATAGTAGTTTTCTCTCTCTCTCCCTCTTTTTTTTTTTCTTTCTTTTTTTTGTACTTAGCTAATAAACTTTACCATGTTTGGTTTTGAGTTACTATTTTGAAGGATTTCCTGACTTTTGTAAAGTTTTAACTGAAGCCTAGATTTCATAGGAGTACAGAGGAGACATTGAGAGATGTTTGATTTCTCATTTGCTGTCGTCTTCTGGTTCTAAGGGAAACTAATTTTGGCCAGTTTAAGTGAAAAACCTGGTTTGTCGGATGAACGTTAGGGTAGCTCACAGAGTCAAAGTTGTCAAAGAGCAAACCTCAAAAAGGGACCTTTGCTGGGTCCTTTGCTGTGGAAGACTGTGTGATCCTTTCTCTGAAGGTATACATGTATTATCCCTTGTTAAGGTATAACATGTATTCTGTAAAGTATGTGTACAACCCAGTGACATTTTTCATATATATAGCCACAGATATACATATACCTTTATATGTGGAGATACATACACATGTTACAGAACATTTTCAGCTCCCCACACTGCTGTTTTGAGATAAATCTGTATCTGCAACTTCTGGTCTTTATAAATGTGTTTTATATTCCTGGGAGAAAGAATCTGATTAACAGAGGAAGTTCAGTCTGTTATGGCCAATGGCCAGAGTCATCCATCGGTGGCCTGGCTAGTGGGGGTCACCCGTTGGTGCTATCCTTGGAGAGGGTGGTTCCAAGGAACCACTCCAGATGATGTCTGACTCATTCACCTTGTACTGGAGCACAGGGTCTCACTTTTGTAATTGAGCTCTGTTGTGACCTGATTGTCCTCCATAGAAACCTGTCCTTCGACTCAGAGGAAGAAGACCTTGGAGAGCTCCTGCAGCAATTTGGAGATCTTAAATATGTCCGCATCGTCTTGCATCCAGACACAGAGCATTCTAAAGGTATTTGCTGTCATCTGGTTAGGCCCAAAAGGATTGAGACCACTGTCATGGGCACTGACTAGGTTACATGAGAGCATAATGCGTGCCCTCCAAGGGGTCCACCGTCATCCAGGTTTCTGTGATCCTTAGAAGCACCAAGGACATTCTAAGGTTGTCTTCCAGTGATGTCAAACTCAGCATCTGTCATGGTGTTGCCAGCCATAATTTTGTCTAAGCTTTTTCAGCTCTTGCTTATTTACTTTAGGGTAATGAATTCCATTTGTTGTTCTTTGAATTTCAAATGTGATAGCATCTCATGGGTATTAATCATTCCACAGTGCTTGAAATTAGGGAGCTATTTTCCAGTTGCTTTTGTTAGGGAGGGAAGCTGATGGAAACTTTGTTGCAATGCCAACAGTCAAAAGGAAAAGCAGAAGTGCTGCCTTAGTGGTGGTGCTGGTTTGTTTGTTTGTTTTTCCCTAAGGTATTTCTTTTGAGCTTAAAGGTTGACCACTCCTCATTCTAGTATAGTGTTGTTAGATAAGCAACTTTTCAACCCATTCATAATCTTTGATTTTTATCAAGTGCAGTTGTTCTGCTAAAGAAGTGACTTTTTAATTCATTCTGGTTCTTGATCCCTTTGAGATCTAGCAAGAACTCTGAACCCTATCCTCATAAAAATGCCATTTCTGAGTGTTTTGGAGCTCTCTGGAGCCTATCTATGGATTAATTACTTCCATTCTAAATCTTATTTTCCAGTTTGATGAAACCTGATCATTTTTAGTTTCATTAGCTATAGAAGATGTAAAATGAGGTAGTATAATGGAAAGATTAGGTTAGGGGTCTAACCCCAGCTAAATCACCAGCTGGGTGATTTTTTGGCACCCATTTAACCACTGGGGGCTTCCATTCCTTATCTGTAAAATGAGTGGGTTCAGCTAGAGTAATCACTTAAGGTGCCTTTGGCTCTGATACTCAATTATACTTCTTGGACCTTCTCCATTTTAATTTTTCTGAAAATGGGCAACTAGAATTGCATAGAATGTTGCAAGTACTGTCTGATACTGCTTGAACTTTGGTCATCTCTTTTATCTCTTTCTGAGTGCCCTAATGTGTTGGGTTGACATTTTTAGAATCGAGTCTGTGGTTGAACTGCTCAGTCTCTTTCTTGGTCTGTTAATGTTAGCTGAGAGTTAATGGTTTTAATAAGCATAGTTTGTTTTTTTTCCCCCATGATACGTTGTCTTTCCCTAGCTCATATTAGATTTTCCTGGCACTTTTTCTGCTTACTCACACAGCCTTGGCTGCCTCCTACCCCTCATCCCTGTTAGCTGCTATTTTGCTGCCTGGAAGGGCTAAGTATTATCTGAAGACTTCTGGGGAAGTGTTAAAACTGACCCAGTAGATACCCTGGAAATTCCCATGATAACATTCTTACCCATTCAGAGAGAACCCACCTCATTTTCTTCATATTGGACTTCTTTCTGTATTACTTGTTGCTTCCTATTGAGTATCTACTAATGGTGGATGTTATGGTAGGTGCTTTGGATGTTGAAACAGCCAAGAAACATGAACTTTCTTCCTGAGATGTTCAAGTCTTTGGAGGAAGATGCTCCCTGACATCCATAATAGAAATGGGAGTGGAGGATGGCTGGGGTGGAGTGTGGGGGCAGGGGAGGGATGCAGGGGTACTTAGCTCTGCCTGCAGGAGGCAAGGAAGACCTCACGAGACGTGGCCTTTGGGTTGGCCTGCCACATGCGTCCTTGCAGTTAGTTGGCTGCCATTCATTCTTGGAGGGGCAAAAGGTCAGTGCCCCAGTAGCTCTAGGAAATATGACACTGCCTTCCTCTGTGAGGGAAGAATTAAGGTTTATAGGAATGCTAACACAATATTATGGAACTTAATTTTTTTTTTTTTAGTTTACTATAAAGTCAACTTTTTTTTTTCCCCTTATAAAAGCTGCTTTTTATCAAAAGCAAAAGATTAGGATAGTTGATAGGTCTTGCCTCTAACCAGTGAAAGGTATGCCTGTGGAAATTCTATAGCAGGAGTCAAAAGTTGAGCTCATGACTTTCCAGTTCACCACTATATTCACAGGATAGAGGTCAGGGACTTTTACTCCAGGAACTAGACCTGCCCTCATCTGATGCCTCCTTAGGGACTCTGATGACAAGCACGTAGAAAGTGATACTGAAACATTAGGCTGGGATTTCTCTAGCATTTCTTGTGGATATTTCTCATTGCATGAGATGGTGCAACTAAAGTTTCTAAAAAGAAGATGAAGGCAGTAATAATAAAATTTCATTATGAGCAGGTGTGCTGTCTTGCCTGTCTTGAACCCCGGGTGCTGGACACAGTGCTTTTTAGTTAAGTTCAATTGTACTTAACACAAGGATGCTCCTAACCCTGCCGCTTCAGATCAGGCTGCCACCGTGCACAGTGTTGTCTGTGGCTTCCAGGTGGGCCGTACGTGTCTGGGATCCCACTTAGTTTTGTCTCTCTATGCAGGCTGTGCATTTGCCCAGTTCATGACTCAAGAAGCAGCCCAAAAATGCCTTGAAGCTGCTTCTCCAGAGACCGAGGTAAGGAAGACATTTCCTTTACTCTGTAGTTTAGGTGATTGCCTCCCAGGGGCAACAGCTGATATTTCCACAAAACTGTATTATTGTCAATGATATGAAAATAATAAAGCTAAGACTTATTGAATACATAGTGTGTGTTAGGACTTCCCTGGTGTCTCAGATGGTAAAGAATCTGCCTACAATATGTGAGACCTGGGTTTGATCCCTGGGTGGGGAAGCTCCCCTGGAGGAGGGCATGGCAACCCACTCCAGTATTCTCGCCTGGAGAGTCCCATGGACAGAGGAGCGTGGTGGGCTATAGTCCATGGGGTCACAGAGTCGGACATGACTAAGGGACTAAGCACAGCAGAGTGTGTGTTAGGCACTTAGCTTGACACGCATGACCTTGTTTAATCCTACGTCAGCCCTATAGGTGATTATAAGGTGAGTAATCCTTTATAGGTGAGGAAGTAGGTATAATAATGTATATTATGGGTCAGTTTCTTATATCAATCTCTATCCTAGGCTGATGGCGTGAAAGACTGGGACAAGGAGGGATTAAGGCCATCTATGAAGTGGAATAAATGTTTGAGAGAGAAAGTGTGTAGGTGATAGAGAATTTTTCTGTGTATTCTATAAGTATAAACTGTTTTGAGCTGAGTTATCGTGTATCGCCATTGTCTCTTAAATTCTCACGAGTAGAGTTATCACTACTATTTCATTAGCTTTCTTTAGCACACTAAAAATTTGCCTATTTACAGATCATTTTTCTTAATTTGGTCCTACTTTGGGACTAATCAACTCCCTGAAAACAAATGAACATGTGGCCTTTGCACAGCTGTGCTAAATACTGTTTGGCTCAGTGATCCACTTGCATCCGGCTGGCCTAAAACATCCTAGCAGCGGGAGTCCACACAACAATGGGGGTTTGCTGTTTTCCCTTTCCTTGGTGCTCCTTACTCATCATAGAAACTCATTATAATTTTAAGAGAGAGGTCGCAATCTGTTTCAGGGTGGCGGACTTAAACTGGATGGCCGGCAGCTTAAGGTTGACTTGGCAGTGACCCGTGATGAGGCTGCAAAACTCCGGACAAAGAAGGTGAAGAAGCCGACTGGGACCCGTAACCTCTATCTGGCCCGAGAAGGCTGTGAGTAGTGGCAGGGAGAGGGGAACCAGGCTTCGGAGTAGCTGGCCACTTGCCACGACAGCAGCCTGACTATAGTACGTTTGGAGCACGTTTCAGATTAAAAGCCTGCACCCTCTTTAATGGTGGTGTGTTGTTATCATTGTACTTCAGCAGATGCAGCAGATACTCCACTTTACCAGATGCACGGCTTTCTGTTAGGAAGCCTTCACCCAGTTCATGGATTAGCCAGTCCCCATTCTCCTTTCTGACTGATTGATTGCCTTTAGACCTTTTCATCAGAAGGTTATTTCATCAGAGGGAGGAGAAACCCAAATTACCTTTGTCTCTTGTCATCATTTCTGAAGGAGTTTTTTGAAGGAGTTGAAAATTATGACTAAAATTACTCTCTTGGATTACTCATGGATTAAAATATGCACTGAGCACCTTTCCCTTAGTGTCAGAAAGATAATCAGAAATTAGCTTTAATTAAGACAAAAGAGAGAATTCCTTCCTTTAGGTCACACAGTATTGCCACCTGCTCCACAACCTTACCGCCTGGGCTAGCAGATGGGAGGCCGTTAACCTTTGAGGCCGGGCCCGGTGTTATACAGTGTGGCTGTTCTCTTGGTTGGCTTATCTCACCCCTTAGAAATGGCTCCCAAATACATGAGCAGGGAGATTTCGAAGGACAGGTCATAGGTAGAGCATATTGGCATTCCAAATGCCTAAAATGTACTTATTTCCAAAACTTCCTTTAGACCTTCTCATCTGACTTTGGGCACGACATGAAATTTTTTGAAGGGAAGGAAGAAACAAAATCACAAAATGTTCAGAGTGTTAGTCCTTGAGAGCAGCTCATAGACAAGAACTTAGCCCTGTAGCCTATTTCTGGACCTACCCAGATAACCACTGTGTCCTGGCCAGCATAGTCCTCTGGGCCCTCTATAGAGATCTTGCATCATTCACATCACATTCCTCTTATTGCTCAGTGAAAATTCCCTTGCTGATGTTTTGGCCTTTTTCCCTCTTTCTGCAGTGATTCGTGCTGGGACGAAGGCTGCAGAGGGTGTGAGCGCTGCTGATATGGCCAAGAGAGAACGAGTGAGTAGATTAGGCACCAGCTTCAGGTTCTGCAGGACTTAATATAAATCGATAAATAATAATGCTACCGGTGCTCATCAAAGAGCCAAGCAAGTATTGGTCACAGGTGCTACTCACACTGTTGTTAGAAAGCAGGTGTACCGGTGGAGCAGCCACTGACTCGACGCTGTACATCATACCATGTCAGCATTACGTACTGGGTCTTATTCTTTGTTTTTGTAATGCCCAACAGTATGTGTGTGCCAGATAGTGTGCTTCTAGATCATGAAGTAGACAGAGGCTCAGGGCATATATAATTAGGTGTCAGTATAAATGCAGAATAACATGAGAAAGGAAGGGCAGTGTGGGCTAGAGTAAATAGGGAGGGAAGTATGGATGTGGGTCTTGGAAGGGAGAGATAAGATGTATTTTGGTGGAGAGAGGGTGGTGTCTCCAGATTATGAAATCATTTTAGGAAAACCCCATGTTATGGGATTTCTAGTGATAACTAATATTGTTGAGTTCCTTTGCTGCTTAGCAATCTTTGTTCCAATAATTTTTACTTTGCCCGTATAGTTTACTCTCACAAAGCTAAGCCAGCCTAGAATGGTAAAGATGCGTGATCATTAACACAATTAGCTCCGGAGCCTGGAAGTGCAAAAGATGACGGACAGATGAGAATATAGTGACGGCCGGAGGCAGCATGTCTTTTCTGTGCAGGCTCTAGACTGGTGTCCTCTACAGGGTTTGGTAGTGAGCATCTGGAGATCGTGGTATGTGGGGGCCATTGAATGCCCTTTTCTGATCACAGTGCGATAGTGACACATTTAATTCTCCTTAAAGTGAATTTTCCTAGAAAAAGGCTCACTAGATTGTATGCATTATAATTGAACAGCAGACACAGCTTTTCCTGGGAGAAAAATCAGTTGAATTTAAGTATGATAACCCTTCAGATAGCCCTTTTAATATTCGTTTCCAGGGTATTTATTTTGTGAGTTTCTGTAATAGTATCTTTACCAAGTAAGAAGTGGCAAAAATGAAACTTGATAAAAGTTTAGCTTAAAACTTTTTTATGCTGAGCTGCTCTTAAGAAACAAGTCAGGAGAAGAAGGTCACCCTTTCACTTTAGAGATAGGTTGTCCTGGGGCCAGTGCTTTGTGCAACATAGGTCAGTCAGGCTCTGGAAACTGTTTGTTTCTATTGACGTTTCTTTGCCTCAAGGTGGCAGAGTTGAGACAAGACAGTATCCTGTCGCGTATTCTTTTAGTAAATCCATTTCCTTTTGGAAGGACTAAATAATCAGTTTGAGTTGGTGGATAGGTAAGGACTTGGCATAGATGTTAACTACAGTATTATTTATTATTTGCTCTGGGCCAGATTTGAGCTTGGGATTTTATGCATATTACCTTATTTCAGCCTCCCATCAATACTGAAAAATCGGTATTATATTTTGATCTGCAGTTCTACCCTGTAGGTGAAATTATTGAGGCTTAAAAAGTATTACGTAACTTCTTGAATTCAGCCTGATTCCAGAGCCCATGATCTTATCACCCACCTACCCTCTTGCCTCCTCGAACCTTTCTTTCCCTGTGTGCTGGGCATCATCAAAAGGCTGCAGCATGGGTGATATCCCTTATTTTTTCTAGGTGTGTGGTTACTGGATTGGGGTCATGGTTCTTTCCTGTTGGAGAATTATGTGCCTGTATCTTTAAAGGGTGGATTGTACTGTTAACAATTTGTTATTTTTTCAGTTCGAGCTGCTGAAGCATCAGAAACTCAAGGACCAAAATATCTTTGTCTCCCGGACCAGGCTGTGCCTGCACAATCTCCCAAAGGCCGTGGATGACAAACAGCTCAGAAAGCTGCTGCTGAATGCCACCAGAGGGGAGAAGGTGGTGCGCATCAAGGAGGTGAGAGTTGGCCCTGCCCACTCGGGGCTTTGGCGCTCGTCCTGGGCCAGAGCGCATGTTTAGTTCAGGCTATGGTGCTAGTGGGTTTCGCTGGTGGCTCAGCAGTAAAGAATCCACCTGCATTGCAGGAGACANGGTGGTGCGCATCAAGGAGGTGAGAGTTGGCCCTGCCCACTCGGGGCTTTGGCACTCGTCCTGGGCCAGAGCGCATGTTTAGTTCAGGCTATGGTGCTAGTGGGTTTCGCTGGTGGCTCAGCAGTAAAGAATCCACCTGCGTTGCAGGAGACATAAGAGACGCAGGTTCAATCCCTGGATCAGGAAGATCCCCTGGAGGAAGAAATGGCAACCCACTCCAGTATTCTTGCCTGGGAAATCCCATGGGCAGAGGAGCTTGGTGGTCCAGGGGGTCACAAAGAGTCGGACACAACTGATGCAACTGAGTGCGCATGCCCATGGTGCTAGTAGATTGACAGATTTTCTTTTGGGCTCATTGTCAGCAGACAAGACTGAGTTTAGTGATTTTCATGGTTTGGGGAGGTTTAGAAAACTTTTTTCCCCTCTTGTAAGAACTGCTTTTCATATCTGACCAGTTGCAGCAGAATGTGCAGCAGTATCTGCGCTCATGACTTAAGTTAGCAAGCATTTATTGGATACCTGCTGCATTCTCAGCATTATACCAGGTGCTGTAATGTTAGTTTTCTTGCAGAGAAGATAATCTCTGTCCTCTACTCCTTAGAGGAGCATTTCACTACCATTTAGGCTCTTGCATTATAGTAAGTTGTCAGTGCCCCGTGGTGAGCACAGGGAGTCACTCGGGTCTTCGGCAGTTGCGTTAGACAAACTCTGAATTCACACCAAGACGCAGGAAGGCTCTGTGTGACTACAGGAGCTGCTGTCCTGCCCCCGCAGCACCCCCACATTGTTACTACACTGTCCTGTAACTCTTTGTCAGTCATTTCTCCCAACCACACTGAGCTCTTTGAGAGCAGGTGTCACCTCATTGTTCCCAGTTGTTGGCATAGTACCTGGCACATGGTCATCTCTTGATCAGTGTTTATTGAATAAGTAGCATAGCCAGTATTATGAATCTGCTTTGCTCTGATTCGTCACCATAAACTATTTTCCTACTTCTGGAAATCCTCTTCAATTGTATGATATTGCTATTCAGGGAATTATAGGAGAGAATGTGAACATAGCTGACACCACTCTTGGTAAAACCATTCAAAGAGTTACTGTCATAGGAGTCAGTTATGTAACTTTTCATCAGCATCTGCAGTACTTAGTAAGAGTCTGCATGTCCAATACCTGTCATCGCTTAGAGACATGTTTGTGTGTTTTACAGTATTTGCATTATACTGAATTTTCTCTTTAAATCTTTTGTATGTGTAAGTATAGTGTTCAGCTAAGATAGTAAGCTTTTTGAAGATAAGAGCCTCATTTTATGCTTTTCTTTTTTTAAATGAATACCTGAATCAGTTTACTATATACTGAAAGCTAACAACATTGTAAATCAACTATACTTTAGTAAAAATGTTTTAAAAAGCAAAAAAATCAGTTATATTTTCTTTTGAAATACAATCCAAATTTCTTAATCACTAAGAAAACTAAGGAAAAAAAGAGTATCAAGACATAGTTTCTATGGCTCTGTTATAAAGCATGCCAGACGAGCCCCAGGTTAATATAATGTAAATGTTCATCTCAAAAATAAAAACAACCCACCAGTAGTGCCAAGGGATGGAGTATTTAGTAACATTCCCACTGAGGATGAGAATATTTCCACATTGTTTTGAGTGTACAATTTTAATGTTTTGCTAAGGTGAGTCTTCATCACATACCACTTCACCGATGCTGTGCCCAGCCAGTCTGCCATCCGCAGTGGGCCGGTATCTCTTGATGGCCCCTCCTCTAGCTACGGGTGGTAATCGCTTCACCTGCTCAGTACTGTCTGGACTCAGTCCTTTCATTCTTCTACTGTGTTCAAAAGACTGTCAGCTTCTTTGCCTTGGGCATCACAGTCATAACTCTGAAGGTCTAGAATAAATCTGGATCCAGGCGGGTAAATTCTCAAATTGGCAAAAGCTGCCATTTTTATGTAGGTTGCTAAATAGCCATGGTCCTGCCAGGTGTGCACTGACTCTGTCATCAGCTGCTCCCAGAAAATGGACTAGAGGCCTTTGGAATGGTCTCGCCATCCATTGGTCTCACTTTGGCTCTGAGCGTGAAGTTGAGGGTGCTGTGCCATGCTGCATCGAGGCGAGGCCTGGGCCAGGTGTCGGGGGGGCAGCTGAGGAGACTGGAGGGCTGTGCAGCGTGTCCGGCTGCCTACATGCTTTTCTTGATTTCCCTGCAGTACATGGCACCGTTCTAGGCACAGAGTGGATACTGGACATATGCCAAATGCGACATCCACATGTCCCTGATACCTAGACTTCATTACCTGACAAACACAGCTTCCTGGGAGTGAAACCACGTAAATGATCAGTTTTCCCAAAGTACCCTACCATTCCTCGGTGCCCCAAGATGCCTGGTACAGCT
This sequence comes from Neotragus pygmaeus, assembly GCA_006410875.1. NCBI lineage: Eukaryota > Metazoa > Chordata > Mammalia > Artiodactyla > Bovidae > Neotragus > Neotragus pygmaeus. The sequence continues at coordinate 2,201,651 of SJYV01029990.1, forward strand.
TAAAGTTTCAGGAAAAAACCATGCAAGAGAAGATCTGAGCAAATACAGCTGAAGCTCCTTCCTGTATTTCTGAGGCTGTTTGTTGGTCAGGATCTTCCTCATGCCAGAACTTTTTAATCTAAAGCCATCAGGCCTTCATCCTTCCCTTCTTCAGTAATATCTCTTCTGAGTGGTTTCTGCAGTGAGAAGACCTGCAGACTTGAGGCCGGCGCTGATTTATGCCACCGCCAGTACCACGCACCTCTCAGCCGTATGTGCTGTCATGTCAGCAGTTAGCCATTAAGATTCTTCCCTGGGAAGTTTATCTGCATGCTTATTTGGAGGTCTGTGTGGATGTTTGTAAACCCTTAGAAAGCAAGAAAATACCTATTTAGGGTGTTCTGTGCTCTCAGGTATATTCTAATGAAATAGACATTCATAAGTGTTACTCCAGTAAAACTCTTGTGATGGTGATATAGACGAAGACTGTTTCAATAACCTGATTTCTTGTTGAAGCTGTTAAGGATCTTTATCCTCTAACTATGGCTGATTCATGTCAATGTATGGGAAAAACCACTACAATATTGTAAAGTAATTAGTCTCTAATCAAAATAAATAAATTAAAAATAAATCCTCTAACTACTGATGCTTTTCCTCACTCTACTGGTAGTGTCGGGTGATGCGAGACCTGAAAGGAGCTTACGGGAAAATTAAGGGTCAGTCCTTGGGCTACGCCTTTGCAGAGTTCCAGGAGCACGAGCATGCCCTAGCGGCCCTACGCCACATCAACAACAATCCAGAGATCTTCGGGCCACAGAAGGTGAGCTTTGTCCTGGGGCGGGGAGCCTGTGCTCCGGGGGCCACTTATGGGAAGCCCTCTGACACTTGTGTGATGGGTAAGAGTGGCAAGGCCTTGGAGAAGTGAGCGGTGATTCAGGTGATGGGATGATTGGAGGGAACTCTAAATTGGGTAGTCTGCTTGCTGAACCGGCTCCTTGCCTCTAGGCAGAGGGAAGTGAGCGGAACCCTCTGACTTGCAAGCAAGAGGGTAGTGGGGGCAGGGGTGGTGAGCATCTCAGCTCCATTGCATGCAGAGATTAAGAAATCAAATGAATGACAATCTGCCTCCTTCTGCCGCAGAGACCAATAGTGGAGTTCTCTTTGGAAGATCGAAGGAAACTTAAAGTCAAGGAACTGAGGATCCAGCGCAGCCAGGTACAGAATTAAAATTTCTTTCTTTTCTCTTTGTTTTTTTAATTGTGGTAATAAATGCATCACATAAACTACTGTTTTTAAGCATACAGTTCAATTTTTTTTTCAGACCATATTTGAACTCCTGTTTTGTTCAGTTGTGGTTCTGTCCCTTAAATTAGGTCTCTGCCTTGCTAGGCTCTTGGTTACCCTTTCCTCTTAGTTCCCTGGAACTCTGCAGGCCGTCTCTCCTCTGCTGGCCTGGCTGGTGATAGCTCCGCGGAAGGAAAGGGAGAGGAGAATCAGCCCGATGCTGTTACCGGTCAGCAGTGCTTGCACTGCCGTGTTTGGTGATAATACCTGTTAGAATTAATAACCAAGGTTAAGTTGTCTGTTACCTGTAGATTTCAGCTCTCTCTTCCGTAATCCTCTTTCCATCTTGTATGCTCCAGAGGTGTGATGCCTGGTAGTTTCAGTACTGTTTCTAATCTAGTGTAGTGTAGAGGAACTCTGGGAACAGGAAGACTCATGTTCAGACTCAGGCTCTGCCTCTTTCTGAGTTCCTTGGCAAGTTACTCCCCGCCTCAGCTTCAGCTTCTGGTTTATCAAAATAGTTTTAATGTCATCTGCGTTTAACATGTGTAAGTTGTCTCACAAGCTACATGGTCAGTACACAGTCAGTACTCATTCTCTTGTCCATCATGCCACAGGACATAGAAGGCCAGATTGTTCTTGATACCATAACTCTTACAGATCTCATCGATATTGTACCTTAACTTGCACATATACCAAACATTTGCTGTGTTCTGGGTCTTTATGGTGTATATCATGAACATGACCCATAGAAGAGGAGTTTCCGTGATTCATACCAGTGACCCTAGGTTGGAAAAATCTGGGTTCTGCTTATTATTTAAGGCAGCTTTTTTATTGTAGTTATAGAATTATTTACTGCCTCAATCAGAGGTGATTCTGTAGCTTCTAGCTTAAAAAAAAAATTCAGGTGGGCTTACTTGTTATCTACACTTACGTACATACCCGTCTTTCTGTGTAAAAGTGCCCCTTTCCCCTGACTCAGGGATACTTCTCAATCTCCATACTCATATTCCCCAAGTAGCATTTCCCCACCTCTCTCAGAAGAGCTAAGACTTTATTACTTGTGCTTTCATGAAGGTCCTTAGGCTCTTTTTTAGTTTTTTACTTGGTTTATATCTCTTTTCTCCACTGGGCTGTGAGTTCTAAAAGGTAGACACTTCATTCTTTCATCTGTACCCTTGCCACTTAGAGACTGGCACATCAGAGGCATAAAATAGATCTTTGTTCTCCCACTATGCCTGTTTAGATTTCTGAGGTGAAAAGGACAGAATAACATTATTATTACCACATTGATTTCACATGAATCTTCTTTGTCTTCCCCCACTTGTGCAAAATAAATATGTAACATACTTTATGTCCTCCTCCTCACGTCTTTTCCTTATCTTCATTTATTTTTTTCTCTAAGATTCCTCCTTTTTTTTAATGTGGATTTGAGTTTCTAACCTGTCGTTTTACCTTTCTTAGTAAATTCATTTAGTATTTCTTGCGATGCAAGTCTACCAGTAATAAATTTCCTTAATTGTTTCTTGGAGGTGGGTAGGTGCCTCACCGAGCAGCTTGCAGGGTCCTAGTTCCCTGACCAGGGATCAAACCTAGGGTCCTGTGAGAGCACCAAGTTCTAACTCCTGGACCCCAGGGAATTCCCAGATTTCTTTAATTTTTGTTTGTCTGGGAAAGTTTTATTTTTCCTTCACTTTTGAAAGATAATTACATGGATACAGAGCTCTAGGTTGGTGATTGCCCTGCCACACACACATACTTTAAACACTTTATTCTGTTTTCTTCTTGCTTACATAAGGGAAATCCAGTGTAATCTTAACTTTGTTCCTCTGTGGGTAACGAGTTTTCCCTACCTCTGGGGAAAGATTTTCTCCTTGATTTCTTGCAATTTGATATGATATGCCTAGATGTACTTTTTTTTTTTTATCCTGTTTGGTGTTTATCTGAGCTTTCTGAATATGTGGTTTAGTGTCTGTCCTTAAGTTTGAAAATCTTCAACTCTGATTGCGTCAGGTATTTCTTCTCATTCCCGTTACACCTTTGGCCCATGCTGCTGGCCCTTTCTTGTTTGTTTTCTGCTGGCTTTTGGGTTTGGGGTGTACCTACACTGTCCCCTCGTTTCCGCGTGGGAAAAGGAAAAGGGTTGTTTTGTGTCCCCTACCCAGTAACCCTCTGTTACGATGTCAGGGCCTGTGAACTGCTTGTGTTCACTTTCTTAACGTCTCTAACTATTTGGGGGAAGAATTCCCCTTCTCTCGCCAAACTCAGTCCTCTTCTGCTGAGTGTTTCCAGCGAATAAATCTCACCTAGTAACCAAGTAGCATTCTCTCATCTTCTGCAGCAAAAAGTGAAATCCAAGTCTGAAACTGGTGAGCCCCAGCAGGTACTACCAGAGCCTGGGAAAAAGCAGCATCAGAAAGCAGCTCAGAACCACCTGCAGGAACAAAGCCAGGCCTCTGNTAGTAACCAAGTAGCATTCTCTCATCTTCTGCAGCAAAAAGTGAAATCCAAGTCTGAAACTGGTGAGCCCCAGCAGGTACTACCAGAGCCTGGGAAAAAGCAGCATCAGAAAGCAGCTCAGAACCACCTGCAGGAACAAAGCCAGGCCTCTGTGCAGCAGAAGAGGACGGCGGACTCTGTCTCGTGGGCAGGGTTCCAGACCAAGGCCGAAGTGGAGCACGTGGAGCTGCCTGATGGGAAGAAGAGAAGAAAGGTCCTGGCGCTCCCTTCACACCGAGGCCCCAAAATTAGGTGAGATGTGGGCTGGCTTCTCAGAGGGTTTGTCTTATTTCGCCGTTTTCCCTCTTTGGGGCTTTTGTGTGGATGAAAGGGATGCTGGTTGCTCCAGTCCTGCATGCAGTATCTCTGTGCTGGCAGTCACTCTCGGACTAAATGGAGGCCAGAACAGGACTGGCCTCGGGCGCCTCAGAGGAGCCTTCCAGGTGGGCTCTCGTGCCGTTTTTCTCCTCCTCTGAAGCGCTTCCTCTTGTCTTGATGGCTGTCTCAAGTAGGAGGCCCATCTACCTGAGGTTTCTGTCTGGAACAACAGATTAATGCTGTCAACAAAAATCAATCTTTATGAAATTTTTGTTAAATAAACAATGGTTTTTGAAAGTCCCTTGAGGTTTTTAAGCCAAAGCAAAAAGACAAGTATACAAATGTTGAGCCCTAGGACATTCTGTTGCAGTATCTCTTGATTTCTCAGGGGCTTAGAAAGAGCCAGTGTGAGAAAAGGCCTTTTATCTTTTGGGCTGAGAAAACCTCAGGAGTGCCAATTAGAGGAAGAACTCAGGGTGACACTTGACCATGTTGTTTCAGGTTGCGGGACAAAGGCAAAACAAAGCCTCTCCCTCCCAAGAAGCCAAAGCCCCAGACAAACCACCAGAAGCAGGAGAAGCAGAAGTTATCGTCCAAGCAGGTGAGTTCTGTAGGCCCTGAGGCTTCGGTATGGCACAGCTCTGCCGGGGTCGGCAGCCTCTTGAGCCTTGATTAGTTAAGCAAAGGAAAAGGCTTCTAGATTGCAGTTATGTACAGGGCTGCAGAAGTGGAGGTACACAGTCCTAAATGGGAGAAGAATACAATGAACCGCATGATTTTGTTACTCTGCTTCAACAATTACCTTGTTTTACTTACCCACCTCCCCACCCCATCCTGTAAATATATTACAGTGAACTCTACCTCACTTGTAGATGTACCCCATGTAGAAAGGTATCTCAGGATTCATCTCCAGCTGATCAGGCCTTAAACACACATATGGTGGCTCAGATGGTAAAGAATCTGCCTGCAGGGTAGGAGACCCGGGTTTGATCCCTGGGTTGGGAAGATCCCCCTGGAGAAGAGAATGGGTACCCACTCCAGTATTTTTGCCTGGAGAAGTCCACAGACAGCAGAAGCCTGGTGGGCTGCAGTTTGTGGGATCACGAAGCTTGAGACACGACTGAGCAACTAGCACTTGCTTTCACTTTAAACACACGTATACACAGACACATGTTATGCGATCATCACATCTAATAAAGTTAATAAGAAACCCTTACTAGCTAATATGTGGCCCATATTAAAACACTCCCAGTTACCTCAAAAATACATATTTTTAAGTTGGTTTGTATAAATCGGGTTCTAAACAAAAAGCCTGGTTACTTCCTCGACCAGGGATTGAAGCAGTGCCGCAGCAGTGAAAGTGTCGAGTCCTAACCACTGGACCACCAGGGAATTCCCTGTATTTGGTTTTTAAATCTCTTATATCTTTTTTCCCCTGTAATATCCAGTTTTGCTTACTACACCCTTTTTTCCATGCTGTTGGTTAGCTGGATCACCCAGGTCCTTGGCCTGTTAGAATCCATTACTTTTGAATTTAGCTGCTTTCTTCTTGTTGCTGTCATTTAACTTGTTCCTGTAGCACCCCGTGTTGCTTACAAACGGGGTGTTAGGTCCAGAGCCTTGATTAGATCTAGGTTCAGTTTTCTTGGTGAGAGTATTTCATAGGTGGGGCTGTGTGCTTTCTGTTGTATTGTACCGTAGGGTGCTTAGTGTCTGGTTACCTCTTTTTTTTTACTTTTTATTTTACGTTGGATTATAGCTGATTAACAATGTTGTGATAGTTTTAAGCAGACAGCAAAGGGACTCGGCTACATATACGTGTATCCACTGTATACATGGGTCTAGGCTGCCACATAACATTGAGCAGAGTTCCCTGTGCAATGCGGTAGGATCTTGTTGGATATCCATTTTAAACAATACTGCAATATGTGCCCGTCAATCCAAATTCCCTAACTGCCTCATCACCCCATTCTTCCTCCCTTGCTTGCTCCATTTTCAGTGATGCTCTGATTCATCAGTAGCCTTAGAGATTGTCTGCTTCATCCCTCCATTTGTAAAGTCTTAGCACCCATTGATGATTGCTGTTTATTTAGATCTGTATTTCAGTACGAGTTGCAGAATGTAATTTCTTTTTCTTTTTATCAGTTCCCAGAGTAATGAGTTGTTGCCCTACCAACCTTCTCTGAGAAAGTAAGGTTTTTGTAGCATTGTGAATTCGCGAGTTTCTGTGTACTTGACATGTTTCAGCCAGATGCAGTCATTATTCTGTCCCATCTGAGGCCAGCAGAAGCCCCTTCAGGTTGACTCCTGAGTCCTGATGTAACCTTGCCTGTGGTAGAGTCCTTGCTTCTAACACAGCGGGATGTCCCCACTTGTCTATTACTTCGTCAGTCCTGGCATTAGCTTCCAAGGGGCCCTGGCTCTTTTTAGTAGAAAGTGGTAATCATGCGTTCTTGATCATTTGAGCTCAATTTTTTTTTTTCCTTGCCTAGTTCCTTTATTTTAAGGGTACAAGATGCATTTGCNTGGCATTAGCTTCCAAGGGGCCCTGGCTCTTTTTAGTAGAAAGTGGTAATCATGCGTTCTTGATCATTTGAGCTCAATTTTTTTTTTTCCTTGCCTAGTTCCTTTATTTTAAGGGTACAAGATGCATTTGCCTTCTCATCCCACTCAAGGAATCTGTGTCTCTGGGAAGCCTCTGACCCAGCAGACTATCTTATAGAGGTCTCTTTGAAGCCCTGTAATCCTTGGTGAAGGGAAGGGCAAGCGAGACCATCTGGACTCGAGGCTGACTCATCCTTGAGGAGATCTGTGTGAGCATTCGGGAGTTGGAGTGGAAGCGGTGTTTTAGTGGGGTCCTTCTCTTAGGCATTCCTGGTCTGTTTTCTCACCAATGGACGATCATTTTGGGGTCACTCCCTGGAAGTCCCTCATGTGGTGGACAAGATCTCTGAACCTAACTCTCTTTCTCCCTTGGCTGGCCTGAGGGTAAAGTAATGCTTACTGCTTGAAACTGATTATCTTATGTTTCCTTTCCTTTCATTGGTAGGTACCTAGAAAAAAAGCTAAAGGAAATAAGATGGAAGTTCGCTTCAACCAGCTGGTGGAACAATATAAGCAGAAATTATTGGGACCTTCTAAAGGAGCTCCTCTTGCAAAGAGGAGCAAATGGTTTGACAGTTGATGATGCTAGAAGGCTGGGTAAGGAGCTGGATTGTGTGCATCTCGGTAACGCTTCCTCCCCCCGCCGCTTGTCACTTACGAGGGAAGAAGCCCCCTGAGAGCACTGCCACTTCGGAATGTGAACGTTTGGACTTTGATTCCTCCTGTGCGTGGTTAGCTAACCACAAAGAGGAATATCAGAAAAACATGTGACGCTTTTTACATATTCTGAGTGAAGTTGTATCTATTAATTCTTACCCATTTTAATTGTGTTTCTCAAATGGAAACAATTATAAAAAGCATTCTTGACTGCCTAAGTTTTAAGATGTATATTTTGTTAAGTGTCTTCTCTAAATGAGATAATTTGTGGCTTTTTGAATAACAGACTCTCATTTTTAACATATGTGACTTCTTTATTGTAATTTATAAATGTCTTTAATATTCCCAACTCTCGTTCAGTCATGTAGGCCTACATACTGCAGGAATTAAGAAAGAGCAGAGAAAAATTATTTCCAACCTAATCTCTGAGGTTGGGAGAAACTTGGAAAGTAATCGAGGGCATGGGGCCTGGCCAGGAGCAGCGCTTGATAATTGTCTGCCAAGTGAGTGGGGAGTAGCTGGTAGTTAACTTGAAGTCAGTTTGCAGTGACCCACAGACACCAGCCTGGCTGGTGCTAGCCTACATTTCCTGTCTTCCAGTACCACCTCCTGTGGACTCAGAGATGTCGTGGGTAGTGGAGAGAGCAGTGAGCAGGAGGCCAGAGAGAGTTGGAAATACAGCACAGAGTTCATAGTTCCCCAGTCCAGTCCGGTGCTATCATGAGAGATGCTTTCTTCAGAACCATTGCTGGCCTAGGGATATCACTATTTCATTGCAGTGTCTTGGGAAACCCATGAATGCTCAGAAATGCTCTTCTCTGGCTTAATGATGGGTAAAAGAGAGACCATGAAAATGCTGAAAGCTTTTGGAGAGAACTCTTGTCTCCAGAGTTACCCTGAGACTGTGTGACCTGGGGAGTCCTGGCAGCAGCTTGGCAGCCCATCAACCCTAGGATGGAGTCAGACATGCTATTAAGGGTGTATTAATGCATAGAATATCCACAGCCTGTCTGTCCTTTGCTCTGTTTTTCCTTCTCCAGCTCTCTGCCCACCAGACAGTTTTTCCCCTGTTGTCCAAATATCTATAAATTAACCTTTAAAAATAATCTTAACATTTAGGATAGAGAACAGTTGGTGTTCATTCAGATAGCTTTGCCAGATTTTCTCAGATCCAGATGTTTCTCCTGACAGGTTTAGCAACCCGGTATATTTAAAACACCATTCAGTTGCCCGAAAAGTTCTTTAAAAAGTTCTAGGGTGAATCATCCACTTTCTCAACACCCAGATTCCTTGTGTGATGTCCTCCTCGGGGGCACATTACCACTGGTTATCTGGGCAGCCTCTTCACGGTTGCCTTGGGAGTTTTAATGCAAGGAGAATTGTGCCCGCTTCTTTACTTCAGAGCCTGATGTTTCATGAAATGGAATTTTCTGAATTAAACATGAAAGTGGACTTCCGGGCTCCTTGGTTCAAAAACAATGTCAAGACAAACATTTCATTTAACATCCAAGACTGAAGACTGTTGGTCAGAACTGTCAAGTGTTAGTAGATTTTCCGGCTCGATTATGCAGCAGCTTGACTCAGAGATACTTCTTTTAAATAAAGAGTCTTAAGATTGTGTACTGGCTGTTTCTTTGCTTTTTTTTTATAAGGGGGTGGTGTAGATGGGAGACTCGGTCGCTGTGAAGACTCTGCTTTGGTCCACAGTGAACACGTCCCTTCCTCTAGACGTCGCCTGTGGCAAGGATTCCGCCTCCACTGTCTTGAGGTGAGGCTTCCGACTCCCTCCGTTACAAAGTCAGGGCATGTGAAGTTGTTCTTGGAAATACTTCCAAAGGTCCTCTGGTATGCTTTTGTCTTGACAAGAGGTTTTCCAACTAAAAATTCAAAGTACAGAACCTCAAGGCTCCAGAGAGCTCCTTCTCAGCATGCATTTGACCTTCATTCATCTGAGGAAGCAGGAGTCACATACGCCTCTGAGTGCTGACCACTCAGAAGCTTGGGTTCGCAGGCCCTCTGGCTGACCCATACAGCTAGTTCATCGCTTAATATTCTTGTCACTCGCTGTTTGAGGAGTGACCGACAGGCCTCTGCCAACTTTGTCGTGTAGCTGGCGACGCTGCCCACCCAACTTGGAAAGTTCCTGAGACTCCTCCATGGACTGCTGCATCATGGCAGCAGCCACATCATCAGACTGAGGATTCCCGAGGTAAGACTGCACTTCCGCTTGTCTCAGCTGATGCTCAACTGTGCTTTCTCTCACTCAGTCCTCACTGGCACTCAAAGGCCCAGGATCAGGTGGCTTTGGGCAGAGTAAAAATTTCCAAACCTCTCTTTGCCCACGGTTGACTCGTTTAGAAGTTACACAGATGCACTGTCTTATTTCGGTTCTTTTGTTTTCGTCCTGACGCCTCTTCCTCTCCAGGATTAATTGCAGAGTCCGAGACTGCTCATTGATTGGGATGTTATTCAGTGGCCCAGCGGTGGATGAGTTATAAGTACATCTACAGTAACTTTGGCTTTTGATTCTGAACTGGTGTTTGGCTGCAGACGGGCTTCTATGTGGAGTAATATAGTGGGAAGAATGTGAAGGACAGACTGGCTCGATCTCGGTAACCAATTCTGAGAAGGAAAGTGCAGAGTCACCAGAATAACCTTTTGGACCACCCCCAAATGGAGAATCTTGATGGATGGTAAATCCAATTTTCCTTAGGCTTGTCCATGCCTCCCAGAGCCTGCTGCCTATTGTCAGACATAAGACTTCACTGCTGCAGAGTCGTCCCGGGATCTCCTTCCCTGGCATTTTGACAGAAGGGAAATCCTTTTTGTCCTTGAGGGCAGGGACTATATTACACTTTTCTATATACCCTGCAATACTCAACAATGATTTACCCATAGTAGGAATTCGTTTAACTCCATTGAACTCCCTGGAACAGAAGGCCATCTGTTCCAGGGTTTAGTGGGGTTTGTGAAGGACAGCAGAGTCATTTCCTGGGGTGATGTATGTGAAAGGGATCCAGAATACAAAGTGATAGAAAAAGAGTAATAAACTGTTGGTCACAGTCCCTTGAGCATGCCACCTGTGTTCTCTTTGCTATCCCTTGTCCATGCCAATTTTTCCCTCTCCACTCATAGCCACCATTTCTCCCTGGGAACTTCATCCAGCACAGGGCATTGCAGTCCCTTCCCTGCTCCCTGACACTTTCTGGTTGGTGTCTGAAGAGATGCACAGGACATCTACTGTGCATTCCCTACTCTTTCTACAATATATGCAATTAGCTTACTAGTCATTTCGTTGGGTCTGACCTCCCCTAGTAGAATGAACCCACGATGGCAATCCCAGCCCCAGGGCATGGCCGATGGTGCCATTAGTGATTGCTAATAAGGATGATGAAGATAAAGGGTACAGCAGTCACCTGCTGTAGTGACCTCTCCCCAGCCTATCATTTGAAGTCTTTCCTTTTTTCCTTCTAGTTCAACCTTGTTCCTCATAGTAGGTGCTCAGTTAATGTCAGTTCCTGTCTCATTTTCATCTTCCCTGGACTACTATCTGAGCCTCAGTCCACCAGCAGCTTCCCTCAGATATTGCTCAATCTGCCTTGTGGCTGGCGCCCATCCCCTTCCTGTCCCCCTCTGCCCAAGGGACTCCCAGCCCTTATGTACAGGGCTGTACATTAAAGGCTGTGTGCAGAAACCCTACTAAGAAGCTGATTCTCAAGTGTCACCTCCTCACTCTCAGCCTCACTATTTTCCCCTCTTATCTTCCTCTGTCCTGGGTCTGCCACTCCATTGTCTGCATGCATTTTTCAACCAAAAGATACTCAGGTGCTGGGCTTTTGATGAGGTTTTCCCCTTGGAAGCTACTGCAGGACAGATGCTTTCTATTTTAACCTGTGTTGGGGAAGACCCTATCGTGGCAGCTGGCACCTCAGATGGAGGAAGAAGTCCAGAACATTGTTCCTATGAGAGGGTTTAGGTGTACCCTTCTTATAAGATATGTAATGTTGTGATTTATAAATTGAAATACATATTTGGTCTTTGTCCTTGTTTGTGGAACAGAGGTCCTAAAACTCTTGGAACTTCCTGTGCAGGGAGCAATAGAGGTGTCTTGTTATAAGGTGACTTTTGCAAAGTCCCTAAAGATGCCAGCGGAGCCAACCCAGCGATCGGAGGGTTGGAATTTTCAGGCCTCACCTCCCATCTCCCATGCAGGGAAATGGGCTGAAGATTCAGTAGTCAGTGGCCAGTGATTTAATCAATCACACCTCTTTGAGGAAGCCGCCATAGAAACCTGGAAGAACACGGTTCTCAGGGCTTCTGGGCTGATAACATGTGAAAGGAGGTCTGGGGAGGGTGGCTCACTTGGAGAGGGCATGGCAGCTCCTGCCCCTTCCCAATGCTTTGTCCTGTGCATCTCTTCCATCTGGCTGTTCCTGAGTTACATCCTCTTATGATTAACTGGTAATCTAGTTTCTCTGGGTTCTGTGAGCTGCTTTAGGAGGGGGTCACTGGAACTCCGATTGGTTAGAAGCACAGGTAACATCCTGAATGTGTGATTGGTTTCTGGATTTGGGGGTGGGGAGCAGTCTTAGGGGACTGGGCCTTTAACCTGTGGGGTCTGATGCTATCTCCAAGTAGATAGTGTCAGAATTCAGTTGGAATGTAGGACACCAGCTGGTGTTGGAGAATTGCTTAGTGTGGGGAAAGAAACACACCCTTTGGAGTTGGTTGCAAAATTGTAGTTAGAATTATAGACGATATTCTTTTAAAAGTGCCCCAACAAACACCCCTCCTCCAGGAGTACGGTGGCCATCAGTCGCTGGAGTATGTGTATTTGTCCTGCCCTTACGATACTGGCACTGCAGGGCCCTAGGGAGCAAAGTAGGCCTGTGTCTTTAGAGGTGGGTAATGCCACGAAGCAAGCTCCGGGAGATGGTGGAGGACAGGGAGGCCTGGCGTGCTGCAGTCCATGGGGTCGCAAAGAGTTGGGCACGACTGAGCAACTGAACAATGACAGCACCACAGAGGAAAAGAAGAGCGACTGCAAGGCAGAGTGCTCTGGCTCCTCCCAAGCCAGTAGGGTCAACTCTGGTGTAACTCCCATCAGACCCCAGACCCACTCTGTGTGTTAGGCAGGCCAGAGAGCACCGTCTCTTTCAGAGATGGCAAATTGAGGCCCAGACAGGGGAGCTGGCGCAGGACAGGGCTGGGAGGCGAGCCCAGATCATCTGACACCCAGGCCAGTGCTCTGTCCTCCTCTGATCTCTGCTGCTGCCTAACCTGCCCCCCTCAGGGTCTCCATGTCCCCCTTTGCATAAAGAGAGTTACTTGAAGGAGCGTGGGCTTCACTTGTCCTGGCTGTCACCAGCTATGGGAAGATGTGGCCTGGAAGAGCCTGTGACTGTTGAGAGGGATGGGGCCACAGCCACATGGGCCTCTGGATCGAAATAGTGGAGTGTAGGCAAAGGCAGGGTTGAGGGGTGGCCAGTCAACTTCATCCTGGGGCTCCAGGATTTCTTGGGGTCATCCACCCCGTGGGAGTGTGCAGACGAAACCCTGGGGTGAAGAAGTGGGCATAATGGTGGGCCCCTCCATCCCCTCCTGGCTTGAAGCTTTGCTAATGATGGGGGAAGACACCATGAAGAAAAACATCTCTCCTGATTTTTTTGCCCAAGCCGAACAGCAGGTGGGAACAGTTCCCTGACCTGGTTCCCTGACCTGGAATCAAACCTGTGCCCCTGCTGCAGTGGAAGTGCAGAGTCTAAACCCTAGAATGCCAGGGAAGTCCAACAAAAACAATCACATTTTTTTTTTTTGTCTGTGCCTCATGCCATGTAGGATCTTAGCTCCCCCACCAGGGATTGAATCCACACTCCCTGTGATGGATGCACAGGATCTTAACCACTAAACCATCAAGGAAGTCCACACTGCGTTTCTTATTTTCCTTCCTGGCCCTTCCCAGGCAGGGTGAGGGCAGCCCAGTCATTTGAGAATAGGTGAAGCTTGCCTGAGGGGAAGGTGGTCTGGCTGTGACAGGCATTTAATTCAGTTTTGCAGCCTTGTGATCATGGCCCCCTTGGTGGCCACTGGGTCTGAGCATTGCTCCTTTCTCATGAAGACTGGCGGGGCAGGGCTTTCATATCACTCATCTCAGGTGATCTTCACAACAATCCTGGCTTGGATCACCATGGGGTAATCGTTCCCATTCCTGTCTTACAGNCATTTAATTCAGTTTTGCAGCCTTGTGATCATGGCCCCCTTGGTGGCCACTGGGTCTGAGCATTGCTCCTTTCTCATGAAGACTGGCGGGGCAGGGCTTTCATATCACTCATCTCAGGTGATCTTCACAACAATCCTGGCTTGGATCACCATGGGGTAATCGTTCCCATTCCTGTCTTACAGCTGATGGAAACAGAATGACTCTGTCCTAGGAACCCTTGGCAGCTGAGATAGGACCAGAGCAGGTCTCTGACCTGGCCCAGAGCTCTGTCTCTGGGGACTCTAAAAGAAACTTTTATTTGAAAATACTTTTTCCCGGGTACACCATGTGTTTTTAGGGTGAAAAAGAATGGTTTCTTCTTTTCAAATTACATGATGAGAAAAGGAAGGCCATTTTCATCGTCACACGTTCTTTGGAAGCAGGGAACAGTTTAGAGTCCTTTGCTTCTCAGCTCCTTTCCCCCCAACCCCAGGGCAATAGACAACAGTCCTCACATCTTTTTGTGGTTGTTTTCCTCTCTCTCTCCCCCTCTCTCTTCTCTCTCTCTCTTTGGCTACCAGAAGCCAGATGTACTCATATACATCAAAACAGGTGAAGACAGAATTTGAGCGCCTACTATAATTGTGATTTCTTTAGCAGTCGCCAGGGCTCCATACCTTCTGTTTGCATTGGGGCTGTAAATACCAAAAGGACAGATTGACTCTACTCAGTTTTATAACTGCCTTTCTGGGAATTCTGCAGACATCTCCATTCCCCTGGAGGTCAGATAATCGCTATTTATTTTCCATCGTATGAAAACCTCTGGGGAGAGCCATGGCAATTTGACGAGGACTATTAAAGGGACATTAGAATTGAAGTGGCTGCTCAGGAAATCACAGACCCTTGCTCCCGTCTGTGGGGACAGCTGCCAGCAGGGCTTTCCTGCCCACGGCCAGCTGTGCGCGGGTGCAGCTGGCGAAGGGGAAGAACCCTTTGCCTTTCTTTTTCTCTGCAAGAGGATGGATGCAGTAAACTCAAATATATAATGGTTCATAGCAGCAGCAGACAATTGGCGACCATGTACTCTGTGTCAGGCATGCACTGAGGATTGTCTTTTTGAGTACAATGCATATCCTGTCCCTACCCCCAAGGCCAGAGGCCAGAAGAAGGGGACAGAAGGGACTTAAGTCTGTATAAGAAGGCTAGAGGTCGCTTTCCCTCCACTTGCAGACCTTCTGGGACAGGGAGCTCAGTGTCTGCCACAAACAGCCCATGCATTGTCACACTGCTTGGAACGCATGTTCACACTTGACTAGCTGAGAACCCAGGGCACCTATGATGCCCTCCACGGGGCCCTTGAAAGTCTATTACTGGGCCAGCCTTCTGTGCTAGGGCGTGAGCTGCAGCAGGATGGGTGGGGTGGGGTGACTTTCCTTCCATCTGGCCAACCCCAGGCATACTTGGTAGCTAGCAGGCACTTAAGAGAATGCCTTAAGGGTGCCCTCCAGGGGTGGCCCCCAACAGGTCCTCTGTCTTTTCAGGAGGCATGAATTTTCTGGAGCTGAGATGGTATTGGGGGAGCATCCACACAACTTCCAGGGACCCGCGCAGGGCCTCTGAGGTTTGAGCTCCTTAGTGAGATTTAGGCAATTTAGGGTTTTAACAAGGGAGCCATGTTCTACTTTCCCAAGGAAGCAGTGAAAGATCTGAGCAGTTCTAAGCAGGCGAGGGACAAAAGGGGAAAAGATTCGAGGGCTGCTCCCCAGAGATTCCAAATTCTGGAGGACAGGAAGCACTGGAAAACTCACCCTCTGCCCACCTTCACAGTCCCTCTTCCCAGAATAAAGGGCCAAGGGGCAAAAAGGTGGTCTTGGACAAATCACTCGGACTCTCCAGTCTTCTATTTGAAAGTGAAAGTGAAGTCACTCAGTCATGCCCGGCTCTTTGTGACCCCGTGGAGTGTAGCCCACCAGGCTACTCCATCCATGGAATTTTCCAGGCAAGAGTACTGGGATGGGTTGCCATTTCCTTCTCCAGGGGATCTTCCCAACCCAGGGATCGAACCCAGGTCTCCCGCATTGCAGGCAGATGCTTTACCATCTGGGCCAATAGAGTCAATAAAGCCAGTTTGCAAAGTTGTTAGCATGAAGCGAATGAAGGTGCTGTCGGAGGGGAGTGTGGAAGTTGATGGTGGGGCCCGCAGCATCCGGGGAAGAAGGTCTCTAGGAGGTCTTTTGCCCTCAGTGACCTGAGTGAATTCACAGGGAAGAGGAGCAAGAATGATTGTCCCAGAAGGACTTTGCCCACCTCCAGAGGACTGGCTAATTTCCACCTCTCTCTTGCCTGGAGTCCAGAGCTCAGATCCCACTGCCTGTCCTCATGGGGGTGGGGGATGGCCTCACTTCTGCAGGGAGACACAGATTCGAGGGTGAGGCTCTGCTCTCGGGGCAACCTGCCCTCATTGGAGACAGTCCTGCCTCCTAAATGGCCAGGAGGATGAATCTGTCTTGTCTGGATGTTTTACCTCTGTGAGGAGCTGGCTATGCCATTTGAGGAGGTCTGTGGGTAGGAATGCTGTAAGGAGACAGCAAAGATGGGGCACCCAAGCCACCCTACTTCCTCCTTTGCTCGGGGCAATCATTGCTAACTCATCATGTCACTCCTGCCATCCAGCCTCAAGATCCCTTTCAACAAAACAGTCTAGGCAACCATATCAACAATTGAAGCTGGCATGTGAGGGGATGCCTACTTGCCAGTTTTGCTGTAAGGAAACAGTCTTCTTTGTCAAAACATAACCCAATATTAGTTATTAATATTGGGTTAACTAATAACTATTAAGTTCCTGTTCTTTTTCCAGCCATCGTGTAGAGTTTCATGAGCATGAGTGTCTTCAGTCCCCACAAGGTCAGGAGGTGGATGCTGTTAGTGTGCTTATTTAATGATCTTGTGAGGCCCGAGAAAGGTCAGAGACCTTCTTTCACTCAGCAAGTATTAATTGATTACCTCTAGGAGTGGCAGACGGAGAAGGCAATGGCACCCCACTCCAGGACTCTTGCCTAGAAAATCCATGGACAGAGGAGCCTGGTGGGCTGCCGTCTATGGGGTCGCATAGAATCGGACACGACTGAAGCGACTTAGCAGCAGCAGCAACAGGAGTGGCAGAATGCACTGAATAGGATTGAGCTCCTACCACCGTGGAACTCACATTCTAGACACCAAGCCCCAATTTAAAAGATACTACTCCTCTGTCCCTCCTAACCTAGGTCTTCAGCAACTGAGTTCCCTTCCCTAGAGGCACCACCATCAGGGATTCTTGTGGGTCCTTCTAGGGAGATTCTGTACTGACAAGCACCTAGGTATGTACAGTGGAGAATATTGTACTTGGTGATTTCCACTAAGGTTTTTCCTTTTTATGAAATCTCTTAGAGACAGTCCATTCTTTTTCATAGCTGCATAGCATTTGATTTTTTTTTTTTTTTT
>SJYV01029990.1:2219831-2230128 GCA_006410875.1 Neotragus pygmaeus
TTTTTTTTTTTTTTTTAACCAACACTTATTTGCCCTGCTCCTTATTTGGTGGCAATTCCATTGGTTTCTAATCTTTGCTATTACAAACTGCTAAAAAGAGAAACCTTGCATGTACATCACTGTATTAATAAGGTTTTTTATTTTCTCTGGGCTTCCCTGATAGCTCAGTTGGTAAAAAATCCACCTGTAATGCAGGAGAGCCCAGTTTGATTCCTGGGTTGGGAAGATCCATTGGAGAAGTATTCTAGGGCTTCCCTTGTGGCTCAGCTGGTAAAGAATCTGCCTGCAATGCGGGAGACCTGGGTTCAATTTCATGATGCTTTGACATGTGGGGCTTGATCATCTGGCTGGATGTGTGGCTTGACATGTGACATGATCACCCCGCCCCTTTCAGGGTTGTTTAGTTGCCCAGTTGTGTCCGACCTTTTCAGGGTTAGCTGATTCCTAAAGACAGTGAACAACTCACCAGAGAGCATGCCTTTCATATATAAACCAGTCAATCCAAGCCAATCACCTCCTTGGTCTAGCTCACACACCAAGTCAATATTGCCCCTGCCCCTGGTACCCAGGACCAGGTACCCAGCAACTAGGGGCCACCTCTTAGCCTAGAGCCTTCAGAAATTATTCAGACTAGCTAATCATAAATCTATCTGCTCTGACTTGCCTTGTCTTTTTCATGGAAACCGTAATAAAAGCTTGTGCCCATCCTTTCTCCTCACTCTTGTCTGCTAACTGACCCTGGAGCTTCCTGCATGGCACAGCATGCATGCTTCCTCCCCTTGAGAAATGTTAAGTGACAAACTCATCTCAAAAAAACAGTTGTCATGGTAAATGTGTGAAGTGATGGATGTGTTAACTAACCTTATTGTGTTAATCATTTCACAATATAGACATATATCAAACCATCATGTGGTATACCTTAAGCTTATACAATGTTGCATGTCAATCATATTTCACTAAAACAAGAAGAAGAAAAAAAAAGCAATTGTCTCCATGTCTATCATGTCACCACGTCCGATTAAAACGAATCCCAAGTTCATTTAACAACAGTCATTTTGTCCATGTGCAGCCCTTGCTGTCAGTTAAAGGGAAAATTTGAGCAATTCTTAAATGCAAACTCACTCCAGTATTCTTGCCTGGAGAATCCCAATGGACAGAGGAGCCTGCCCAGAGGTGGGCTACAGTCCACGGGCTTGCAAAGAGTCAGACATGGTTGAGGAACTAACACTTGTCTGACTCCAGGGAAGGAGTGTTTACGCATAGAGAAAAGAAAAGAAAAAAAAAAAGAATAAGAGGCATTTGAAAATAAATGTTTTTTTATGCTAAAAATAATACATGCTCAGTAGGAAAAATCTGAAAAATGCAGAAGAAAACTTAAAACCAACCATTCATCAAAAAGTTAAACATGTAATTATCACATAATACAGCAATTCTATTCCTAGGTATATGCCCCCCAAAAATTGAAACCAGAGACTTAGATACCTGTACACTAATGTTAACAGTAACATTATTCATAAGAGCCAAAGGGGAAACAATTCAAAAGTCCACCAATGGATAGATTGATAAACAAAATGTGGTATGTAAATTACATATAATGGAATATCAGCTATAAAAAGGAATGACATTCTGATGCATGCTATAACATGAATGAATCTTAAAAACATTGTGCCAAGTGTCTTAGTCCATTCAGGCTGCTAAAACAAAATACCATTGAATGGGTGGCTTATAAACAACAGAAAATTATTTCTTACAGACCTGGAGGCTGGAAGTCCAAAATCATGGCACCTGCAGATTCCATGTCTGCATGCTAAGTTGTTTCAGTCACGTCCATCTCTTTGCAACCCTATGGACTCTAGCCCACCAGGCTCCTCTGTTCATAGGGTTCTCCAGACAAGAATCTTGGAGTGGATTTCCATGCCCTCCTCCAGATGATCTTCCTGATTCAGGGAATCAAGCACAAGTCTCTTGATTTTCCTGCACTTGCAGGTGGATTCTGTACCACTAACACACCCTGAGTGAGAGTCCAATTTCCTACTGATAACCCCCTTCTCACAGTAACTTCACATGACTGAAGGGGTGAGGGAGCTCTCTGGGGTCTCATAGAAGTGCACTAATCTCCTTCATGACCACCTTTATGACCTAGTCACCTCCCAAAGTTCCCGTCTCCAAATATTACCACACCAAGTGTTGATATTTCAATATACGAATTTAGGGGGGATATAAACATTCAATTCACTGATCTAAGTGAAATAAACCACAAAAGGAAAATACTGTTTGACTCCACATATATGATAAAGTATCTAGAAGAGGCAACCTCATAGAGACGGAAAATAGAACAGGGGTTACCAAGGGCTATGCAGAAGGGAGCATGGGAGCATAGGGAGTTATTGTTTAAAAGGTATAAGAGTCTTGGTATAAATTCTGGAAATAGTGGTGATGATCACACAGCATTGTGAAGGTACTTAATGCCACTAAGTTACTTACCTAAAGATGATTACAATGGTAAAAGTTATGCTATATATATATTTTACCACAATAAAAAATTAAAACATCCAAAATTCATGCTGCCCAGAAGAGAAGATAAATATTCTGGCTTATTTTAATCCATTTTCCCCCCTACGGTTCTGTGTTTTATAAAGGTTAGTTTATAATATACATATTATAGTGAGCTTTTTGGTCTTAGATTTTTATTGTGACTATTTCATTAATTAAATTGAAATCACCACCTTTAGTGATTGTATAATTTAACATTACATAGTTGTGCAGGACTCCCCTGTTTTTGGACAGTGGTGGTGCAGTGGTAGGTGATCTGCCTGCCAATGTAGCAGATGCGGGATACGCTGGCTTTGATTCCTGGGTTAAGGAAGAGGCACCCCATTCCAGTATTCTTGCCTGGAAAATTCCATGGACAGAGGAGCCTGGCAGGCTACAGTCCAGAGGGTCACAAAGAGTTGGACATGACTGAGCACAAGGATATTTCTAATTTGTCATTGTTATGAATTATGCAGGAATGAACACATTCATAGGTAAATATTTGCCTAAATTTGGTTTATTTCCTTAAGCTAGACTTTTAGAAAAATTTCTTTATCAAGGGTGTGAATTTTAAATAGCTATTTATACCTAGCCCAGAATGCATTCTTAAAAATATAATTTAAACTTTGAACAGTATTATTGGGGGCATATAAGTTCTACTGTACCCTTATCTGTATTAAGTAGTATCACATGGCTAATTTGAAAGGCAAAATTTACATGAATTTGATTACTAATAGGTTTAAACATTTTTTATGTTTACAGTCATGTGCATTCTGTGAGTTTTCTGTTTGTGTTCACCTGATTTTCTCCTGGGTTTTAGAGTTCTTATATATTAAGAATAATGTCCACTTACAAACCAAAAAGACAACCTTCAGAATGGGAAAAATATTTGCATATGAAACAACTGACAAGGGATTAATTTCCAAAATATACAAACAGCTCATGCAGAACAATATTAAAAAAAAACAAAAACAGCACAATGAAAGAAATGGGTGGAAGACCTAAATAGACATTTCTCCAAAGAAGAGATACAGATGGCCAACAAACACATGAAGATGATCAACATCACTAATTATTAGAGAAATATAAACCAAAACTACGTGAAGTGTAACCTCACACTGATCAGAATGGCCATCATCAAAAAAATCTACAAACAATAAATTCTGTAGAGGATAAAGAGAAAAGGGAACCCTCCTACACTGTTGGTGGCAATGTAAATTGGTACAGTCAGTATGTAGAACCATATGGAGGTTCCTCAAAAAATTAAAAATAGGGCTACAATGACCCAATAATCCCACTACTGGGCATATACCCAGAGAAAACCATAATTAAAAACTATACCTGCCTCCCAACGTTCATTGCAGCATTACTTACAGTATCTGGAACACGTAATCAACTTAAATGTCCATTAACAGAGGATTGGACAAAGAAGCTCTGGTACATATGTACAGTGGAATGTTATTCAGCCATAAAAAGGAACGGAACAGTGCCATTTGCAGAACATGGATAAACCTAGAGACTGTCATAGAGGGAAGTTAGTCAGAAAGATAAAAACATACATAGTATAGTGTTGCTTATATGTGGTAAATGTGGTGAAAGCATTTGTCACTCAGTCATGTCCGACTCCTTGTGACCCCACAGACTGTAGCCCCCCAGGCTCTCTATCCATGGAATTCTCCAGGCAAAAATACTGGAGTGGGTAGCCATTCCCTTCTCCAGGGGATCTTCCCAACCTAGGGACTGAACCCAGGACTCCTGCATTGTGGGCAGATTCTTTACTGCCTGATCCACCAAGGAGGAAAACTGGTACNCCATGGAATTCTCCAGGCAAAAATACTGGAGTGGGTAGCCATTCCCTTCTCCAGGGGATCTTCCCAACCTAGGGACTGAACCCAGGACTCCTGCATTGTGGGCAGATTCTTTACTGCCTGATCCACCAAGGAGGAAAACTGGTACTTATGAACTTATTTGCAAAGCAGAAACAGAGATACAGGTGTAGAGAACAAACATGGTACCAAGTGGGGAAGAGGGGTGGGTGAGATAATCTGGGGGACTGACATATATACACGACTATGCATAAAATAGATCACTAATGAGAATCTACTGGATAGCACAGGGAATTCCAGTCAATGCTCGGTGGTGACCTAAATGGAAAGGAAACCTAAGAAAGAGGGGATATAGGTACACACAAACTGATTCACTCTGTTGTACAGTAGAAACTAACACAACATTGTAAAGCAACTGAGTGAGTGAGTGAGAGAAGTCGCTCAGTCGTGTCTGACCCTTTGCGACCCCGTGGACTGTAGCCCACCAGGCTCCTCCATCCATGGGATTCTCCAGGCAAGAATACTGGAGTGGGTTGCCATTTCCTTCTCCAGGGGATCTTCCCAACCCAGGGATCAAACACAGGTCTCCTGCATTGTGGCAGATGCTTTAACCTCTGAGCCACCAGGGAAGCATTATACTCCAATAAAAATTTTTAAAAATAAAAAAAAGAATAATGGTCACTTATCATGTTGTGGCAATTATATCGTCTCCTAGTTTGTTGTTTACCTTTTAGTTTTTGGTAAAGCTATTTTTTATGTTAGTTTAAGTTTTTAAATGTATAATAAATATTGATTTTCCCTTTGGATTTTTTCCATCACTTTTATGCTTATAAAGTCCTTATTGCTTTTGGAAGAGAATGCATTTTTCATCTATATTTCCTTTAAAAATTTAAACGGTTCTAATTTATACACGATGTTAGTTTCCTGGGGCTTCTGTAACTAAGTACCACGAAGTAGGTGGTTTAGTTTTGTTTGATTTTTTGGTGTTCTTGGCTTCATGAACCATGCAGGAACTTAGTTCCCCAACCAGGGGTTGAACCTGTGTCCCCTGCATTCGGAGCTCGGAGTCTTAATCATTGGACTCCAGGGAAGTCTCAAGAACTGTCTCACAGTTTTGGAGGCTAGAAGTTCGGTGATGGTAGGGCCACACACCCTCTGAAACCTCTAGGGAAGAGTCCTTCCTTGCCTTTTCCTGCTTCTGGTAGCCCCAGATGTCCCTTAGTTTGCAGCTTTGCATAACTCCCATCTCTGCTTCTGTCTTCACGTGCTGTCTTCTTGTAAGGATACCAGTCCTACTGAATTAGGGACCCATCCTATGCCAGTATTGACCTTATCTTAATTAATTACATATGCAATGACCCTGTTTTCAGACAAGGTCACATTCCAAGGTGCTGGGGGTTAGGATATATATGTTCAACCCATAACACTGAACTCTTTCATCATCTGGAATTTACTTATTTGGATGAATGGTGTGAAAGAAGGTATAATTTTTCTTCCCGAATCGTTAGTTAACCAGCTGTCTCCATACCATTTATCAAAAGATGCTGCCTCTTCTGACAGGATTGCAATCCCCTTGACCTGTCTTCCAATTCTTGCATTATTTTAGCTTCATTGTGTATTTAATAGCTGGTGGGATAAAATTCCTTTTCATTCCTCTACACATTTTTTTTCTTAACTATTTTTGCCTATGTGTTTCTTCTGAGTAAACTTTAGGATAAGTGTGGCATGTTTAACAAGAAAATGACAAACCTCCTTGGACTTTTAATTGGATTGTGTTTAATTTATAGGTTAAGCCTACAGTACAGTCAATCTTCCCACTTAGGAACATGTCATGTCTTTTCTAACTATTTCATATGTATTAGAAAAGTATATTTTTAAGATCTAGTTTTCCTGTTTCCCACACTTGTTGGTAAGGTCGATCTTGGGTATTTTCATTACTGTTATTGTTTTTCAACTGATTTTTCTGCTCCCTCTATCCATCCACTCTCATTGTATTTTCTAATTAGTTGTGGCTAGTTGATGAGGAAGCTATTGAATTTTGCATGCAGCCACTTTATTAAATTCGCCTGTTAGTTCTAATAGCTTTTCCATTTATTCTTGTAGGCTCTCTGGAGTCTTTTGCACAAACCAATTCAGATGAATAATTAACTCTGTAGCTGAATCAATGACCTTCCCTAAATTGGGTCTCTTATAAATTTAGGAGTTTGACTGAAAGAGAATGCTGTGTAAATGCAGTGTGAATAGGGGTCTTAGAAAGTTCTGGTAGTCTCTAGAAAACTTACATTCTTTCATTCATAATTTCACTGCTCAAGATCCGTCCTAAAAATTTATCAGAACTGTGAACGAAAGAATTTAGGAATCAAGATATGCATTGCAATGTTTTTTTATTTATCACTGTGAATAGGGAGACAACTAAATGATTAACATTTGCAGGTTGGTTAGGTCACTGCTTACTTTGTTTCCACCTGTCTCCTAATCCTCTCATTCTACCCACTCCACCTCTTGCTCAGCTGCAACCTCTCCGATCCCACAGAAAGCTCTGATTGTATTTCAGAGTCTGTCCACGGGGATACTTGCCCTGCTCAGAGTTCAGTTCCCCCTCAGAACTCAGCCTCTCCCTCCTCCAGCTAGGTCAAGCTGGTGGGAAACTCTTGAGACAGAGATCTATGTCTGATTATTGGGGAGACTTTGAGAGCAGCATCTGCCAGGGAGTGAGGGACGAGGAATGGGCAGGAGGCGACTTGAACTGTGATATAGTTACAACAGAGTCACCAGCTAATCCCGTGGGGAGACCTAAAGCTGGGAGGGCCCTTCAGAGTTGTTCCAAGTAGAGGGAAGGGGGCTCTGGCATCCCCCATATGCACCAGTCATTGGGAGGGGGCTGTGCTGTGAGTGGGGGGAATCTTTGGGGGAGGACAGCTGCTGGAAAGACACCCAGCTGTGAGCAGTCAGTCTGCCAGCTGGGAAACAAACGCCTTCATCTGGAAGGATGTGCTGGATGGCCGGGATGCTTCATTTTATGAGTCAACTTGACTCGGTCACAGGGTGCCCAGATATTTATTTGGTTAAGTATTATTCTGGGTGTGTCTGTGAGGGCGTTTCTGGATGAGAAACATCACTGGATGTTAATTTCCGATTAACATCATTGGAAAAGACCCTGATGTTGGGAAAGATAGAGGGCAGAAGGAGAAGGGGCCGACAGAGGATGAGACGTTTCGAGGGCTTCATGACTCAATGGACGTGAGTTTGAGCAAGCTCCAGGAGATAGTGAAAGACAGGGAAGCCTGGCGTGCTTCAGTTCATGGGGTCACTAAGAGTCAGACACGACTGAGCGATGACAACAAGAAGACTGAGTAAAGCAGATTTCCCTCCCCAGGGTGGGTGGACCTCATCCAATCTGTTGAAAGCCGGAATAAAACAGAAGACTGAGAGATAAGGGATTCTTTCTCTGCCTTTCTTTGAGCTGGGGTATCAGTCTTCAGCCTTCAGACTCAGCCTACAACTTGCACCACTGACTGGTCTCTAGCTTGCTAACTTCAGATCTTGGACTTCTCAGCATCCATAGTTGCATGAACCAATTTCTTACAGTGATTGTAAATGAGATAGATACTATGACTGTATTTGTATCTATATCTGTGTCTACGGCCCCTACTGGTTCTGTTTCTCCGTGGTGCACTGTAGCATTCATATACCTGCTGTGGTGAATTAAAGATGACTGAGAAGGACTTCCCTGGTGATCCAGTGGTTAAGACTCCTCCTGCCAAGGCAGGGGACATGGGTTCCATCCCTGATTCAGTAAGATCCCATATGCTACAGGCAACGAAGCCCATGTGCCACAACCACTGAGCCCATGCTCTAGAGCCTGTGCTGTGCAGGAAGAGAAATGACCACAACGAGAAACCTGCAGACCACAAGTAGAGAAACCCTCCTCTCTGAAACAAAGACCCAGTACAAAAAAAAAAAAAAAAGTATTAGAAAAAAAGAAGGCTGCCAATTCTTTACTGCTCTGTCCACTGAGAGGTGGAAAGTACCTTCATTTCTTCTATATGAGATGGCTCAGTGATAGCTTTTGTATTAGTCATGGTTCTTCAGACTGGAGACAGAGATCTATCGATCCCCAAGACACATTACAGAGAATTGGCTCATATGATTATGGAGGATGAGAAGTCTCAGAGACTGTAATCTGCAAGGTGGAGACCCAGGAAAGATGGTGGTGAAATTTAGTTCAAGTCTAAAGGCCTAGGAAGCAGGGGAGCCAGTGGTATAAAGCCAGTCTGAGGGCAAGAGAAGATGAAATGAGATGTTCCAGCTCTAGTAGTAAGGCAGAAAAAAAGCATCAAATTCCTCTTTCTTCCTTCCCCCTTTTTTCTGTTCAGGTCCTTTACTGAGTCCACTGATTCAAATGCTAACCTCATCCAGAAACCACCTCATGGACACATCCAGACGTAATGTTTAATCTGGGCACCCATGACCAGTCAAGCCGACACATGAAAGTAAACTAGCAATCACACACAGCCTTTAAAATAACATTATGAAATGCTCAATACCATAGACAATGTCTTATCATCTACTGTTAAGACAAACAAGCAGGGCACAAAAGTAAGACCAGTATGAGCTCAACCGCGTGAAGGCGAAGCAGCAGCAGAGAAGCTCGGAAGACAGTATGCTGGAGGTTTACTACTGGTCGCTTCCAGGTAAGGGACACTCCACAACCATTTTTTGTCGTCTTTATAATTTTTTGAATTTTTCACCTTTTCTACAATAAGCATGTACCGTGATAAGGAAAAGATTTCAGAAAGCAAACTCTGAGGGCTTGGACAGTATTGGTATCTCTTTGGTTCCCAGAAAAGTCCGTGTAAGTGGGCATCAGGGAGCCTCCAGCCATGACCACCTGGTGACCCTCAGCTGGGCCAGCAGCTGCAGCCCCCTTCTCACCGTGGAGCAGCCCCCTCAAATGGGAGAATCAAGCTGCTGCAGGGCCAGACTGGCGTGCTGGGGACTCCTATAGGGTCCCCTCTACTGTGACCTGCCATAGGAGGGAAGAGCATCACAGGAGGCCTGGGCCTCGGCTCTGTCCACACCACCTCCCTTCACACAGCTGAGGGGGATGCCAGGAGCTGCCGGGTCAACTCTGTGAAGGCACCTGGGACACAGCTCCATCCTGTGCTCCTGTGCAAACGGGGAGAAGCAGAGAAAGACATGGAGATGGTGTCTGTGTGTGTGTGTGTGTGTGTGTGTGTGTGTGTGTGTGTGTGTGTGTAGGATGCTGACTCTGCAGGGGAACCCGTGTGGCATGGGAGGCCCTTGTCTGTGGTGCGTTCCTGTAGCTGCCACACCAAGACCTGGACTTTCTCTGCCTCCCTAAGTCTGATGCGGAGGTGCCAGGGAGACCCATAGGCTGCAGGAGAAAGGCCACGGATAAAACCTAAATAAAATAGAGCCCCAGACCCTCTCCTTTCTAAATTTCCAAACAATTAAAAACCAAACACTTCTTGGTGACAAATACCAACCTTGACAAAAATGATCTGTGGGCAACTTTATTTTTAATTCACCATGGAATAATTTCTTTTTTTTTTTTTAAATGAAAGTGAAAGTCTCTCAGTCGTGTCCGACTCTTTGCGACCCCATGGACTATAGAGTTCATGGAATTCTCCGGGTCAGAATACTGGAGTGGGTAGCCATTCCCTTCTCCAGGGGATCTTCCCAACCAAGGGATAGAACCCAGGTCTCCTGCATTGCAGGCGGATTCTTTACCAGTTGAGCTACCAGGGAAGCCCATATTTTTACAAAATATTCATTTGATTTATTATTTATTTGGCTGTGCTGGGTCTTAGTTGCCCACAGGCGCACGGGGAACTTCAGTCTTCGTTGTAGCAAGCAGCTTGTTAGCTTGTTTTTAGCTGTGATATGTGATATGCGGGACCTTTTTTTTTTTTTTT
>SJYV01029990.1:2231237-2254470 GCA_006410875.1 Neotragus pygmaeus
TGTGTGTGTGTGTGTGTGTGTGTGTGTGTGTGTAGGATGCTGACTCTGCAGGGGAACCCGTGTGGCATGGGAGGCCCTTGTCTGTGGTGCGTTCCTGTAGCTGCCACACCAAGACCTGGACTTTCTCTGCCTCCCTAAGTCTGATGCGGAGGTGCCAGGGAGACCCATAGGCTGCAGGAGAAAGGCCACGGATAAAACCTAAATAAAATAGAGCCCCAGACCCTCTCCTTTCTAAATTTCCAAACAATTAAAAACCAAACACTTCTTGGTGACAAATACCAACCTTGACAAAAATGATCTGTGGGCAACTTTATTTTTAATTCACCATGGAATAATTTCTTTTTTTTTTTTTAAATGAAAGTGAAAGTCTCTCAGTCGTGTCCGACTCTTTGCGACCCCATGGACTATAGAGTTCATGGAATTCTCCGGGTCAGAATACTGGAGTGGGTAGCCATTCCCTTCTCCAGGGGATCTTCCCAACCAAGGGATAGAACCCAGGTCTCCTGCATTGCAGGCGGATTCTTTACCAGTTGAGCTACCAGGGAAGCCCATATTTTTACAAAATATTCATTTGATTTATTATTTATTTGGCTGTGCTGGGTCTTAGTTGCCCACAGGCGCACGGGGAACTTCAGTCTTCGTTGTAGCAAGCAGCTTGTTAGCTTGTTTTTAGCTGTGATATGTGATATGCGGGACCTTTTTTTTTTTTTTTAAGTTGTGGCATGTGGGATCTAGTTCCCTGACCAGAGGTTTAACCTGGACCCCTGCACTGGGCGTGTGGATCTTAGCCACGGGACCACCAGGGAAGTCCCCATGGGCAAGTTTAGAGTTGCCTGGTTCCCAGTCTCAGATGAGCAAGAGTAGAAAAATTGGTTTCCTGCACCAAAGGGGCAACCAAATGGGAAAGAAATTTCACTTGCCCCCAGGAAAGAGAGAGCAGCTTCTGGATGCTAATGCTGCTGCTGCTGCTGCTGCTGCTGCTAAGTCGCGTCAGTCGTGTCTGACTCTGTGCGACCCCGTAGACGGCAGCCCACCAGGCTCCCCCGTCCCTGGGATTCTCCAGGCAAGAGTAGTGGAGTGGGTTGCCATTTCCTTCTCGAGCAGCTTCTGGACTCATGTACAAATGCATAAATACCTTTCCACCTTTCCCTCCCTCCAGCCCTGACCTGCCATCGGGCTGTTGTCATTCTACCCTGGCTTCCAAGACAATGGGCTCACAGGTGAATTCAGAAGGCCCAAGACAATACTCTTTAAACGAACATCATTGGTCTTCCTTAGGCCTAGTCTACTGGGGAAATAATACGAAAAATTTCTAGTCTGAGGTGTGGGATCCAGTTACTAGAGTATTAGTGCCTATAGTATTTAGTGCCCATGGCCTTTAGTGTCCACAATATTTAGTGACTACCAAATATTTACACATTAATCTCCCTTTGTATTTGGTGTCTACCATATTTAGGGGGCACATTACTGAGTGGCAGTAGAATCTGGTGACCTCCTGGAATTCAGTGACTAAGAATGTGCTCTGAGTTCTGACATATGACCCTGCAATCCCACTCCTGGGCAAATATCTAGAGAAAAACATGATTTGAAAGGATACATGCACACCAGTGTTCATTGCAGCACTGTTTGCAATAAAGAAGACATGGAACCACCCTAAATATCTATCGACAGAGGAATGAATATAGAAGATATGATACACATATACAGTGGAATAACATTGAGCCAGTAAAAAGAATGAAATAATACCGTTTGTAGTAACACGGATGGACCTAGAGATTGTCATATTGAGTGAAATAAGTCAGACAGAGGAGGAGAAATATCGTATGACATCCTTTAAATGTGGACTCTAAAAAGAAAGGATACAAATGAAACCATTTACAAAACAGAAGGAGACTCACAGACTTAGAATGAATTTATGGTTGGCTGAGGGGAAGGATGGGGCTAAGGAACAGTTAGGGCGTTTGGGATGGACATGTGCACACTGCTAAATTTAAAACTGATAACCAACAAGGACCTGCTCTATAGCCAGTGGAACTCTGTTCAGTGTTACGTGGCAGCCTGGATGGGAGGGACGTTTGGGGGAGCATGGATATATGCATACGTGAGACTGAGTCCCTCGGGTGTTCACTGGAAACTATCACAACAGTGTTAACTGGCTATATTCCCATAGAAAATAAAAAGTTTTTTAAAAAGGGTTAAAGTAAAAAAAAAAAAAAATTGCTCTGAGTCCCCGTTGCTGCCTCTGAGCAAACTGCCCTTCCAGCAGCTCTTCTCCCTGGGCCAATGCCCTCTGCTCATAAGCAATTTTTCATTCCCTTGGCACAGCTTCATTAAAAAAATATACTTCTGTGCAGTACCCGAAAGATTCCTCTGCTGTTCTTCTAAGTTCAGCTGTTTCTGAGTCATTTCCTTTGCTTCTCTCTGCCTTCCACCCCTGCCTGGCCCCCCAGCTGAAGCTCTTCTGGCAGTGAAATCTGGATTTTTCCATCTCTGGCCTCAAGCTCCAGAACCAGAATGTGATTCAGCACAAGTTTTGGGACAAGATGGGGCGAGCGCTTATCCAAAGGGTGACAGCCACTGAGCTCTGAGTTGCTGAGAGGAGGGCTGCTTGGTGTGACCTCAGCCCTAGGGTCCATGGGGGACAGGTGTGGGGTGACAAGCTCAGACTCTGTGGGTGAAGGAGGGTGGGTGACCCATGCCCACCCCTTGGCCACTGGTGTCACGCAGGGGCCTCTGGGAACCCAAGGGTCCTGACTGATACAGTGGACGTAACAGCATCCCTCCCTCCGAGGGCTGTGACGAGGTTGGAATGGGGCCCGGGGTCGGCTGGTTGGACAGTGCTAGTTTGGTGGCCTGCATTCCTAGCTGCAGGATTAGCTGAGCTGTGACAAGCGCAAGGCTCGTTGGGCCGACCGGTGGAGCAGGCCTCTTGGGGTAATTCTAGAAGCAAAGGAAAGTTTCTTTCTACCTTTTCTCCACCAGCCAGAAAACTTTCCATTGAGAGCTGGAAGTCCACTGGTGAAGAGTTCATTGTGCTCATATCTCCTTCCCTGTCCCATTTGAAATTTAAAATCTATCTGGAAGGGAAACACATCAACCAATTGGTGGAAACTCTTTTTATTAATAATTAATAGTAATTAACAAATAAAATATGCTTAATTCTACAAATACTGACTGAGCACCTGCTGACTTACTGTATACGAGACACTGGGCCAGGCCCCATAATTTTGAGTGAGAAAGATATGGTTTCAGTGGGAAGGAGGCTCAAGAGGGAGGGAATATACGTATACTTATGGCTGATTCACATGGTTGTATGGTAGAAACCACACAACATTGTAACGATATTGGAAATAAATGTTTCCATTTCTAAATGTTTCCATTAGATATAAACAGCATTTCTTTCTAATTGGAGCAATGCTCCAATTAGAAATAAATTAAAAAAAAGAAAGATACAGTTTCTGAAACTTGACAGAACTTCCCACCACCCCTTCACTCCCAGAGCTTGAGGCGGGGGTTCCTGGGTCCCTGTTTGGGTCCTTGGAGTAGTCAGACTTGTCTCCTTGAGATTCCGTCCTAGATCCTACCTTCTGGCTGATGCTTGCCTTTGAAGTCGCCTGCCTCACTGTAGCCCAGAGAGCAGACACTCATGCCTGGGAGCTGTGGTCTCCGTGCACTGATAGAATGGCCCTTTTCACTCTTCATTTTCTTGCTTATCCTTTGTCCTGTGATTTGGGACACACTCTGAAGCGTCTGATAATTTCCAACTTCTATGACAACTTAAGAATTGCAAAGGCAGCAATTAAGCCTGGTCCCTGGGGTAATTTAGACTCTCAATCAAGCCTTTTAGGCTCTTTGATTAAAATAGAGACATTTAATATCATTAAATGATGCCCCAAAACATCCTCCAGCTTTACACATTAGTCTCCCTTTCTTGCCATCTCAAAGAATACTTTTATTTCCTCTCTTGGGTCCTTTTCTCCCTCCCTCACTCTCCATTTTCCTTTCTCCTTCTTCTTCATGTCCTGCCACAATCCTGGGAGACACCAGCATCTAAGGAAATGACCTGTTGAACTCCTAGCCTCTCACATCCTTGACTCCTCACCCACAGGGCCCTCTCCTCCATTCCAGCCCCTGCTGTGGATTTTGGTTGTCCCCTGATAACACCTGCAGTCAATGTGTCTCCTGGCTGCATTCTCCGCCCTTTCAGCTCACCTGCTTGGCCACCCGTAACAGCCTGCTCCTTAGGTCCTTTGGGACCACCAGCCCATAAAGCCTCCATGCTATCTCCATCCCCTGGTCCCCACTGTCTTCACATGCCTCCCTTCCCAGCTCAGATTCCACACTCCAGCTCCAAGCGCCAGACTCCCTCTCTCCCTTGTCCTTCCCTTGAATGCTCCTGGCAAAACTCCAACCATCAACAAAGGTAGCCAACGACTTTCCATAATGCTTGGCAGGCGGGCCGTGAAGACCCGGCCTCCACCACAGCGGGGCCCAGCAGTCTCACTAGCCCATGTCCCCAGTCAGCTGTTGCTTCTGTCCTCCAGAAAGACTGCTTCACCTTCTCAGACTCTGACAAGCTAGCCAGCCCAGTGGTGTGCCAGCAGCCTTTTGAAAACGGGCTCTGGAGGGGGTGGGGAAAACCCTGATTTGTAGTGTTTCCTGACTAACATGGTATAAATACTCCCATTGTGGCCTACTTCAAGCTACTGACATGATATCAGTTACCACAGATGTAATATCCTTAAGAGCTGAGTATGTGTGTGCTTAGTCGCTCAGTCATGTCCTACTCTTTGCAACCCCATGGGCTGTAGCCCACCAGGCTCCTCTGGCCATGAGATCCTCCAGGCGAGAATACTGGATTCCCTTCTCCAGAGGATCTTCCTGAACCAGGGATCGAACCTAGATCTCCTGCACTGCTGGCAGATTCTCTCCTGAAATGGAGTAAAATAATTAGGAAGTGATGAGTTTATAATATTTATTTTTAAAACTATAATTTATTTAATTATAATATATATAACAATTTTTAATTATTTTTATTTTAAAATCCATCTGTCTATTTTTTATTCTTTGGTCGTGCTGAACTGCAGATCTTAGTTCCTTGTCCAGGGATAGAAACCTCACCTCCTACATGGGCAGCATGGAGTCTTAACCACTGGACCCCCAGGAACGTCTTGATTTAATTTTAAAAATATTTTATTTTGCAATAGTTATACATTCACACACAGCTGTAGGAAACAATACAGAGAGAACCCTTATACCCTTCTGCCCTTCACCCACCTTGGCCTTGCTTTTTCTTCTTCCTTCCTGTTCCACATCCTTCCTCCCATCTGAGGCCAGAATACTGGATGCGATGAATTCTGGCTCCCCCCAGTTCCTTAGAAATCTCTGCACAACTTTTATCTCTTGCCTCTTGGGGATCTCAGAATTCCCTACTACGCTTAGTCCTCTTTCGGGTTCTCCCTGCCCAAACAAACTTTTCCCAAGAATCATTTCCATGTCTTCCTCCTCCCCTACTCCGGTCTTCAGGTTGTGGTGCCAACTCTGACCTTCTCAGGGTCACCTATTGCTGACCCTGAGGATGCATGCGTGTCCCCACTGGCTGGGCCCCAGTATTGCTCACATGGCTGATCACTCCCTCTTCTCAAGACATGCCCTCCCTAGACCTCTCATCTAGGTGGCTCCTGATTTCTCCTTCTCAGGCTCCCTGAAAGGTCTTTTCCTCATTTTGTGCTCAGGTACTGGTTCCCAAAGGCTCTGGCTGGCCTCTCCCTCTCCTTGGAGTGGGGGGACTCCCTCGCTCCCAAGGCCTCGGTGACCTCACATGCTGCTGCCTTCAGGGTCTTCCTGCCAGCCCAGGTTGCCTCCTGAGCACTTGTCTCCGAGAGCCGGCCATCCCCCTGAGTACCTTGCAGGCTCCACCTGCTCCAAGTGGAGGCAACACGGTTCTTCTGCCCCTGCTCCCCCAGGCTCCCTCAATACGTGACCCCAGTCTCACCTGCCCTGGCATCTCACCCTCAGTGCCATTTGCCTCCTCACCCTCAACGCCTTCCCTTCCTCATCCCTCCCTTTACAACCCCCAAGCTCTGTCAGCTCCACCCCCTCTCCCCGTAAATCCTGCTCTTCTCCTCCCCTGCTCCTCCAGGTCAGGGTCCCACGGTCCCTTATCTGAGTCGTAGCAGCCTCCTAACTGGTCTCCCCAGCCTCCATTCAGTGCATCCTCCACTGCAGCCAGGGCCACCGTCCTAAAGCACCGACGTGATCATGTCACCTCTAGCTTCAAACCTTTGGCTGGTTTCCATGGTCCTCCAATCAAGCTCCTCTGGAGGAGGTTCTGCAGGCTCTGGTCTTGCCCAAATCCCCCTCTTGTCCCATGTAAGCTGAGCATCATTCAGATGCTCAGTGGGCCTCGGGCTGTCCCCCTACCTTAAAAAAATTGAGATAATTTACATAGCATACAATTCACCATTTTGAAGTGTAAAATTCAGTGTCTTTTCATATACAAGTATCTCCTGCTTTTTGAAAGTTTGCTTTAGTCACCTCACTTTTATGAAAGAGTTACGTTAGTGCCTGTTTTCACTAGTGGAAAGCAATCCCAAGGGGATGAAAAGGGGCAAAAAACAGAAACGCGGCTCAGCACTGGTTTTGCAGCGGGTGGTTAGAGAGGAGTGCACGCCCTGAGCAGTGAGAGGCCCTGCCGACTCCCTTCTTGGCAACTACACTCAGCGTCAAGCTGCCACAGCTTTACATTGCGTCTGTGAGCATCTGTGCTTTAACCTGATTTATTCTATGCGTCCATTAGCTGGATGTGTCCTAAGGTAATTGTTTCTTTGCTTTATGCCATCTTGGCTAACAAAAGGTTTCATAGGAACACTTTACTTTTGGATGTTGGGGGACACCTGTATTCACAAGGGTGTGTGATCATCCTCAGTTTAATTTTGCAACATTTTTATCACCCCAGAAAGAAATCTGAACCCCTCAGCAGTCATTCTTTATAAGCCCCATCATCCCAACCGCTACTACGCTTTCTTTCTCCGTGAATTTGTCAATTCTGAACATTTTCTATCAATGGAATCATACAAGCATCATGTTTTCAAGGTTCTAGAGCCTCTCTCCTGCACTGGGAATTTCAAACCTGTTACTCTGTCTCCTCCTCTGCCTGGGGAGCCCCGGCTTAGCCTTCGGTTCTCACTCACCTCGTCTTTGGGGGAGCCCTTCTCTCTCTCTCTTTTTAAAAATTACTTACTTGGCCACGCCGGGTCTTAGTTGTGGCGCTCAGGATCTTCAATCATTATTGCAGCATGAAAGATCTTTAGTTGTGGCATGTGACCACTCTGTTGTGGCATGAGGGGTCTGATTCCCTGACCAGGGGTTGAAACTGGGCCCTTTGCTTTGGGAGCATGAAGCCTTAACCACTAGGCCACCAGTGAAGTCCCTGGGGAGCCCTTTTCTGCCCCAGATACCTACCCCCTAGGTTTGGCTGAGACCCGGGTTTATGCCACAGCAGTTTCGCTTCTCTTAGCATAATCCTCATCATGTTGTAATTATTTATCTGTTATGGCCTATATTGTTGTTATTACCTAATTTATTATTAGATCATTATTACTTATCTATTCTCACACTAGATCCACCGCAAGCTCCATCAGGGCAAGGGTCGCTGTCCTGTTTACTCCTACAGCCCTAGGGCCTGGGACATAAAAGCCCTTAATAGACACGTGCTACATGTAAAAAGTCAGTGTAGGTCTCTGAGGTCTTTGGCAGAGTCTACTGATTGGTTAGCCTCACTGTGCAGTTGCTTGTTCTTACCCTGTCTTTCTCCTCCCTGACATCTGGATGGAATTAGGGCTGTGTAGGGAAGGGCTTTGGAGAAGGCAATGGCAACCCAATCCAGGACTCTTGCCTGGAAAATCCCATGGGTGGAGGAGCCTGGTGGGCTGCAGTCCCTGGGGTTGCTAGGAGTTGGACATAACTGAGCAACTTCATTTTCCCTTTTCACTTTCATGAATTGGAGAAAGAAATGGCAACCCACTCCAGTGTTCTTGCCTGGAGAATCCCAGGGACGGGGGAGCCTGATGGGCTGCCGCCTGTGGGGTTGCACAGAGTCGGACACGACTGAAGTGACTTAGCAGCAGCAGGGAAGGGCTTTGGACAAGACCCCATATCTCAGAGAATCTGGGACAGGTGGAAGGGAAGCTGCTAGCCCCAGAGCTGGAGCAGGTTTTGTGGAGAGACGTTCAGGAGAGACAAAGCACAAGGGACCAAGCTGTAAGCTCCTGTGTTTGTCTTTGTCTCCCTGTCCGCTGTGATGGGGGAGAAGGTAGTGCCCAATATGTGTCTGGTGAATGAATTAATAGAGACAGACAGGTCTCAGCTTTGGGATTTGCAGCTCAGAGCACCCTGATTCCCCCTGTGTTTCTGCAGAGCCAGGATGAGGTTCTACCCAGAGCCTGACATATTGCACTGTATCTACCCTTCCTGTCCACGCTGGCACCGTATGGGCCTCAAGGCAGTCCCCCAAGAGGGAGCTATACCCCGAGAGTTGTGGTGGGCCCAAGGAGGAGAGGATAGAATCCTAGAGGCTGGGCTAAAGACTGCTGGATCCTAGGCTAAAAAGGCAGCCATCACCCTGGGGAGGTTTACAGGATGTAGTCAGCCCCAAAAGCTGCCTTACAGGAGGAGGCATCTGCTCTTCACATCAGCAATAGCTCAGAAAGCAAAGCTGGGAAAGTTGTTTCCAGAAGGTTCAGTTCTGTGGCCCATTTGGATCTTGATCACTGTCATTTAGGGTTCTGTCAAACGATCACTGGAGGATATTTCTTTAAAAGGTGTACATGCTGCTCAAACAGTTCCTGAATTGGAGGGTGGGAGTGAGAAAGACTGGATGGTGAAGATCTGCATGTTTGGTCAGTTATTCATTCTTGAGGCTTGTATATCACTCTCACTCCAATGGAGTTAGCTGGGTATTATCAGCCCTGTTGCAGATGAGGCAATGAAGGCTCCAAATGCCTGGTGTTACTGAGAAGGCTGGGAGCAGTATTCAACTTAGTGAGTGAGTGAAAGTCGCTCAGTTGTGTCCGATTCTTTGCGACCCCATGGACTGTCCATGGAATTCTCCAGGCAAGAATACTGGAGTGGGTAGCCTTTCCCTTCTCCAGTGGATCTTCCCAACCCAGGAATTGAACCCAGGTCTCCCACATTGCAGGCAGATTCTTTACCAACTGAGCTATCAGGGAAGCCCTTATATTCAGCTGGGATGGAATCAAAGTTTCCAGACTCTAAGTCCTTTTCACTTCTCTCTAGCAGCCCCCTCCCAATGTTGCTATGAGAGGGGGGACCCCCTTGTCTTCCAGTGGGGCAAGAAAGAGGGTCTTAGGAAATAGCCCAAACTGCAGAAGTCCCAGCTGGAGGGATTGGTTTACTAAGCACCACCCCCACCCCAGCTCTTTGCAGATTACTGTCTACTGAGCACGTTGCTCAGCTGGGCAAGCTGGGCTGGGGTTTTGTGAGCCTGGGAAGAGGCTGTAGCATAGAAGGAGGAGAAAGAAGAGATCCTCAGTGAGCTTACTCAGTAGAACGGAAAGCCCACCTGGAAGGGGGTCCCCCACAGCTGGGGGTGCTGTGGTTGTGCCTGGAGTGGATATTTCTTGGAAATGGAGGCCCTTCTGCAGTCTTAGTTCAGGGCTCATGGGGCTAAGATTATATATCAAATATAGCAGATGAAAAACCAGGGGGCCCAGTTAAATTTGAATTTCAGATAAAATGGATCATTTTTAGCACAAGTATATCCCAGATAAACAATAGATAAATTTTTAGTATAAGTAAGTCCCAAATATTGCATGGGATATACTTATGCTAAATATACATTCTGATAGACTTTTAGACCCGAGTGTAGGGTAGTATTTTTGGGGCAGGATTCTTCCAAATGTCCCTTCAAATCTTTATGCTCAGATGAAAAGTCACTGGTTTACTGATTACTATTTTATTACTATTGCTTGGTTGGGCTGCTTACAGTAACAAGTCAGGTTTAACTCAAAGTTTTAGTGAGAACAAAGCATATTGCAAAGCACTGTGTTAAAGGGTCCGAAGTGATCCAAGTCCAAAGAGCTGGGAATGAGCTTCAGAAAAGGGAGCCAGGGGGCTGACAAGCAGGCAGGGTGCCCAGGAGACCACAGGTGTCTAGTGCCTGTTCTTCCCCTGCCAGTGCCCTTGCAGCAGCCCCAGGCAGGGGCAGATGTTTACCTGTCTGGGCAGAAAAGGGGGCCCAAAGTGCAGGTCGCCATAGTGCAGAACTGGCCTGGGTGAAGGGAAAGTCACTCGGTCGTCTCCGACTCTTTGGGACCCCATGGACTCTATAGTCCAAGGAATTCTCCAGCCCAGGATACTGGAGTGGGTAGCCATTCCCTTCTCCAGGGGATCTTCCCAACCCAGGGATCGAACCCTGACTTCTCATATTGCAGGCCTATTCTTTACCAGCTGAACCACCAGGGAAGCTGGCCTGGGGTATGCAGCTAAAGGGATCTGGGTGCACCCTGGACAGTCTCTCTTTCTCTTCACCCCATCTGAGTCGCTGGGTTCAGCATCGCTGACTCAAGGGAAGAAGGAAAAAGAGAATGTGGGGGAAAGCCAGCAGACAAAACCAACAAGAAAAGGAAATGTGCTGATTGAGTGAAATTCTCTCCTGACACCCAGCAAGTTGAGCACGTGACTGGACACCAGCGGGGGCCGGTGGTGGGGCATTTTTTTTGCAGTAAATCTGGCTGTTCTCCTCCTTGCCTCTCGAGGCCTGGGGCAGGAAACTGGAAGACCCCTACAGAAGACAGGCCTGAGACCCTCCAGGACTGGGTCAGAGGAGGGACGATGGCAACCAGTCTCCTGTCTATGGCCGGAGAAACGGGCACAGGGTGGGCTCCCTGAAGAGCAGGGGGGCGGGGGTCACAAAGGCATTTCTGGAAATAAATTCCATCAAGGACCAAAGGAAAATGAAAGGGGCAACTCAAAGTTTCCCGAAGATTTGGGGGTGGGCTGTCTCCTCCGACTCCGCTCTCACCTGTGAGGTGCCTGATCTCCCTCTGAGAGAGACAGCACCCTCATCACCAGAAATGAGCCCTGGGAAGAGAGAGAAAAGATAACGTGGCTAGTAAAGCCCCTCTGTTTTGCTCCCCCACCCCTCTCCGCTTCCATGCCCACCCCACACAGCCCTGGTTCTTCCTAGCAGGGCACTGATTATGTACCAGACCCCATGAGAGCAGTTTTCCGTGCATTCTCTCATTCATCAGCACAGCCAACCCTGGGAAGCAGGCAGTTAGCATCCCCTGGGCTGGGGGAGATGGAGTAACTTGCCCGATTCACACAACTGGCAAAGGCGCCTGCCTGCGAGCCCAGCTTTTAACTCTCAACCATCCTGTCTCTCGTTGGACCCAGATAAGGCTTCAGCTTCCTTCTCAGCACAGCAGTGAGGGTGGCTACTACCCACAGATCTAAGCTGGCACAAGATACACAACTGTTTTCCAGATGTGTTATACTGACATGTTAGCTCAGACGCAAGTTGTGGCTGCTGGATGATCAGACCCGGGCTGTAGAAGGGCCTCACCTCTCACCTGTAAGTTTATGTATGGAATCATAGAATAATAAGCCTAGAATAGACCTAAAAAATGGACTGTAGCATGTGGATTTTTCAGACGAGGAAGCTGAGGCCCAGAGACGCCCAGCCTTAAGATTAGAATCTGGTATCTGGCATCCCAGTGTGGGGCCCTTGATTAACTCTTCCCGAGGATGCTCGCCTCCGGCCAGCCCCCTTTCAGCAGGGTTTGGAAGTCTGCAGGCAGAGCCGGAGCCCAGTGCCTCGAGCCCGCGGCGCCGCGGCTTCTGGACGGGGCATAGGCCAGCGGGAGAGGCGGTGGAGGAGTTCCCATGGCCGAGATCGGGTCTTGGAGGAGCAGGCTGGACGACCCCGGCCAAACGGCCCCTGGCGGTGAGAACCGAGGGAGGGCGCAGCATCAGGGCATGTTTGAGAAGGAGAATGAGGCACCGTTTGTTGGGCAGCCCCCCAGGCGCTGGCCAAGAATTCATGTCAGATCAGCTTAAAGGATTGACAGCCAGACATCGGAGCCTCACGGCCTTCCCAGCCCAGGTTCCAGGGAAACCTGCTTCCTGTCTAGCCAGGATTAGATGGCCCCAAAGCTGCCTTTTCAGACACCGGATTACAAAATGTGGCAGACCTCCCCTCCACTCACACTTCCTCGTGAAAGCCCCTTCTCTGCTGTTTACCCTTATCAGATATTGTATTATTTCAACAACTTTTTATGTATAAAGAAATGTGAACAGTGATCATATGAACCTCAGTAGCAGGCATACACCTGGGTGTGTGGGAAGGGGGTGCCCAGGCTTGGGGTGAGGCTAGGAAAGGCTCCCACAGGTGGAGCCTCCAGTGGTGCCCAGGTCTGTGGTTTCCTCTTTATCGCTACTGTGGGAGCAGTGAGTGAGCTGGAGAGCTGCTCTGACTTGCCCAGCTCACCCCAGCTACAGTGAAAGGGCATCCTGAACCAGATACCTGATATCCTGATTCAGGCCAGCCTGTGATTTATTGAAGGCCACTCCTCAAACTCCTCCCCCTAGATCTGTCAGTATTCCTAAAACATTGCTGTTATAGGCCCCCAACCCCATCTACTGCTGGAGGGTTTGGGGGTTCAAGAATGTCCTCTTTAATCACGCTGGAAGGAACCCTTCACTTGTCACTATTCCTTGGAGAGGATTCTGGCACCTGCAGAGGCGAGGGTGTGGGGGAGTTCTGGCAGGGACACTGGGGCCTCAGAGAGCGCCTTGGTGTGCTTCCTACAGCCTGGGAGGCTCTTCCTTCTGGGCAGCTGTCTGCCCGGCTAGAGGAGGAGCGCCTCTGCTTGCTACTATTTGCTATTGTTTCCCTTGAGTCTGCAGCAGTGCCTGGCACATAGTAGGCACCAGGAAATGTTTGCCAAACAACTCCTTTTACTCCAGCTCCTCACAGTTAATTTAACTGGCCTGACCCAGAACCTGCCAGGAGTGGCTAAAGAGCTGCCCTTCACATTCCTCCCCCAACCCTCCCACCACCACCNCCAGTGACAGGCAGCCAGAGCCTTAAGGGCTGGAAAGAGACAAGTGCAGCCCAAGAGAAATATTACCTACCAAATTGCAAGCAGTTTCCTTGCTAACTAAGACTTCTGGGGGTTCTGGTCAGTCATCATCTGCCTGAGACTGAACGCCAGCGGCACACCCAGAGAACTGAGCGGCACAGAAAGGCCATAAGACGCAGTGATTGTGCTCATCAAGCTCCTGAGCTACTCGGATCTGGGAAGGGCACAAAACACAGGCCCAACCAAATCTGCACCTCTGAGAGCTTCCTAAGCACTGAGCCTGAGTGGCTTAGACCAGGGAAGTGCAGGAAACCTAGGGCCAGTCTCAGGCGGTTCTCCGGTGGAACAACGTAGAACCTGAGTGGTGGGTGCTGCGAGCAGAGGCAAGCCCAGCGTGGAATCCACTACCGCACNCTGAGAGCTTCCTAAGCACTGAGCCTGAGTGGCTTAGACCAGGGAAGTGCAGGAAACCTAGGGCCAGTCTCAGGCGGTTCTCCGGTGGAACAACGTAGAACCTGAGTGGTGGGTGCTGCGAGCAGAGGCAAGCCCAGCGTGGAATCCACTACCGCACTACCTGTGTCAGGACGGAAATCAGACACTGAAGAAACCAGCAGAGGAAGCTAAACAGAGGGAACCACCTTGGTAGTGAACCCACACAGCCCACAATGCCAGAGAAAGGGCCAGATATACTGTTAATACTTTTATGACCAACTCTTTTTTTTGTTTTAGTTTTTTTGGTTGTGTGATTGTTTTTCTTCCTTTTTTAAAAAAAAATTTATTTTTGCTTTTCTTTTTCTTCCTTTTTTAAACTTTCTTAAAATTTTAAGTCCTCTATTTCTCTAATCATTATTTGTATAACCTATTATTACTTTTCAAAAAAAATCCTATTTTAAAAGCAAATGCTGTATATAATCTTTTTGTGGTTTATGTTGTTTCTTTTAATAATTCTTGTGGCTTTTTTTTTGTCATTGTGGTTTTTTTTTTTTTTTTTTNCTTTATACTTTTGGGCTCCAAAATCACTGCAGATGGTGACTGCACCCATGAAATTAGAAGACGCTTACTCCTTGGAAGAAAAGTTATGACCAAGCTAGATAGTATATTCAAAAGCAGAGACATTACTTTGTCGACTAAGGTCTGTCTAGTCAAGGCTATGGTTTTTCCTGTGGTCATGTATGGATGTGAGAGTTGGACTGTGAAGAAGGCCGAGTGCCGAAGAATTGATGCTTTTGAACTGTGGTGTTGGAGAAGAGTCTTGAGAGTCCCTTGGACTGCAAGGAGATCCAACCAGTCCATTCTGAAGGAGATCAACCCTGGGATTTCTTTGGAAGGAATGATGCTGAAGCTGAAACTCCAGTACTTTGGTCACCTCATGAGAAGAGTTGACTCATTGGAAAAGACTCTGATACTGGGAGGGATTCGGGGCAGGAGGAGAAGGGGACGATAGCAGATGAGATGGCTGGATGGCATCACGGCTGGATGCGAGTCTGAGTGAACTCCGAGAGATGGTGATGAACAGGGAGGCCTGGCGTGCTGCAATTCATGGGGTCGCAAAGAGTCGGACATGACTGAGCGACTGAACTGAACTGAACTGAACTGACCTTTCACTGTGGCCATACCTTTTGCAGTTTGAGGTATGCCAGCAAAACTAGCACGTTTCTTTTTCCTTCTTCACCATTCCATGGGTAGGAGATTCATTCTTCCTGCGGATCTTAGCAACCTCAGCATACGATTTTTTCCTTTTCCTTATTAGGTCTAGAACTTTCACCAGAAGGAAGTACTATACGGCTTCTCTTTGGCATACCTGAATTGCTAGCATCACTACTCTTGCACTTTGGGACCATAGTTAAGGAAAACAAGGGTTCCTTGAACACAAGCATTGAAATACTTGGACAGTGGATCTGAAAACTGAGATAGCTCCTGAGAGTCTAATCAAAGGATACTTGGGACAAAGGGATGATTCATGTTCTGGGCGAGGGATTTCAACCCACTACTCAGAATGGTGAGCAACTTAAAACTTTTGGATTATTTCTGGAATTTTCCATGCAGTATTTTCAGACCCCAGTTGACTGAAAGTGATTGAAATCTTGGGAAACTGCTGAATAAGGGGCTGGGGGGCCTACTGTATGTATATCCAGCCTGG
The DNA here is from genome assembly GCA_006410875.1 of Neotragus pygmaeus. NCBI lineage: Eukaryota > Metazoa > Chordata > Mammalia > Artiodactyla > Bovidae > Neotragus > Neotragus pygmaeus. Next base: position 2,246,484 of record SJYV01029990.1, read on the forward strand.
GTGTTGCAAGTCTGAAGACTCAGGTTCTACTCCTCAAATGGGAGTCTTGTGATACCTCTAAGCCTTGGTTGTTGTTATTTAGTTGCTAAGTCATGTCCGACTCTTTGCCACTCCATGGGCCGTAGCCCACCAGGCGCCTCTGTCCATGGGATTTCCCAGGCAAGAATATTGGAGTGGGTTGCCATTTCCTTCTCCAGGGGATCTTCCCCACCCAGGGATCGAATCTGTCTCCTGCTTGGCAGATGGATTCTTTACCACTGAGCCACCTGGGCCTTGGCAGCATTTTCTAACACATGGGATAAATAACAAAGACTCTGCCACACTGCCCCAAGGGTAGGACGGTCATCAATCCCTCCTTCCTGAAGTGTGGAGGGAGTTTCCTGGGCTGTTTTCAGGATCTCCAAATAATTGGTGGGTTTTGAAGGCCAGTTCCACATTTTGTGCTGACCAAGGTCCAAGCTCGCGTGAGCAAGGGAGGGGGCTCCCCTTTCTGTGCCTGGGGCTGGCGGGAGGGCGGGGAGGCTCTGCTTCCCATGCCTCCTGCTGCACCTGCTGGGCCTCCCTCAGACAAATACACGCATTTTATACACGGAAGAGGTGAAGCTGTGTGGGTTGGCGTTCCCTCAGGAATTATGGCCAAAAAAGGGTGGGGCTGTCAAGGCAACTTCAGAATTGTTGTTGGCGGTGGCTTTTTTTCATTTTATTTTATTTCGCTGCACAAGGTCTTATAATAGTTGTGAGATGTGGGGTCTAGTTCCCTGACCAGGGATCGAACCCAGGCCCCTCTGCAGTGGAAGTGTAGTCTTAGCTACTGGGCTGCCAGGGAAGTCCCCAGGATTGGTTTTCTGACCTGTGATATTTCTGGAGGCCCTCTGCCTGGGATGAAATGCTGGTCTTCAACAGGAAGGCCCTGCCTGGGGTTTGGCAGCCTTGAGTGCCCAGGGCCTGGCTTCGGCCCAAGGACGTCAGGAAACACACCTTCCAAACAAGGCCTGGCCCGCTCTGCACTCCCTGAATCTCCTGAAGCTTATACGGAAGGCGTGGGCATCTGTGTTGCGGGGTGAGCAGTGCACTGGGGCAGAGTACCGGTCCAAAGGAAAAGGGACGGACCTCCCTGGGCTGTGACCTGATGCAGAGCCCCAGGGACAAGGTTCTGAAGGTTGGGATGAAGAATCTTTTTGTGTGTTTGTTTGTTTTTTCTCAACTGATAAAGAATCCATCTGCAATGTGGGAGACCTGGGTTTGATCCCTGGGTTGGAAAGATCCCCTGGAGAAGGGAAAGGCTACCCACTCCAGTATTCTGGCCTGGAGAATTCCACGGATTGTACAGTCCATGGGGTCGCAAAGAGTCAGACACAACCGAGCTACTTTCACTCATTCACTTGTTTGTTTTGAACAAGAGTTTATTCATTAGCTTTCTTGAATCATTCTACATAAGTGACCCCTCAGTTGGCTTATATGAAGTGCCAAAATGTCTGAATCTGTCACTGTGTCCGACTCTTTGCGACTCCATGGACTATAGCCCTCAAGGTTCCTCTGTCAATGGGATTTCCCAGGCAAGGATACTGGAGTGGGATGCCATTTCCTTCTCCAGGTGAATTTTTTTTTTTTTAATGATAACTTAATTGGGAAAGAGACAAGAACCCTGTTTTCCTTCACAAATGGGCTGAGGGCTTCTCTCTATACAGTATGTTTAATATGGAGGAGTAACTGAACAGAGGGAGGACCATAATTTTCCTGGGGGAGGGGAAGGGAAGGCTCATGGCTTCCTCAGGTACCCTGGGGCTCAGCAAGAAGGGGGCAGAGCTCACAGCCCTGATTTTTGCTCTTTCTTCTTTTTTTTAAACCAGCATCAGAACTTGCCTTGCCAGTGTTTTCAGCTGGCTCTTAACCACTTTCTCCTTGTTTGATTTGCTAAATGTCTGTTTTAGTTCAGTGTTTCACACCTGCTCTGACAGTCTACCATTCCCCCCAGGCCCTGGGACATCTGCCAAGTGGTGACATCAAATGTGACGTGAAATGCAGCTTGGCTCCACGTGGCATCCTCACTCTCCCTCCTCCCTCCACCACCTCTTTTCTTCCAAGAATGCAGATGCCCAGGCAGTGGAGGGGCTGGGCCAAGTGACCCTTCCCCTGCAAATATTTATTCTGGAAGTTTTACCCCAAAGTAGAGGACCTGGTATAATGAACTCTTATGTACATACCACCCAGCTTTAACAATGATCAACATTGTGCTGATCTTATTTATTCATTCAACTTCATATGTATATCTACACATACTGTACAATGTATGTACATATTATGACACATCTTGCTTATTTAACTCCATGTATATATATATACATACTACACTTATATATATTTAGTAAATAAAAGGATATATTTCTTCCTGAAGTATTTTAAAATAAATCCCAGGTATCACTGTATTTCACCTTAAACTACTTCAGTTTGACTCTCTAATGAACAAGAAAACTTTAAAAAATAATTAATCACCATGCCATCATCAGAGCTAAGAAAATTCATAAGAATTCCTTGTCATCATCTAAAACAGAATCTACAGTCAGATTTCTGTCCATTGCCTCAAAGCAATCTTTCACAGTTGGTTTGGATCTCTATCTTTGAACTCAAAAAGAAGTTTGCTGAGCAAATTCAGAGTGAGCAGAATTCTAATGAAAATTCTAATTTAACGGCTAGGACTGTCTTCAGGTTTTTTGCAGAATTGGTGTACATGTAAATAATGGGCTTAATATACGAGAGCCTCAATTTCTTCAGTCACCAAGCAGGAACGGGAGGCCTCCATTGTGCCAGATGCTATAGCCAGGCACTGAGCGAGGTGAACGGCCCTCAGAAGCTCACTACTCAGAGTGGGATGTGGCTGTGAAAGCCATCAAAAACGATTCCCTGTGAGCTAGTGTATAGGAGCAAAGCAGCTGTGAGAGTGCGGTGGAAGGAAGAAATGCCAATATTAAGTCCCATTTTTGTAAGAAGACATTTTACACAGAAAATATTCAACAATGGAGACTCCTTTGATTTGGCCTGATTGTCCCTGCAGTCAGTTATCATAAGGTGATGCCATGGGCTGAATGTCTGTGCCCCCTCTCCCACATTCATATGTTAAATCCTAATGCCATGTGATAGTATTAAAAGCTGGGGTCTCTGCCTGATGATTAGGTCATGAGGGTGGAGTCCTCATGAACGCAGTTAGTGTCCTTATTAAAGAGAATTCAGAGAACCCCTAGCCCCTTCTGTCATGTGAGGACACAGTGAAAGATGTGCTCTATGAACCAGGAAGGGGGCTCTCACCAGACACAAAATCTGCTGGCACCTTGGTCTTGAACTTCTAGCTTCCAGAACTGTGAGAAATAAATTTCTGTTATTTACAAGCCACCCAGACTATGTTGTTGCTTTGTTGCTGAGTTGTGTCTTTTGCAACATCATGGACTGAAGCCTGCAAGGCTCCTTGGTCCATGGGATTTCCCAGGCAAAAATACTGGAGTGGGTTGCCATTTCCTTCTCTAGGGGATCTTTCCAACCTAGGGACTGAACCTGCATCTCCTATATTGGCAGGTGGTTTCTTTACCACTGAGCCATCTGGGAAGCCCAGACTGTGGTACTTAGTTATGGCATCCTGGACACACGAAGACAGGTGATGCTTAACTTTATACATTTCTCCTCCTTTCATTCCTCTCCTCCCCTCCCTGCCTTCCTTCTTTCTTAATCTTGTAATCCTTCCCTCTTAATGGATTCTCCTTCCTGTCCATACTCTCTCAAGTCAAGCTTTCCTGAGGTGGATTCCCTTCTTCCTGAGGACCTCTCAGTTAGCCTTGATCCCCGGGGTGGCCCAGTGTTCTCTGAGTGTGGATGCGTGATTCCTGCACCTCTCCAGAACCTTGCTTCCCAGTTCTCCCAGGATCTGAATCCACTCCATTCTTTCCACAGTTGTCTTACTTTGAGATCTTCCAAAAGTAGCGCCTGAGTTCTTGGTGCAAGAGGTGTATTAATGTATTTTGGAGGCAAGAGTGAGGGGGGAGGGACTGAGATGCGGAAGGAGGAAAAGGTATTGAGAGTGCTTTATTGATGTGGTGACTGGTGTGAGCACCAGGGGCTCAATCCAGGTAGAAGGTAGTTCAGAATTGCTTCTGCCGACCACAGGAGGCTGGCCCCCACCCCCCGCTGGTTGTGGCTTGGTTTTCTGAGGTCTTCACTCTCTTTCACTTTCAGGCTGACTCATGTGAGCTGAGAAAGCTGACTAAGGCTTCACCGCGGAGCGATGCAAGGGGGCTCTGCAAGGCTCAGTTGCACACACAGCTGCATTGAACTCAGAAGTGGGCTGAGGGCATCCACCGTGCCTGTTACAGCCGTTCTCATTCCTTTTTCTGCCCTGACTCATTAACACTAACAACAGCAACGTAATTTATTGAGTGCTCTTTGTGGAGCAGTCTTCTAAAAATCTATGCAGTGTTATTATGCTCCCATTGTACAGATGATTAACTGAGGCTGAGGCTAAGAGAGGTTAGGGCTTCCCAGGTAGCGCTAGTGGTAAAGAACCCACCTACCAGCACCGGAGACATAAGAGATGTGGGTTCGATCCCTGGGTCAGGAAGATCCCTTGGAGGAGGGCACAGCAACCCACTCCAATATTCTTGCCTGGAGAACCCCAAGGACAGAGGAGCCTGGCGGGCTACAGTTCTTAGGGTCACAAAGAGTCGGACATGACTGAAGTGACTAGCGTGCATGCAAGAGATGTTAAGTAGATTGCCTAAGGGTTAAGCACCCCACTGGCGAACTTAACCCAGATGGATTTGTGTGGTCAGATGTCACTAGACTCAGACCCTGCTGTTAAAAGCCTGGAATAAATTTCTTTAAATTCCTTTTGGAAAAAATAGGGTGTGATTTTTTGAGGGGGTTGTGTGCTGTTGTGTAGAAAGTTTCTGGGTCAGGGTCTTCAGAAGGCTCTCCTGGGTTGCTCGCAGGTTTTTCTCACTAGACTCGGCCAAAGTCTTGCCTTTGGAGATTGAACACAGCCACCAGACACTGCTCCCGGGCTCTGCCAGCTGTTTGGCAGATATGAGCTGTTGCCTCAGGGGAGCACGAGAGAATGCCTGAGGAGGGAGAACATTCTGAAAGGACTGCTTGAAGAACAGGCATTTCTTCTCTGACCCTGGGAGTCACTCTGCAGAGGAGGGAGTGTCATCCCCAGGCCTCTGCCCGGAGACCCTTGCTGCTGTGGGCTGGTTTCCCCAGCTGCTGGCTGGAGGTGGGCGGACTTCTCAGGCTGCGTTTGCATTTCCCCAGCCCCTCAGGCAGGAGGGGAGGGGCATGGATCATGGCATAGCACCTTCCAGGTCCCTGAGGAAAGTGTTGTAAGAGATGGACTGAGGTCTGAACTTCTCAGCAACATGGGCCGAAAATTTTCTTTTTTGTTTAAGTTGGTTTGCCTTAGGGTTTCTGTCATTCCCAGCTAAAGGACTCTTATCCAGTCTGGCCAGGAGAGGCCAGACACTTCCCCAAGCTGCCGGGCAGCCCACTTAGGCTCTAGCCACATCTGACTGCCCCACTTCTGTAGTCTCCCCACCTCAGGAGCTTTGCTTCCCGCTCTCCACCTCCATCCAAGCTAGTGGAGGTGGGTTTGCACGCGTATGTTTCCTGGGCCTGGATCACTGACATTTAAAGCCCGCTGCTAACCCACTCCAGTATTCTTGCCTGGAGAATCCCAGAGANCAGACCCTGCTGTTAAAAGCCTGGAATAAATTTCTTTAAATTCCTTTTGGAAAAAATAGGGTGTGATTTTTTGAGGGGGTTGTGTGCTGTTGTGTAGAAAGTTTCTGGGTCAGGGTCTTCAGAAGGCTCTCCTGGGTTGCTCGCAGGTTTTTCTCACTAGACTCGGCCAAAGTCTTGCCTTTGGAGATTGAACACAGCCACCAGACACTGCTCCCGGGCTCTGCCAGCTGTTTGGCAGATATGAGCTGTTGCCTCAGGGGAGCACGAGAGAATGCCTGAGGAGGGAGAACATTCTGAAAGGACTGCTTGAAGAACAGGCATTTCTTCTCTGACCCTGGGAGTCACTCTGCAGAGGAGGGAGTGTCATCCCCAGGCCTCTGCCCGGAGACCCTTGCTGCTTTGGGCTGGTTTCCCCAGCTGCTGGCTGGAGGTGGGCGGACTTCTCAGGCTGCGTTTGCATTTCCCCAGCCCCTCAGGCAGGAGGGGAGGGGCATGGATCATGGCATAGCACCTTCCAGGTCCCTGAGGAAAGTGTTGTAAGAGATGGACTGAGGTCTGAACTTCTCAGCAACATGGGCCGAAAATTTTCTTTTTTGTTTAAGTTGGTTTGCCTTAGGGTTTCTGTCATTCCCAGCTAAAGGACTCTTATCCAGTCTGGCCAGGAGAGGCCAGACACTTCCCCAAGCTGCCGGGCAGCCCACTTAGGCTCTAGCCACATCTGACTGCCCCACTTCTGTAGTCTCCCCACCTCAGGAGCTTTGCTTCCCGCTCTCCACCTCCATCCAAGCTAGTGGAGGTGGGTTTGCACGCGTATGTTTCCTGGGCCTGGATCACTGACATTTAAAGCCCGCTGCTAACCCACTCCAGTATTCTTGCCTGGAGAATCCCAGAGACGGAGGAACCTGGGGGGCTGCCGTCTATGGGGTCTCAGAGTCGAACACAACTGAAGTGACTTAGCAGCAGCTGTGATGTGAAGAGAAGAAAATTCACTTAAATCTGTTTTAAGGCAGACACTCTGCTAGGTCATTATCTCATTAAACTCTCCAGAGAAATCAGCAATTTTTGGAGGAGCAATTTTTCACCTGTGGAAGTGACTGCCTTTGAGGGGCCGGCCCCCGGGGCTTGAGTTTTGAAACTCTCAAGTCCAAACTGCACCACAAAGGTGAGTGTTTGTGCTCTGTGTCCTGGACAAGACCAGACCGGTCTCCTCCAGTCTGTGCACCTGCTCTGTTACTGGGCCACATGTTTTTATGTATGGCTTTGTTGCGGTTGCTCCTTTCTCAGTTTTTGTTTCTGGAATAGTTGGCTGCTTGGTTTTTCTCAAGGCTGATCTGTAAGGCCTCTGCTGCAGCAAGTGCTCTGGGCTTTGGGGGAATCCTTTAGCCTGAATAGCTGGTGGCCGGCTGTGGCCAAGCCCCGGCGGAGCTGATCCCAGGGATGGACTGGGGCCAGCCAAGCGGTGCCCTATCACACACAGGCAGCCCTTCTGGAGCCCCTCCACAGCGGACGACCAAAAACAAGGACCAAGGGGCAAAGGTCATTTATTTGGACTTTTTGGAACAACAACAAAAAAATCGTTCTAAGTTACAGAAAGACACAATCATTTACATTTTGGAAGTTTCACACTCTGGGAACAAGTCCTAGTGCCATGCCAGGCTTTGTGAGCAAAAGGCTTAAAACATCCTGGCCTGACTGGGCTGTGATCATCAGAACATATCTTCTCGAGCAGGTCTGACTTTGCCCCTGAAGTCCTCTTCAACATAACTCTTCCCTCCCATCTTTCCTTTCTCTGCCTTTCTTTGTAACCAGCTACTTACCCTATCACCTCCCCTCGGTGTCTCAGACCAAAGCTTCAAACAAAACAGCCTCCTCCCTCCAGGCAATTCACTTCCCTCACCACCTGCAAAATTGTCCTCAGAACTGCTCTCTTCCAGCAAACACTCCTGCCCTCCCTGCCCTACTTTGTTCCCATCTCCAGAGACTACTGCCTGGCTCAAGGGGCACTCTGGAGGTCAGAGGACCGGGATTCTAGTCTTGGTTTTGCCCCCTGTCTGCTGATATGGTCTTAGGTATTTTCTTCTTATTAAATTCTTAGCTATCCCGCTTCAAAGGGATGTGGCATCACAGTCATAGATGCTGACGTGCCCTGAAAAGTAAAAATGTTACCAAGTGCAAGCACAGTTAGCATGTAGGGCCCTGGGCACTGCCCTCCACAGCTCAGCATTTCCCACCTGCTGAGGACTGCACTGTCTCAGCTGCTCAGTTG
>SJYV01029990.1:2254602-2302647 GCA_006410875.1 Neotragus pygmaeus
GGACTGCACTGTCTCAGCTGCTCAGTTGCCATGGTGAAACGGCAGCCTTTGCCTGCTGGTGAGTGGGATTCTACCATCTGGAATGCAAGGTCCCTGAGGGCAGGGCTTGCATTTTAATATTTATTTGGTGAGCTTCTCAGCCCATAGCACCAGTTGGGGCTGAGCACAAGTAGGTGCTCAGTCTTAAAATTGGTTGCTTAGATTCCAATTTCCTTGGACTGAGCCACCTCCTGTCGTGTGATGGCTGCATCACAATGGCAGGATGGTGGGAAACCCAAGCCTCCTCCTTTGTTCTACTGCACATGACCACTAGTGAGAAGGAGGCTCCTGGGGGCTGGTCCTGGGGTCTTGGGCCTCAACTGACCCATTGCTGACCCAGGTTGAGGGACCATCCACTGAAGCCCACACTGGAATACTTTCCCCTCCCACTGGAATAAAAATCCTTCCCAAATGGATGGGAAGCATGGCCTTGCTTTGGATGAGCATGCAAATCCCAAAGAAGGTCACGACCATGTTATCAATACAACATGGGGTCAACCCAGACCATTCACACCAAGGACCCCTGCTCTGGGGATCATCATCTCCAGTGTGGGGTCCTCACTTCCTGATAAGCAAGACTACTCTCTAACAGTCAGAGAAGGCCAGAGCTCACCACTAGCTCGATGGCCTTCAGCTTCAGTGCCCCCACCACTCCATCCATGGACGGTTGGCAAACCCCCACAATCCCCCCCGAAGGAGTCATCTCCTCTTCATGAAAACCGCAAAGACGAGAAGATGACCTTACCCCTTCCAAAGAGTCCATCACATAAAAGTTATTCAGAAAACACATTCCGGATCTCCCCCCTCCCATCAACACATTTCCCACTTTCGGGTATACCCAGTGATATATTACAGTTGACAAAATTCTTCTTCTTCTTTTTAAAATAACTTGGTCTTTCGAGATCCATTCAGAGCAATGCCATTGCAAACACTGTAATTTAAAGTCAGTCACAGTAGAAACAAAGCCAGTCCCTGGAGAACAAACTTGAGAGCCCTCAAGTCACTCAAAATGGATTTGCCTCAAAAAAAAAAAAAAAAAAAAAAGGGTTTGCCTAGGCAAGGCCTGTTGATGGGCACCCCAGTAGCATCCCTCGCCCCAGCTGACCCCAAAGAGCCTGAAAAAGCTGGTGTTTTGCTTCAAATCCATTCAGAATAAAATGCATAATTAATAAATAAATGCTTCCATCATGTGTTGTGTGGGAATATCCAGCTGTATGTGCCCGTAGCCTTCATGATGCTCCCTGGATTCTCAGAGGGAATCTTGCTTGATGGTCCAAAGGCTCTGAAATCATCCCAGGTCATGCTGAAGCATGCAGTGAAGGGAGCTGGAACAGGGAGGAAGACTGCTGTGAAAATCCCAGCTCCAGTCTATTGTTTGCTGGATAGGCCCCCCTTCCTGGTGGGCATGGAACCTGTATTTATATCTTCGGTTTCCTGCCTCGCAGTTTTCTGCCTTTGGCAGAGCAGCTGAGAGGAGCAAGAGAGAAATGGCCCTCTGGCCTGCATAAAGGATGCCCACATAGGCTCTCTTCTCCCGCAGACAGCCAGAAGCTCAGGTTTCTTCCCTGGACTTTGGGAAGAGAGGCCTTCAAGGCTTCAGCACCCAGGGCTGAGGTCCAGCTGCCGCAACATGTCCTGTAGAGACCCCTGTAGCCGGCTCAGGGCCACCACCTCAGTGGAGTAGAGGGAGGCTTCCAGGACGACGCCCAGGCTCTCCAAGCTCTCCAGGGCCCTGACCTGCGGCAAGGGGCAGCTCTTGGAGGCAGCCAGCAGGTGGAGAAGGTCCCGGAGGTTCTCCAGGTCATTAGATATTTGAATCACATTTCTGGAAGGTAGACTGGTGAGGATCTGTTGGTAGATTGCCAATGTCTGGTCCATCTTGGACAAACTCAGGAGAGGGTGGAGCCCAGGGATGAAGTCCAAACCAGTGACCCTCTGTTTGGAGGAGACAGACTGCTATGCAGGAGGAAGGGGACAGCAAGAGCTCAGTGGGAGAGAGGGCAACTCCTCAGAGCTCCCCCACCTCTGCCTTTCCCTCGAGTGTTGAGGTGCTTCCTCCCCCGCCTTCCACACCGTCCTCCCCGGGCCCTTACTTCTCGTGCCCACGTGGCTGCCATTCTTCCAAGCTGGTGTCCTGGGCTCCTATCTTTCTGCCCTTCCCAAACCACCCTGCCCTTTGCTTCCAGGCCAGCCTTTGCAGGCTGTTCCCTTTTCCAAATGACTCTGCTATAGAACCAGCCATGACTCCCTATTTCCTTCTTGAGTTTCTTCCCCAGGCATTGAGGTCTTCCATACATTCCCCTCCCCAGCTCTTCCACCCCAAGCAGACTCCTCCCTCACAGTCAGATTCTCCAGGAAGTCTCACCCCCTAAGGGAGTCAGGCCATTACCCCAGCGATGCCCCAGCTCTCTGCTCTGCTCAAGTAACCCCGGTTACCAGGAAGGGCTCTCCCCTCCCCTGCCACCCACAGCAATCAGTCCCGGCATCACACAGGTTGGGGCACTCTGGGTCTATTGTGTACAGCTTGCTGAATGACTGTTTTGAAAGCAAGGAATTTAAGGGCTTTTCTCTAGGAAATGCAGACACTGTCTATTTCTGATCTGTCCCCGCTTCTGGCCACCTAACTGCTCCCTGGCTGCCCAAAGCCACTGTTAGAAATATAGAGTGGTCAGAAGATGTGGAAGTCTCCAGATTGCTTCATGCAGGTGAGCAAGTTGGCTTTTAAGGTGGGAAGCTATCAAAAGTCATGACTGAAAACCTTGAAAGAGGGCACACACCGTTCTGGTTCTGCAAGGGTATGCAGGGAGGGTCACTTGCTTTATCTAATTTAGTCTCATGAAGACCTTATGAAGACTGTTAAGATAGTCCTGTTGTCTAGATGACTATCTTAATAGTCTTCACAAGGTCTTATCAGTTTCCATGGTGGCTCAGATGGTAAAGAATCTGCCTGCAATGCAGAAGACCCAGGTTCATTCCCTGGATTGGGAAGATCTCCTTGGGAGAAGGAAATGACAAGCCACTCCAGTATTCTTGCCTGAAGAATTTCATGGACAGAGGAGCCTGGTAGACTACAGTTCATGGAGTCTCAAAGAGTTGGACACGATTGAGCAACTAACACTTTCCCACTTTCATTTTCTAGATGAGGAAACTAGAGTTTAAAGACCTTGTGGAACCTGACTAGCTTAAGATTTTACAGACAGAGAACAGAAGGGTGAGAAGTCACACTTCTTCTCCCTCATTCTAAATATAGACCTCATCTGTGGCTGCAGGTCTGAGCTTGTGGACATCAGAAAAAATGCCCCAAGAGACATTGATAACTGTTTGCAAAAACACAGAGGGTTGTTTCTGAAGACGGCTTGACGGGCAGGGCTGGCAGTGACGAGGAGAAGCTTCGCAGGGTCGGAACTCAGCTACCAGCCAGAAGAATGCCTAACGACTAAAACATTCTAGAAATGAGATGGAGACCCAGAGGGAGTGCTGCTGGGGTTCTGGCCACCTGCGAAGGGGACACCGGGACCTTTGTGACTCCCTCTGGGCCCGGGCACTAGGATTCCGGTCTGGGAGGGAGGAGAGTGAGAAGGTGGGAGGCAAGGGAAGTGGACGAGGAGAGGAACTGTCTGTACTCTAGGGGGCGTCCAGGCCTCTGGGACCCTGTGCCAGGCTGCAGAGCCTCCTCCGCCAAACTCTGGGGTCCCCCACGGGATGGCCACGGTTCTACCTTGTCTCCCAGTCCCTCCCTACCGTGTGTGAGATGTCATTGATCCTGGTGACAATTGTCTTGATGAGGGTTTTGGTGTCATCCTGGACCTTGCGGATGGGCACAGCCTCCATGTAGGACAGATAGGGCCAAAGCCACAGGAATCGGTACAGGAGTCCACAGCGCATTTTCCTTCCCGGGATGGGCTTCTGGGGCCTGAAAACAGAAGAAACCACACATGGCACCTCGCCAGCTCTCCGAGAACACTGGTGTACTCCGTTACCACCCACATCCACGTCTTTGGATGCAGATAACAACGAGATTTGCTGTCTGCCGTGGCTATCGTCACCTCAAAGACAATTCATTGTCTAGAAATAACAGTAATGAAATGCATTCCCCTAGAGAGAGGTGCGGTGGAATCAAGAAAACCACAGTGAGGTGTGCTGTAGACCACACAGCAGTGAGCCAGGGCATGAGTGGATGGACGGCGGGCTTTTAAGGGCTGGTTTGAATCCAGACATTTAATAGCTGCCCGACTTCAGGCATATCCCATAACCGCTAAAAACTCCCCCTGTATCCCCTGCAATGTACCTATCTCCAGGGTTTTATGAGGATCAAATTAGATAATGTGCGTGAAAGAGCTTTAAAGGAGTTGTGAAAGGTTCTCTGTTACTACCCTATTATTAGAGATTATGTGACTGTCCTCTTCATTACTCTCTCACAGCAGCACGCTGATACCTCCATGATGGCATTTACTACTGGCTTTATTGCTTCCTTTCTCTCCCATTGGGAGCCTGACTCCGACAGGCACTTACGGAAGGTCTGATAATGTCAGACGCAGTGCTGGGCACCAAGGATGCCACAGTGAACAACGGATGATTTTTACTGTCAAAGTGTTTCCAGTTTAATAGGGGAGATAGTAAACAGGCCATAACAATACAGGATGAAAGAGCTCTGCAAGTATGGCTGAAACCAACACAATATTGTACAGCAATTATCCTTCAATTAAAAATAATTATATATATATGTATATATATTTAAGAAAGAGCNTCAAAGTGTTTCCAGTTTAATAGGGGAGATAGTAAACAGGCCATAACAATACAGGATGAAAGAGCTCTGCAAGTATGGCTGAAACCAACACAATATTGTACAGCAATTATCCTTCAATTAAAAATAATTATATATATATGTATATATATTTAAGAAAGAGCTCTACAAGAAGGACAAGATATCGCAGGATTGCAAAGTGGGCTCCCTGGGAAGAGGCGTCGCCTGAGCTGGGTATTGAAGGCAAAGGAGGGGTTCGGAAGAGTATAAAGTGGTTGCTGTAAATGGCCAAGAGAGCAGCTGGTGAAGACCTGAAGGCCAGAGAGAGCACATACTCAGCCCACCATGTTCACTCAGGATGTCTGAAACTCCCCAAGTCACGGAATGGTGAATTCTAACATTCACAATGTGTGGATCCTTGATTAAGCCGTGAAGTTTTAATGAGATACACGAGGCAAAAGGTAATCAAGTTAAATGCCTGCAAGTCTGTGGCCAATGATCCATGCTAAGTACGTGTGGATGAGCCTGAAAGAATGATCATGGGTGTTAAGTATTAACATGAAGGTTTTGGAGATGGCAGAGAAGTTCATCTCTGCTTTTTGTGTTCTGCTTCATCTGGGTCTTGATTAAAAACAGGTAATGCATTTTCTGTCCATAGGTGGCAATATTAGTATAATTCATATTCTGACACTATAATAGAAGTAAGCAGTCTTGGGGATTCCCTGGTGGTACAGTGGTTAGAACTTGGTGCTTTCACCGTGGTGGCCCAGGTTCAATCCCTGGTTGGGGAACTAATATCCCACAAGCAAGAAAAGAAAATAAATAAGCTTTTGGAACTTTCTTGGTGGTACAGTGGATGAGAATCTACCAGCCAGTGCAGGAGACACAGGTTGGATCCCTGGTCTGGGAAGATTCCACATGTGGTGGAGCAGCTAAGCCCATGAGCCAGAACTCCTGAGCCTGCGCTATAGAGCCCTCAAGTCACAGCTACTGAGCCCAGATGCTGCCGCTACTGAAGCTCACGCATCCAGAGCCTGCGCCCTGAAATGAGAGAGGCCACTACAGTGAGAAGCCCGAGCACGGCGTCGAAGGTGCCTGGCTCTCCGCAACTAGAGAAAGCTCACAGATAGCCATGAAGATCCAGCACAACCAAGATGAAATCATTAATTCAAAAAAAGAAAGAAGCAGTCTATTTCTATATTATAATGCTTGATCAGAAGTATGGGGTTTTTAAAATCTGAATTTTATCAACGGGGAAACGTAAAACCCAAGAAAACATGCGAACTTGTCCAAAGTCAAACAAGTAAGCTGCAAAGCTAGAATTCATAGCCAAAGGTGCCACACCCAGAAAGGCTGGAACAGCTTTAAGGGAAGCCTGGAGAAAAGCCCAAATTATAAGCCACCCTGATGTCTGACCAAGGGCAGCTCCTGGGATCATGGCACTTGGGAACAAACACCCTGCTCTATTCTAGGATGAAGCTAAGAGATTGTACCCCTATAACTATTTCATGTATGAAACACATAAGTAATTCGAGAGATGGTACTTCAAATGGTTTCGTGCTTGTTTTGGCTCCTAAAAATTCAATACTGCCTCTATTAACTCCTCATTCTCTGAGTAAACATTTCCACCAAATGCTTGAGGAACGGAATTAAATAGTGCCAATCCCTCAGCATGAGCCCAGGTAACCCTAGCAAAAGTGGAAGCCAGTGGTTAGACACCAAAGCTTCATCAGTGGGCTCCGCCCTTATTCACCGAGTGTCTCTGGGCAAGATTTAACTCCCTAAAGCATCAGTTCCCATCAGTGAAATGGAACAAATAACATCACTTGGCTCAAAGGGTAACTGAAAAGCACCTGTAAAGTCCCTGTCTGCTGTGTGTGTATGTGTGTGTGTAAGGGTGTAGGTGGATGATGGGGGTGGGGGACAGGGGGAGATGTCAGCATTTTTGTTGAATTGTGTAATTACTTGGCAGGACTTGAAATGCTTGGGCAACACTACCTGTAGCCAACCCTGAATCTAGGCTTTGGCCCCTTGCCTTCCCTGGGCATCTCGAGAGGGTGCCTGGTATTTCGGGGTCCTCCCCCTGAGGCACAAAATTGAGTGGTAACCTTTCCTAGGATTTATGTATTAGTGACACCCTCCTTCCCAAGAGAATTTATTACCAGATTAACTCTGATTATAGTCACTCGCACGTCATGGCCACCTTGTAATACCTGAGTGGAAAAACAGTTTTACTAGCCCCCTCGATCACCATGGATAATACGCTTCAGTGGATACTGAATATAAATCACAGTTCCTTGAGATGTGGAATTGAGAAGCTGCTGCTGAGTAAGCCTGCCTAAGAAGAGAGGCTAGGGTTAGGGGAGCTCCCTGGGGGCGCTGCAGAGAGAAGGCGTAACAGGCCCATCTGAGATCAAAGTGCTGAGGAAACCCCAGTCCACCCCACACACAACATGAAACCACTTGCTCATGTGTATAACACATCATACTCAGGTGTGCACAAACACACACCAACACATCTAACCCTTTTAATTAAAAAAAAATTTTTTTTTTGCTGCACTTTGAGGCACATGGGATCTTAGTTCCCCGACAAGGGATCAAACTCGTGTTGCTTGCATTGGAAGCATGAGGGCTCGACCCCTGGGTCAGAAAGATCTCCTGGAGGAGGGCATCGCACCCCATGCAGTATTCTTGCCTGGAGAATCCTATGGACAGAGGAGCCTGGCAGGCTACAGTTCACTGGGTTGCAAAAAGTCAGACACAAAGGAAGCGACTTAGCACGCATGCACATCCTGCATTCTCATGCCTCTCGGATCATGAGGATGACGGCCTCACTGTGTGAACGGTGACGTAGGCAGCTGGAGGTGGCCAGGTCCCTGAGCACTTTCTGGAGCTGAGATGACGCACTGGCATGGACCACCTATCCCTGGACTTGTGCTGAGTGTGTGAGAGACATTGCTTCTGTCTTGGTGAAACCACTGTTATTTTGGATCTCTGCTAAACGTAGCCAAACATAATGCTAATGAATTTATTCACCTGGACACAGACATCAGACTTGACCAGACCTTGAGTCTTTTTTGGTTCACTTCATCACACTACCAGGGTGGGGCCTGGCCGTGGCCTGAGATTTTCAGTTCGTGGGGAGTGGCTGATAAGAGCAGGACAGCAATGACAACTTCACTGAGCACAGCGCTGGACACGGAATAGTTTGCTGCTGTTGTTCCGTCACTGAGTCGTGCCCGACTGAGCCCCCATGGACTGCAGCAGGCCAGGCTTCCCATCCCTCACTATCTCCCAGAGTTTGCTCGAATTCACGTCCGTTGAATCAGTGTTGCCATCCAACCATCTCATCCTCTGTCTCCTCCTCCTTTTGCCTTCAATCTTTCCCAGCATCAGTCTTTTCCAATGAGTTGATTCTTTTCGTTGTGTGGCCAAATTATTGGAGCTTCAGCTTCAACATCGGTCTTTTCAACAAATAGTCAAGGTTGATTTCCTTTAGGACTGACTGGTTTGATCTTGCTATCCAAGGGACTCTAAAGAGTCTTCTCCAGGACCACAGTTCAAAGGCATCATTTCTTCAGTGTTCAGTCTCCTTTATGGTCCAGCTCTCAATCCGTGCATGACTATTGGAAGCATAGTAGTTACTCAACATCTATTTGACGGCTGACATCTAGCATGCATGGATGGCCCACTGTGGGCCAGAGGCAGAGATGAAAGAGACATGCAACCTCAGGAAAGTGGAATCAGGAGTGGGGATGGTTGGGGCTGAACTGGTGGTTTTCCCAGGAAGCCCAGGTAGTACACCACAGTATTCAGCATTGTCAACTGCTTACACATGTTATTTGTTAAAAATAAAAGCAAAGAACAAAACTGTTGTGCTCTTCAACAACAGGCTTCAGAATTTACCTAATTAAGTATCAACACAATGCAGGGAAGAATGTTTAAAGAAATAAAATGCCTTGGATAACTCAACGAAGGGACTCATGAGTAAAACTATGAGCTCTAGAGCTCAGCAGAACTATGTTTCAGTTGGAGCACAGGGCCTTGGGAAAGTTTGCTGGTCTCTTGGAGACTCTGTTTGCTTAGCTGTAAAATGGGGATGAAACAAATCATAATTCCTAGCTGTGGCTGTTATGTGATGGAGAATGCTTGCTCTGTGCCTGGCACATGGTCAATCCCAATACATGTTAGCCGTTGTCACTGTTATTTCCAGTGAGGGAATGGAGGAAGCATCTTGGAGGAGGTGGCATTTAACAAGGGCCCTGAGAATGTGGGGGCTTCCCTTGTGGCTCAGACGGTAAAGAATCTGCCTGCAATGCAGGAGACCTGTGTTCAATCCCTGGATCTGGAAGATCCCCTAGAGAAGGGCATGGCAACCCACTCCAGTATTCTTGCCTGGAGAATTCCATGGATAGAGGAGCCTGGCGGGCTACAGTCCATGGGTCACAAAGAGTCAGACAGACTGGGTGACTAACACACACTGAGAATGAAGGAGTGGGATNGGACCACCTATCCCTGGACTTGTGCTGAGTGTGTGAGAGACATTGCTTCTGTCTTGGTGAAACCACTGTTATTTTGGATCTCTGCTAAACGTAGCCAAACATAATGCTAATGAATTTATTCACCTGGACACAGACATCAGACTTGACCAGACCTTGAGTCTTTTTTGGTTCACTTCATCACACTACCAGGGTGGGGCCTGGCCGTGGCCTGAGATTTTCAGTTCGTGGGGAGTGGCTGATAAGAGCAGGACAGCAATGACAACTTCACTGAGCACAGCGCTGGACACGGAATAGTTTGCTGCTGTTGTTCCGTCACTGAGTCGTGCCCAACTGAGCCCCCATGGACTGCAGCAGGCCAGGCTTCCCATCCCTCACTATCTCCCAGAGTTTGCTCGAATTCACGTCCGTTGAATCAGTGTTGCCATCCAACCATCTCATCCTCTGTCTCCTCCTCCTTTTGCCTTCAATCTTTCCCAGCATCAGTCTTTTCCAATGAGTTGATTCTTTTCGTTGTGTGGCCAAATTATTGGAGCTTCAGCTTCAGCATCGGTCTTTTCAACAAATAGTCAAGGTTGATTTCCTTTAGGACTGACTGGTTTGATCTTGCTATCCAAGGGACTCTAAAGAGTCTTCTCCAGGACCACAGTTCAAAGGCATCATTTCTTCAGTGTTCAGTCTCCTTTATGGTCCAGCTCTCAATCCGTGCATGACTGTTGGAAGCATAGTAGTTACTCAACATCTATTTGACGGCTGACATCTAGCATGCATGGATGGCCCACTGTGGGCCAGAGGCAGAGATGAAAGAGACATGCAACCTCAGGAAAGTGGAATCAGGAGTGGGGATGGTTGGGGCTGAACTGGTGGTTTTCCCAGGAAGCCCAGGTAGTACACCACAGTATTCAGCATTGTCAACTGCTTACACATGTTATTTGTTAAAAATAAAAGCAAAGAACAAAACTGTTGTGCTCTTCAACAACAGGCTTCAGAATTTACCTAATTAAGTATCAACACAATGGAGGGAAGAATGTTTAAAGAAATAAAATGCCTTGGATAACTCAACGAAGGGACTCATGAGTAAAACTATGAGCTCTAGAGCTCAGCAGAACTATGTTTCAGTTGGAGCACAGGGCCTTGGGAAAGTTTGCTGGTCTCTTGGAGACTCTGTTTGCTTAGCTGTAAAATGGGGATGAAACAAATCATAATTCCTAGCTGTGGCTGTTATGTGATGGAGAATGCTTGCTCTGTGCCTGGCACATGGTCAATCCCAATACATGTTAGCCGTTGTCACTGTTATTTCCAGTGAGGGAATGGAGGAAGCATCTTGGAGGAGGTGGCATTTAACAAGGGCCCTGAGAATGTGGGGGCTTCCCTTGTGGCTCAGACGGTAAAGAATCTGCCTGCAATGCAGGAGACCTGTGTTCAATCCCTGGATCTGGAAGATCCCCTAGAGAAGGGCATGGCAACCCACTCCAGTATTCTTGCCTGGAGAATTCCATGGATAGAGGAGCCTGGCGGGCTACAGTCCATGGGTCACAAAGAGTCAGACAGACTGGGTGACTAACACACACTGAGAATGAAGGAGTGGGATTGGGTCTGTGAAGGTGGAGGAGAGNAACCCACTCCAGTATTCTTGCCTGGAGAATTCCATGGATAGAGGAGCCTGGCGGGCTACAGTCCATGGGTCACAAAGAGTCAGACAGACTGGGTGACTAACACACACTGAGAATGAAGGAGTGGGATTGGGTCTGTGAAGGTGGAGGAGAGGGGAAGCCCCAGCAGAGGGCCCAGAAAATGGTGGCTCCCAGCTGGCATGGGAGGTGTGATGGGAGGGGTGTAGCTGTGAGTGCCAGGCAGGGAGGCCAGGCTTCTTTCTGTGGAAGTGAGGCACTCTGATCACTTCCAGGCTTAGGCTTGCAGCCCAGGTGACAAGAAGGAGGCAGCTGGAAATTGGGAAAGGCATGAGGAGAGGTTTGATGAACGAGTGTTCATGCTGATTGGCTAGTATTGGTGGGACCTCAGATGGGCCTGTCCTGCTGACAGCTGGAACTGGGGGNAGCCCAGGTGACAAGAAGGAGGCAGCTGGAAATTGGGAAAGGCATGAGGAGAGGTTTGATGAACGAGTGTTCATGCTGATTGGCTAGTATTGGTGGGACCTCAGATGGGCCTGTCCTGCTGACAGCTGGAACTGGGGGTGGGGGGTGGGTCTCAGTTCAGGAAAAAAAAAGGGAGGAGGTGCTGCAGACACAGACCCAGGAGTGCTGGCTGGAGCCACTGACGAGAGTAGAGAGCAGAGGTGGGAGGAGTCATGAGGGAAGAAGGCAGGTGTCAGCCATCTGCCTGGGCTGCAAAGCCTTTTCCCTCTAGAAGTTTTCAATGTTTGAGGAGCTGTCATTTTCTCAGAAGGACTGCTGAAATGTTGAGCCTGGAGAGGAGGGGAGCACTGCTGGGAGAGGGTAGGGGTGGCTGGACTATGTGTGCAGCTCATGAGGAGGAGGCTTGCTCTCCACCCTGAGGTCTCCCCTCCACTCCGCTGGCTCCCCCACCACCCACTCTGTTCTGTGCATCCTTAGACGCCCTGCCAGCTAACGTGTGCCGCAGACTGCCTTTCCCCTCCTTGAATTAAGACCTGACCACACCCCATCAGGTCTACCAGCATCCCCTGCCAAGGGGGCACTGGAGAAGCAAAGAGAGAAACCAGTGAATGAGCTCCACCCCCTACCCCCAGGGGAGCACTAGAAAATAAAATGTAAGCCCAGAAAACAGGCTCAAGGCTAATGGAAGAGGATCCTGTAACCTTGCCATCAACCCCGCCATGACCCCTGCTCTGACTTCACCTGGGTCCTGGGCACTGGCCCCCACCCCACTCATCCAGGGTTGACTGCAGGCCTTGTTCCCCCACTTGGCAGTTACCTGCAGCACCCCCTTCTCCACAGACAAGCTTGCCTCTTGGTTCCCCAAGAAGCTGGTGGCCTCCAGACGTAAGCTCCCTCACCTTCCCTCTTGTCCTGGGGGATGCAGCAGACCAAGTGGGGGCCTCCATGTCAAGGTAGGAGGTGTGTGATCACACACCTCTAGATGACACACACACACACACACACACACACTAGAAGTTTAGCTGGGCCAAGGGCAGGACTACCCCGGGTTCTAGCAGTGCAGGGAGTGGTGGGGGAGATAGGANTTTTGTACAGTTCTTCTGTGTATTCTTGCAACCTCTTCTTAATATCTTCTGCTTCTGTTAGATCCTTACCATATACATTGGGCAGGGCTAATTTTTTTTAGCCTTATTTTTCTTCTTTTTCTTAAACTATTTACCTCTCTGTAGAATGACTGAAAAGGTAAACTGTTACATTATCAGAGGAGTTTAATGAATAGCAAGCCTACTGAATTTGACTAATCTGAGTGCATAAGCATTTTTCCTTTCTTTGAAGAACATGTTAGAGGACTAACGAATGGCAAGCATGTGCACCGTGTTTAATCAGGTCCCGGGTGAGTAATTTAAAAATAATAAACTTTGAATAAACATAGGTGAGTATAATTACAACAAAAGCAAGGAGAAGCCATACATTTCCTACTTCCAAAACCACTATGAGACTTCTTATTGCCAAGCTAGTGTTTAGTGACATTTATTATTTTTGGCATTTTAAATTTAGGCTATTTTGTCTAGTGTATAGCGACATTTTGTCTTGGTTTTAATTTGCTTTCTCCAGAAAACAAATGATGTTAAATTGGCCTTGAATATTCATAAGAAGGACTGATGCTGAAGCCGAAGCTCCAATATTTAGCCACCTGATGCAAAGAACTGACTCACTGGAAAGACCCAGATGGTGGGAAAGATTGAGGGCAGGAGAAGGGGACAACTGAGGATGAGATGGTTGGATAGCATAACTGCCTCAATGGACATGAGTTTGAGCAAGCTCTGGGAGTTGGTGATAAACAGGGAAGCCTGGTGTGCTATAGTCCATGTGGTCGCAGAGTTGATTGAACATGACTGAATGACTGAACTGACTAAACCAAATGGTCTTTTCTATACTTGTTTTGTTCAAGCCTTCCCTCTACCCCTCCCCTTTTTATTGAGCTGTTTTTTTTTTCTTTTTAGTACTAAGTTCAAACTTATTCCTTTTTCTTCAGGTACTGTTATAATTTTCATAGGAAATTATGTTGTTACATTTGAGCCATATAGACACTGAACTTACTCTACTTCCCTAAAATCATGCAAGTGATTCTGACATTCCAGGTGAACATGGGAATTAAAATTTCCAGCATTATAAAGATTCTGCAGTATTATAAGGATTCACCTGTCAACTCCTTTCCCTTGCTCTCTCTTTCTTTGCTCCAACTGGGATGTCCATCATCTCTGACCCATGTCCTCTCTGTGGCCTTTCAAGTGGTCCCACTACCTTGTCTCTTGCTCTTTCAATCTGTCATTCTCAATTACATTGTGGTGACTTATCATAACATAAATCTCCTCCAGCAATCCCTTGTCTTTTGATGAGGCACAGCTCCTTATTAGCAGTACCATTTCAGTGGCACTGAGCCAGATTTAGCTCAGTTTTATCCTGTTCATTTCTAGTGGATGGGATGTGAATGCTAGGGGCTGATGGCCAAAGGGATATTCATGTGGCTGCCTCCAAGATACTCAGTGAGAGAAGCATAACCCAATGGTGACACCAGCCTGCCACCACTTAATTCCCTCCATGTACCCCCTCTGTTACCAACACACTCCCAACCATCACTGCTCTAACTTTAATATTTGATTTCAGAATTTGGAAAACTTCACTATTTTTTTAAATTTTATAATACGTAATTACCAAAAGTAATTAATTGAGTGTCCCTTTTGTATGAGACATTAGGGCTAGGAAATAAAATTTAGGGTAGACTAAGATTATAGCAACTCAACGAAGGTAATGTAGATGCAAGAATATGTACAGTATGTTTGAGAAAAATATTGAATAGTATTTGGAGCATTCCCAAATTTTTTCTGCTCTGCAATTGGACCATTTGACAGTCCTGTATCCATGCTTTGACTCTGATTTTTAGCTCTATCCAAATTCCTTCTCTTTTACAGCAAATTCTACAAAAACAATCAAATCTCTTTATAACATTTCCTTGAATCTTTCCCAAGCTAAAAGCTATTTGATGTCCCTTCTAGACATTGTGAGAGTGTATTATTATATTTTTCTTTTGTCATTGTTTCCTTTATACCATGACTTATACTATGCTGTGCTTTTAGAGTCTCCCACTTGATCTGGACTCCACATACTTTTATAGCCTAGGAACTCAACAGATGTTACAATTTTGTTGAACATGAAATATCTGAACTTTGGTATGAATTGAGGAATAAAATTCACCTTTTCATAAAAGAGCTCTTTAGGATGATAAATAGGTTAGTCACTTTCATAGAATACTGATCAGTAATAGTGTGGTATATAGACAGTGAAGCAGAGAAATATTTCATTCATTCATATATATTTTCATTCAATAAATAGTCATAAAGAGATTATGTATCCACCACCTTTAGGCCCAGGACTCAAGTGATACCAAGGACTGCATTGTATCCTCTCAAAGTTTATATGTTGAAACCTTAACCCCACAGTGTGACTATATTTGTAGTAAGGAAATAATTAAGGTGAAATAGAATCATAAGAGTAGGATCTTGACCCAACAGGATTAATGTCCTTATAAGAGGAGACACCAGAGAGGTGACTCTGTCTTTACCTTGTGGTGACAGGGAGATGGCAGCTATCTGCAAGCCAGGAAGAAAGTGCTCACCAGAAACTGCATCAGCTGACCCCCTGAACTTGAATTNTGGTAAATCTAGTTTGAACCATTTCATTCTTATTTTAAGCTTCAGACATGATTTTAAAAGGAAGTTGAGGAGCACAAGAAGAAGCTTCTGTTAGAATGACCCAGAAGTTCCCACATCTGGATTCCTGCATCACTCCACACTGTGACGGTAGAGCCGGTGAGCGTGGGCTTTGGAGTCAGACCACCAAGCCCAAGTCTGAGACCTGCCATTTGCTAATGGCTTTCTCAGTCTCAGCCTCCTTACCTGTAGGGATAAGAATAGTATTTCCTTGTGGGGGAATTTTGAGGATTCAGTGAAAGGTGTTAGCACGGATGTGTGCACAGGGTAAGTATTCAGCAAGAGGTAGTGGATATTGCAGTATCACTTTGTTCCCTTCTCCAAGCAGGTATTCTGGTTTCTGTATGTCCAAAAAAGATTTCAGGAGAATAGTCAACATGCTAGATGGATTCTCCTTGCCTCCTACCTGTTGTCCAGTGACCTTAGTGCAGGCAGGTGGCTGGAGCAGCTGCCAGGTGAGGTGATCTGAGGCTTGGGAGAGCAGAGTGAAGGAGTGCTGAGTTCATTACCAGCAGACACACTGTGCTGGGGTGGGCCAGGATCGAGGCCCTGAGCCCCTGAGACCCAGCCTCCTGGTCCCCTGTTATGTAGACATCTCTCCTGCTCCCTGCCTTTCGGGACTCGTAGTCCCTGCCNGAGTGAAGGAGTGCTGAGTTCATTACCAGCAGACACACTGTGCTGGGGTGGGCCAGGATCGAGGCCCTGAGCCCCTGAGGCCCAGCCTCCTGGTCCCCTGTTATGTAGACATCTCTCCTGCTCCCTGCGTTCCGGGACTCGTAGTCCCTGCCCAATTTAAAGTTCAGACTCTGCAATGACACAAGTTTGCAGACTTGGCATAATGTGGCTTCAGAGACTCCAGGTTCCCTGTGCTGCCCCAGGAGGGCCTGGTTGGGTGAGGTGGGCACAGGAGAGACACTGGACAGGAATCTGAAGACCGGGTCTCACTCTAGCCCTGCCCCTTGGACCTGAATCTTTGGGGCTATGATGTGGAGTGTTTCCTGGCAGGAGTGCTGTGGGAACCTGTGCTCATTGAAAGGTTGTTGTTATAGTCTAGTCGCTAAGTTGTGTCTGACTCTTTTTGTGAGTTTTGTGACCCTGTGAACTGTAGCCCACCAGGCTACTCTGTCCATGGGTTTTCCTACACAGAAATACTGGAGTTGCCATTCCCTTCTCCAGGGTATCTTCCCAACCCAAGGATCGAAACTGTGTCTCCTGCACTGGCAGGTGGGTTCTTCACCACTGAGCCAGCAGGGAAGGTCAAGGANAGCTCTGGGAGATGGTGAAGGACAGGGAAGCCTGGTGTGCTGCAGTCCATGGGGTCACAAAGAGTCAGATCCAACTGAGCAACTGAACAACAACTCCAATGATCTTCGGGTTGTTGGTGCAAATTAAATTCAGGTAATGTGGTATTTGACAGAGGATGCTATGGTTGGATGGCATCCCTGACTCAATGGACATGAGTTGGGTAAACTCTGGGAGTTGGTGATGGACAGGGAGGCCTGGCATGCTGCAGTTCATGGGGTCGCAAACAGTCAGACGCGACTGAGCGACTGAACTGAACTGAACTGGATGTGGTATTTACTATTCATTTTAAGGAGAAAGCTTTGGGTAGTCTATGCCTTCTCTCTCCCTGTAGAAATCTTTCCTGTTGGTTCCCTTTCAGCTTTCCTTCATTCCTTTCTCCCTAACTCTAAGTAGGAAGGGACTTAGGGATGAAGAAAGGATAAATGATGAAGGAGACAGAGAAGTTTGGGTGCTCTGAGTTCTTCAGAATCCAGTGGAACAGATAGAAGCTTAAACAACTCGTTTTAACACTACCTGGTGAAAGTTATAAGGGAAGGAACCTGGAGCCAGGGGAGCACAGGGAAAAGGGCTGACTCTGGGCAGCTGAGATAGCTTTGCACTGAGACCTGAAGGACCGGAGTTCCCCAGGGGGAGGGAAGCAAGCAGGGCATTCCAGGCCAAGGAACAGTGTGGAGTTGGGATATACCATGGCGGGTTTCAGAGAATTCAATAGGGTAGAAGAGTAGTGTATGTGAGGCTGGAGAGCTAGAATGTCCTAGGCTTGATTCTATGGGTGGCCGGGACCTTCTGGGGGATCTGGCCTATGCAGGACACACACACACACAGACACACACACACACACACACACACACGAATCCTGGAGGCAATGTTTGCATGAACAACAGTGGGCAAGAGAAGCAGAATACTCTTTTCTCTTCCCTTTCCTCCTCCAGGTTCTGACTGGGTCAGTTAACATCTCTCCCAGGAATTTAAAATATGCTCTGAGGAGTCCAGTTTGCCTCTGATGAAGACTCAGAAACTCAAAGGTAGCCATGGCTGACATNAGAATACTCTTTTCTCTTCCCTTTCCTCCTCCAGGTTCTGACTGGGTCAGTTAACATCTCTCCCAGGAATTTAAAATATGCTCTGAGGAGTCCAGTTTGCCTCTGATGAAGACTCAGAAACTCAAAGGTAGCCATGGCTGACATCACATGCATGGAGTAGTTAAGAGAGACCAGGGTCCATCTACCCACTTGGGGGAGGGGGCGTGTGGACTATGGTCAGTGCTTGTGGTTTTTCTTGACCTTTCTGGTTCCTGTCCTTGTTGGTTCTAGACTCGCCCTGTCCTTAGCCTCAAGGGTGAGATACTCTTTCACATATACTGCTCACTTGAGTAGTTTTCAACTTTCTGAATATATGTTTTTTTTTCATCCAGGAGACATATAGATACACACCTGTAAGAAAAACAAGTGTCAGGAAATAAAATTCATCTTCACTATGGGTGATGCACACTGGAGAGTCTCCATTCCGGTTTTAAATGTTGGTTGCAATATACAGTTGAAAACACTGAGCTAGCATGAGTGATTTTCTCTTATTTGCAAGAAGGAGCCTGGTTGAGAAATCAGGTTAACATACTTAATTGGTAGCCAGAATGCGGGTGCAAGGGTTATAGTTTTTCTGTTCATCAGAAACTACCCTTAGATTTGATCTCATCGGGGACAACAAATAGGTTTCAATTCCTGTGTCAACTCTGGTCAGTTTTTAGTGGTTCCTTGGAGTGCTGAGTGGAAAGGAATCTGACGCTGCCTCCAGTATAAGAGGGACAAGGTGCCGTGATCAATTATTGATGTCTGCTGGGTCCAGGAGTGGTGAATATATCACTTGTTCAACATCTCCCCCAAGGCCTTGGCACAGAGTAGGTCCTCACTGAATGTTTGTGGAGTGAATGAATGAAATATTTCCCATCTCTGGTTTTCATTACCTAATGAGGTTAACCTAACTCTAGATGGTTAGGCTGCTCCCATTTTAAAGTCCATCTAGAATTCAGTTTTGCCCAGCAGGAATTCCTAAGAAGCTTTCTTAATGAAGACAGAAAGTGCTGCAGAATCCTGATCTCCTTTTCACGGCTTCTTGCGCCGCACAGGCGTCTCTAACACCACATGGGCCGCTATTCCCATTCAGCTTCCTGAATTTTGTTCCATTTTAACTATTGTCCCAGATACTCCCTGTCTTGGTCCCATTCACCAGCCTGGCTCCTCCTACTGTGCTCTGGGCCTCCTGCCCTTCTTAGAGGTCTCTGCTCTGCCCAGCCTATCTTCCTTGTGACTTCTTCACTTCTTCCTTGGCACACCCAGTCTGGAGTACCCCAGAGTACAAACTCAGTATGTGCACAGATTGGAATGAAATCTTCTGTGGGATGGTTGAGTTATTAGCATCGACAATGATCATTCCAGAGAGCTGATGGATGAATGGAGCAGGAAAGACTGTAAAATGCCGTTTGCTGAGAAGCAAGGCACATCTGTTGTCGCACATGAAGTGCAAAGGATTCTGTGGGCCCAGGCAGCAGTATGTTGTTTTTAAGCCGAAACATCCTCTCTTTCTACTTCTCTGAGACAACTGTGTGGACAGAGAAGAATTCCAAGGCTCTCGCTGGCAGGCCAGGAGGGAGCTGTCACTGCTGGTGGGAATAGGGCCTACTGACTGACTGACTGCAGGAGAAATTGGCTCGGTTTTCCTTTCAATTACATGCATGCGGTTGAGGGATACAGAGTCCATGAGGATTCCCCATCTCTAGAGCCCTAATCTCTCTCTGACTTACACTGACCACCACCTCCACGTCCCCCTAAGTGGCATCTAGGTTAGAGCGAGGACAAAGACCCAGGTTCTCCCAAGCGGTCACCTCCACACCCTGCACAGGCCACTCAGACTCGAGAGGCATTCGCCCGCGGCTGACAGGCAGGAATTCATTGCAATCTCCTTGGCTCTGTCCTTGGCGCTTGGAGCCATTTCCTGGAATGGAGGGGGAGGGAAATATTTCCCCCAAATACCAAGAAGAGTTATTTTGGGCATAAGATGTACAAAATATGAGA
The DNA here is from genome assembly GCA_006410875.1 of Neotragus pygmaeus. Taxonomy (NCBI): domain Eukaryota; kingdom Metazoa; phylum Chordata; class Mammalia; order Artiodactyla; family Bovidae; genus Neotragus; species Neotragus pygmaeus. Next base: position 2,274,124 of record SJYV01029990.1, read on the forward strand.
GGGATGCTCCTTTGGCCAACATGGACATGTTCCCCTCAGCCTAATGTCCAACTGCTTGAAAAGGAAAGAACCAAGTCACACCCACTGCTTTTCTCCTGCCTTCTCCCTCTGCCTACATGAGAAAAAAGATCGGCAAGACCTTCCTGCTCAGGAGGGCATTGGAGTGGAGCAACCATGGTTCTGCACACCGTCCTGGTGGGAAGAGACTGGATACCCTCTGTCCCACCTGGTCCCAGCTGCCCACTGCACTGCCACCTTAGGCTGTACAGAGCAAACACCAGCAGCTGGACAGAGGACAGCGTGGGGAATCTCTGAGCTTTGCATCTGGGGTGGTGCCTTCCAGTCCCTGCCCTCTGCCTCGCCTCCCCCTGCAGACTACCTTCCCATCCCCTCCAAGGCTGNTGCCAGACTTAGGCTGTACTTAGGCTGTACAGAGCAAACACCAGAAGCTGGACAGAGGACAGCGTGGGGAATCTTTGAGCTTTGCATCTGGGGTGGTGCCTTCCAGTCCCTGCCCTCTGCCTCGCCTCCCCCTGCAGACTACCTTCCCATCCCCTCCAAGGCTGCTATTCTCAAATGACAACCAGGTCACCATCGAGTGTCACTTGGATCGAATTGTATTTAAGAATTCACTTTTCCAAAGTGCCACATCTTTAAGCTATAGAAAGTGGAGTGTGAAGGCAAACCCATGGCCCATGAAATTGAAACCAAGCCAGGAGAGAAGGCAGGCCTGGTAGATGTCACCAGGGGCCCACCTGCCAATAGCGTGCATTTATTAGTTTTGGCTAAAAAATGGTTGCAGTGGGAAAAGTTTAACAGGCCTTTCCCATGATCCCCTGTTTGGTTGCCCCAAAGGAACCCTACTTTATCCATAGTGTAGAAGGCAGTTCTCATGACTTTGAGGACAGATGCAGTGAAATCTTTCATAATTTCTTTGGGAGATTTGGGTTCTCCCAGTTTTTCTGCTCACCCCTACTTCCTCATCTCCATCCTATGGCCTGGGTTTTATACAGTCCTTTGCATTCACAAGTCAGAAACCCTGCTGGAAAATGTTGCCTGAATTCCCATCTGCAGACCAAGACTCCTTGTACACCCTCAGAACTCACACTCCTCAGAAACTCAATGCACGTCCCCTGCACAAGGGGGCAGGGTATCCTGATCTTTGGGGGTGTACTCAAGGCCATTTCCAAAGCATGTCAAAGGCAGGGCTGGAGGCTCTGGCAGTCTCCTGGGGCCCAGGCTGGCTCCTGGAGCGCTGACTCCTGCCCCGAGGGCAGGCACAGCCCAACCCCAAAGCTAGCGTTCCCGGCTCCCAGCCGCCTTCCCACCGGTTAGAACTCTGGTGCAAAGTTACCCCAATCCAGAACCAAGCCGTGCGCCCTGCCCTTCACCCGCCTCAGTTTCCCCAGGGTCCCGGGTGGACTGGGCTGGGTGGCCGGCCAAGAAAGACCGGCGGGGAAGGAGAAAGGAGAGCGCCGGGCACTTACCTCGCCGCTGCTGGCGCCGCGATTCCTCGATCCCTCCGGGGCTCCATGCCTGCCCGCCCCTCTTATAGCAGCCGAAGCGCAACTTGCGCAACTGCTCGGCCGGCCGGGGCGCACCCGCAGCGCCAGCTCCCGCCCTGCGGGGCGGCGGGGCAGCGTCGGGCCGGGCGGCCGCGGGTCGGGGCCTCCAGGGAGGGACTCGGATGCGCCAGGAGCCCCACGCCCACCCTCCGGTATCGCCTGAAAAGCTGGGGGCGGCTGGGCAGGTGTGAGAAATCCTCGAGGTGGCCCCAGGATCTGACCCTCGGGCCTCGGGGAACGGCCGCCTGGGACAGGGTGGCGGTGAGGGGTTCCTCTGAGCCGGCTGGGGGCGGTGGCGCCCCGACATTGAGGCCGGAGCAGCCAGCTCCGCTGGGCGGCAGGACCCGACGGCCCCGGGCCCCCGGGGAAACCCGGGGTTGGCGAGAGCGACCGGCCGTGCGCCTCACACCTGCCTTGACGATGGTGTGGAGGGGATGAGGAAAGTCAGGCTTACACAGGTGCTGGAGCCACCGTTCATGTTGCATCGGAGACTTCCTAACGGGAACGTGCTCCCACAAAATCTGTGTGCTCCGCCGAGTCCCACAGCGGTCCGTTTTGTTCACATCTGTATTCCACATTGATAGCCTGGTGCCTTGCACGAAGAATTTAATTTTTAAGATATATTTTTAAGTGAAAATCGCAAATTTAGGTTTAACGTACTATTTTTGCATATTTGCACGACTAATTTTTTTGGCTAAAATATTCTAAAGCAAATTACAAACATCATGGCGTTTCATCCTTAAATACTTCAGTGTTTATTTCTGAAAAATAAGGAAGCATTTCTATCTCTATCACAAGACCATTACCACACAAGAGTAATTCTTTAACATCATGAGCTAGTCTGCATTTGAATTTTACCCAATATCTTTTTAAAGATATTTTATAATTGCTTTGTTTGTTTGAGCCTGGTTGTTTTGCTTTTAATAATTATCTATTGAAGAAAGGAAGGATATTGTACTATATGTTTGTGAAGTCAAAAATTGTTAGTATTGACCATGATTTATAATTACATGGCCACTAAAAAGGTGGGACAACAACTAAATGTTCAGCATAGGAAATTAGTAAGTTATTGAAAATCACATAGCAGCAATATGCAAACATTAAAATTATGTTGTAAAATAATATTTAATGATGTAGGAAAATAACTTTATTTTGTGAGCTGTTTAAAGAATCAGATTATAAAATGGTATGTGTTTTCTGATAACACACATGCCAATCAATACACACAGTCTCACACCAAAATATACATTATCAATCTTTAAGCTCTTCTTTTTGCTTTTCTGCTTTTCATAAAAGCATCTACAGGGGACTTCCCTGGTGGTCCAGTGGCTAAGACTCCCTGCTTCCAAATGCAGGGGCCCCAGCTTCGATACCTGGTCAGGGAACTGAACTGGGTCCCACATGCTGCAGCTAAGAGTTCTCATGCTGCAACTAAACATCCTGCATGCTGAAACTAAGACCCAGAACTGTCAAATAAAAAAATATTTCTTTTTAAAAAGTGTCTACAATGAAATTACATTTTTAAGAAAACCTTCCCCCACCCACCCCCAGAGAAATGTTTGTGTTGTTTTTCATATAGAGGCAGTAGCATCCACTATGACCACATTTCTCTTGTCCACAATATCTTTGTAACTTGGTTCTAAGCAGAGACTTAGCTCACAGGCAGGGGCCCTGGCAGCCTCAGGTTACTTGTCTTACCATTACCTTTTTAAGGGTCAGAGATCAGATTGGGACCAGAATTATTGCCTGAACACCAAGTAGCACTTGAGACCACAGTGTGAGGGTGTGGACTGTCTGTCTGCCTATCTACACATCACCTACCTATTTTTTACATTTTGTGTTGATTAATAATTATTTTAAATAAAGTATTATATATTACTATTTATATATTTATATTATATTATTATGTTTATAATTATATATTATTATATAATAAAGACAAAAAAGAGGAGAAATTGATCTCGAGAATACAGTGAACAGTGCTTGCTATACTTCCCAGGCTGGCTCAGTGGTAAAGAATCTGCCTACCAAGCAGGAGACCCAGATTCAGTCCCCACAGTTGGGAAGATCCTCTGGAGAAGAAAATGGCAAGCCACACCAGTATTCTTGCCTGGGAAAGCCTATGGACAGAGGGGTCCTGTGGGCTACAGTGTAGGGGTTCACAAAGAGTCGGACATGACTTAGTGATTAAACAGCATACTCAACTATGGTGTTTGATCAAACTTCTCATACAGTTGACTTCATTATTAAATAGTAAAACTTAAAAATCCTTTTTGTTTGAACCTTGAAAACCCTCACAGTTAAAATTAAAAAGGTGATTCTAACACTGAATCTGAATGTTGCTTTTTCTTTTTCAAAGCACTTTCATGGTCTCTTGATTGACAATAACCCACAGAAAGAGATAAAATGGGTCTTATTTCCCTGTTATGGATGAGAGCCTGGAATTCAGAGTGGTCAAGGGACGGGCCCAGCAAGTGGCATCATTAGAGACCACAGTTCCCAGCTGCCATGGCCCTCGTGGTTTTGCACTGAGATCAGTCACGAGCTGCAGGCTCACGTGGGTGCGCCGGGGTTTGAAGGTGTCCTCATAGAGCTCTGTGCTTTGCAGAGTCACTACCGGTGTCCTGTTGAAGGAGGAAAAAGGCAAAGGTTAGATCTCTGTTTTGATCTTAGGCAATCCCAGGCACCTTCTCTTGTGTGAAATGTGCCTTTCAACCCCCAGTGAGGAGGACCTATACAAGCTTATAGATTGGACTAAAAAAGCAACAGGATAATTTGGTCAAATAATGGGCTATTTTTCTCTAAGTTATGGATGAGAGCCTGGAATTCAGCGTGGTCAAGGGACGGGCCCAACAAGTGGCATCATCAGAGACCACAGTTCCCAGCTGCCATGGCCCTCGTGGTTTTGCACTGAGATCAGTCACGAACTGCAGGCTCACGTTGGGGAAGGAAATGGCAGCCCACTCCAGTATTCTTGCCTGGAGAATCCCATGGACAGAGGAGCTTGGTGGGCTACAGTCCACGGGTCGTAAGAGTCAGACACGACGGAGCGACTTCACTTCTCTTTCTCTAAGTTAAATATTTGTGTGAAGGTGGGAACAGGAGGGTGGGTGGACTGGACTGGTTCTCCTGGCATGTATGCGGCTTCTCAGGAGTGAGCTTCCTAAGGGAAAAGACTATCTTATTCCCCTCACTGTTGCCTGCCCCTGGCACAGCTCCTGATGCATAGCGAGGGCTCCATAAATGCCTATCAGATGCATGAATTGTCAGAGTTACTTCTGCTAATGACTGATATCCTCCCTGTTACTGTCTGTCAGAGCACCGTGTTTCTTTCTACATGCTGCTTCTGCTGCTAAGTCGCTTCAGTCACAGTGTCCGACTCTGTGCATCCCCATAGATGGCAGCCTACCAGGCTCCCCCATCCCTGGGATTCTCCAAGCAAGAACACTGGAGTGGGTTGCCATTTCCTTTTCCAATGCATGAAAGTGAAAAGTGAAAGTGAAGTCACTCAGTCATGTCCGACCCTCAGCGATCCCATGGACTGCAGCCTTCCAGGCTCCTCCATCCATGGGATTTTCCGGGCAAGAGTACTGGAGTTGGGTGCCATTGCCTTCTCCGTAGCATGAATCAAAAACTACAATCAGTTAATTACTAATTTGTCAATGATTTTATCTTTGTCATGAGAATGTAAGTTTCATGAGAGTCAAGACTGGGTCTGCCCAGTTCTACCCAGGGTCTGAAACACAGTAAGGACTCTATAAACGGTTAAATGAAGCTTTGAGCAAATGCTTTTAGCAGTGCCTGGCACACAGTGGGCCCTCAATAAACATTCTTGGAATAAACCCTGACTACACACCACAGAGACTTCACGATCACACATCCCTGACAGCTGAGCTGAAGACTCCAGTTTGGAAAAGGGAGAGCAGGGCCAAGGAGCCAGGGTGCCCAGCAGTGCCCAGGATGGACAGACAGCCCATCTGAGGCCCACTGGCTTCCACAGGATCACAGCTGGAGGAAAGCCTCAGGGTGCGAGACAGCAAATTCTTTATAAAGAAAAGGAAAGAGGGGCTGGATTTTTTTAAATTAATTTTTATTGGAGTCTAGTTGCTTTACAATGTTGTTTTGGTTTCTGCTGTACAGCAAGGTGAATCAGCTATATGTATACATAAACCCCCTCTTTTTTGGATTTCTTTCCCATTTAGGTCACCACAGAGCATTGAGTAGAGTTTCCTGTGCTGTATGCAGTCAGTTCTCTTTAGGTATCTATTTTATACATAGCATTGATAGTGTATATATGTCAATCCCAATCTCCCAATTCATCTCACTCCCACACCTTCCCCCTTGGTATTCATACTTTTGTTTTCTGCCTCTGTGTCTCTAGGGGAGCTGAAGGACCTTGCAGAGAATAGGAACCACTGAAGGCACCAGAGGGGATTCGCATGGTCAAGTCACCATTTGGGGAGATTCAACTGCAAAGCAATATAAGAGAGATTGTAGGGAAAAACTAAAAGAGATAAGTTATAAAAGATTTCTTTTATATCCATTTATTCATTCATTCAACCAGGAAAACGTACATTGAGAATATATTGTGTGCTGAGGACTATGCTAGATCCTGGAGATGCAAGAATGAGTAAGATTTGGGTTTCCCTGGTGGCGTAGTGGTCAAGAATATGCCTGCCAGTGCCGGGGACATAGGTTCAATCCCTGATTCAGGAAGATTCCACATGCTGCAAAGCAGCTAAGCCAGAACACCACAGCTATTGAGCCTGTTCTCTAGAATCCAGCACGTGAAGTCTCCGCTCCACAAGAAAAGAAGTCACCGACTAGAGAGTGGCCCTTACTCGCCACAATAGAGAAAAGCCCGGGCAGCAACGGAGACCCAGCACAGCCAAAAACAAATAATAAAATAAAAGATGTTTATAAAAATGAGTAAGAGTTAGTCCCGGACCTCAGCCATAGTACTGGAGCATGAGAGAGGAGACAGAAGCAGGAAAGGCCCAAGAGACATTTTGAATAAAAGAACAACAGCCTTGTTAACTGAATCTTTTCCTGGGAAGAAACTAAGCATTCATCAGCTTCACTTTTGAAAAAGTGAAAATAAGCTTTCCTACCTAGAGCTCAGTGATGGTGACGCTGGCAGAGACAGAAGCTGAGGGAGTGTCTGCATGTGGAAGGCAGTGATAAGAGTGGGACTAAGGTATGTTGCTACTGTGTTTGCTTAGAACCTCTGGTTGTAGATGTCCAGCAGTTAATTGAGGCTGAATTCCAGGTGGAGACATGGTTCTATGCATCATCTTCAAAGACAGGAAAGCTGACTTCTCATGAAACCAGGGTTTGGGGGACCAGCAGCCTCAGGCCTGTGAAACAGTATGTCATTTGCAAGGTTTTGAGTAGATTAGTGTGCAGCGGAGGTTGTGGAAGAAGAGAGAAGTGATGGGAATTTGTTGATTTGAAGGACAGAAAGGGCTTTGAGGAAGCCGCATGTAGTAGAGGACACCTTGAGATAGCTGTCTACAGACGACTGGGGAAAGAGTCCTGCGAAGAACAGAATAAGGACAGTGACTTCTGCTCCCTTTAATAATTTAATTGCCCAAGTAATCATGTTCATTTCAGAAAATTAGATGCAAAGAAGCAAAGCTATGACAAAAAGTCATCTCTAATTCCACCATGTGGAGATAACTTGTTAATATGGTTGTACTGATTTGCCCAGACTTGGTAATGGCTTCTTACACCCCAGGCTGGAATCCAGCCTGGAATCTCTGAAGAAAGAGATGACAGCCAAGAGACTGATTTCAAGAGGCTCAGCCTCTGGGCTGCGTGCTCTTTCTCTGTCCTAATCTCTCTTCCCCACTAGAGTAGAAGGACGCAGGCCATGATCCTGTGTAGAGTTGGACCCTTCCCCGGTACTCAGGGCTGAACAGGCATTTGGGAAGATGCTGTGGAGAAGCAGAAAGAAGCCTTCAATCCTACAGAAAACTGAGATCTAATGCATTCTGAGGCTTCCCAAGTCGCCAGCCCAATTTTGTCCCTAAAGGTGTTTTATCAGACGACGTGCACAGTCACCTGTAGATATGGTGGCAGCAGCTAGAAGCTAGCTCCATAGGCCACCCCTACTTCTCCTGCAGTTAGAATAGTAACAGGGTATCCAGCACCTTCTCAGTGACCCTGGAGGAATTCGGTCTTCCAGGAAAAATCTGGGAACAACTCAAAATCACCATGGAAACATGATGTGACAACAGTCTTCTGCCAGAGAGGCTATAAGGTGTGGTATCTCTGAGGGCTGGCTCTGGGGTCACACCATCTGAGTTTGAATCCTGGACTTGTGATCTAGAAGCCTGTGACATTAGGGAAGGGGCTTCCCTGGTGCCTCAGATGGTAAAGATTAGACCTGCAATACAGGAGATCTGGGTTCAATCCCTGGGTTGGGAAGATTCCCTGGAGAAGGGAATGGCAACCCACCCCAGTATTCCTGCCTGGAGAATTCCATGGACAAAGGAGCCTGGCGGGCTACAGTCCATAGGGCCACAAGAGTCAGACATGACTTTAAGGAATGAGTTTGTCCCTGCCTCTATTTCTTCATTGGTAGTGAGATCCTTATAGTACCTTCTCACACCTTATCGTCAGGGTATTCAGATTGTTACAAGTAAAGCACCTGGTAGCCACTCCACAAATGTTAATTATTAATTCGAGAAGGGGACATTCAGGGTACACTGCATGTGGGGTTAGTCTGGAAGTCTTCCTGAAGAAGGCTCTTGGCTTGTATGGGCTGAGCAGTCAGGGAGGGGAAGTTCGAATATGCCTGCTCAGTGGAGTGGAACGCAATGACCAGAAGCTCCATCCATCTATCCTTCTTTTATGCAACCACTGGGCCTGAGTCCTGGTTTGTCCCATCATGGCCTGTAATGAGGCCAAGGAGTGGGCAGATTTGTTTGCCCAGGGCTGGGGCCAGACTTCCAAGAGCAGTTTTCCTGCAACACTTTGCATAAGCAGAGGTTGTTGTGTGGCACCCTGCATGGTTGAGGCATGACCTGGGGGCACCTGGAGGTCTAGAGGATCCTCGTGGGCCAGGCCAGCTCCCAAGCAGTGTGGTTCCCCAGCACCCAGCCCCTAGTACCCAGCTCCTGTCTGGGCATATCCCAGATGAGAGACACTGCACATCACCCTGTGTCTGGGAAGATGTCACTTTAAGAAACAGACTATCTTTGGGGCTTCCCTGGTGGGCAAATGGTTAAGACTCCACGCTTCCATTGTGGGGGGCGCAGTTTCAACCCCTGGTCAGGCTATTAAGATTCTTTGTGGGCAATGTGGCCAAATAAATAAGTAAAAAGAAAGAAATGGAGTATCTTTTATTCTTATTATGTAAGTACTGAGCATTCTTGTAGACACATCCAGAGAAGGTGCTTTAAGTTTCTTAGAGGTCACTATCCTGAAATCACTAATGCTTTATGTTTTTCATGCAAAGCTCTCTCTTGTGTCTCTATAGATGCGTATGTGTGTGCGCTCAGTTGCTCAGTTGTGTCTGACTTTTTGCAACCCCATGGACTGTAGCCTACCAGGCTCCTCTGTCCATAGGATTCCCAGGCAAGAATACTGGAGAGGGTTGTTATTTCCCTCTCTAATAGATGTGTGTGTGTGTGTGTGTATACTTTTTTCTATCATAAATAGAATCATAAAGTAATACCATTTTGCAATGTGATATTTTCAATTGTCTTCAACTTTCTTTTCATATTATTAAATATGCACCTACCATGTAATTTATAATGCTGGCAATGTGCAACTGTGCCATAAATTATTTAAACAATTTCCTATGGTTGAAAATTTAGATTGTTTTCACTGCTTTTTTTTTTTCCCATGAACAGTGTTCTCATGCCTAATCTTGTAAATAAATCAAATATTCATGCTTAGTTCCTTAGGCTCATTTAGAAAAGCTGGGTCAACAGGTATGTATATTTTAAGGCTTGGAGTCCTACTGCAAAGTCTCCCCAGCTGAGACCCCCAATAGTGGCTGTCCTACCTGTGGCCCAGAGAAAGGAACCACCTGCAAGGAGCTGGGCAGATGTCACCAAGCATCTTGGAAATTCCCCCAAGGCTGAAGGGTGGTGGCTGGGGTAAGGAGCATGGTAGAAAGTGGACTGCAGTTGGGACCCTGAGCCGCCCCTTGGAGAGCAGGTAACCTGATGAGAACAGGTGGAACCATGTATGTAACTCTGCAGAGGTGAGCGAGGTGCCTCAAAGAGGAAGATCCCAGAAAGGACACCCTTCCACACGAAAGCCTGCTTGTAGCTTTCAAGGGAGCCCTGGGGTAGCCCACACTGCTGGACTGTAGTCTGTCTGTCCTGCCAAGAGCAGTGATGTGTATATTTATCTCTGCACCTCCACACCCAGCCCAGTGATCCAAAAATATTGATTAAACTGACTTGACAGCCTACACCCCAACTCACAGCCCTTGCACCTCCTTGTTCCCCATGTTTAGATCAAAGTTGCTGACATCTTGGTGCCTTAGCAGTGGACATTGGAGCACCCTTTCCATAGGCCACTTGAGCAATGTACACATTCCTTTCAACTGGCGATTTTACCTCTGCTGCTGCCGATGCTGCTAAGTCACTTCAGTCGTGTCTGACTCTGTGCGACCCCATAGACGGCAGCCCACTAGGCTCCCCCGTCCCTGGGATTCTCCAGGCAAGAATACTGGAGTGGGTTGCCATTCCTCCTCTAGGAACACCCTAAAGAAATCCAAGACCCCCAGGAACTGCCTGCTCGCCTTTCGTCTCTGTTTCCCAGGGATTCTCTTCCTGCCCCCTCCACTCACACACTCTCCATTCACATCCTGGGTTCCTCAGCATCCTTGCTATTTCTTGCTCCATTACCTAAATTCTCCTCCTCAATTCACAGTTAAAATACTACCTTCTCTAGCAAGCCTGCCCTGACCCCTAGCTGGACATCTTTTCTACTGTGCATTAGAGTCAGTTACATGCATGATTTATCTGAGCCTCCCAACCACAATCTATTTGAGGGCTGGCAGGCAGAATCCACAGCTATTTTATCTTCATCCTTCTCTACATCTGGCAGAGTGCGGTACCAATAGTAGGTTCAGAAAGTTGGATAGAAGGGTGCACTTCGGGAAAGGAGGTTCTTTTAAAACCTCACAGTGACTCTCTGCGGTACTTTGAGACCACGTCTTCTGCCTGTAGATATCGGCATCAGAGATGAGCTGCAGAATCAAATGTCCTTTGTAGCAGCAGCACTATTTTCAATCCCAATTTTTAGAATCTCCATCTAAAATTTAGGTGAGCCAATGGAGGCCAAGAAAGGTGAAGGGCATTGGCTGAAGGCATACACAATGATCGAGAATCCATCTGATCTGATTTCAAGTCTGAGGCTCACTTTCTGAGCTCAATCACTGCATATTTATATTATGATACAAATGTGATTATTTCTAACAGAAAAGCATTCACTTCTTTACAATAACATCTAGCGTGCAGAACTTTAAACATATGCAGAGAGTTCCTCTTGGGAGTTCCAGGGAGATTTTAATGAACTGAAATTTGATTCAGAAGTGCCAGCGCCCTGAACAGGGTTTTATGAGATAAAAAGCTGCTGACACTTACTGAACACTGGGAGGATGGGCAGGCCCTGGAATCCTCTTTTCCTCATCCCTAAAGCAGCACCCTTGTATTAACAAAACTTGCATTTTTACTGGTAGCATGGTTAATTACTGATAGTAAATTTGCACAAGGGAGCGTTATTTAACCCCTTTAACCCCTGCTGTACCAGGAGGGTGGAGGAAGACCTACACATGTAGGCTGCAGTCAACCCTTTAATGTGGGTAACAATTCCATGGTTGGGAATGAGAAGGTTGAGGCTCAGAGAAGTTAATTCATTTGCTCAGAGTTGCCCAGCAGGGCCCCGGTGCTCGTTCTGGTCAGTCTCAGGAGTCAGGGCTCTCTCCCCTGTCTGGGTTCGTGGGTGCACACCAGAGGCTCTTGGTGCCCAAGTCTCCACTCCAGCCTAATAAAATCAGAATTGCTAGGCTCAGTGCCAGATATCTGTATTTTTTAAAAGCTCCTCAGGTGCTTAAATGAGCAGCCAGGGTAGGGGAGGAGGGACCTGGGCGGAGCTGCCTCTCAGCTGTCACAGGGAGGGAGGAATCTGACCCTCGTTACAGAGCTCCTCTCCATTCACCTCAGAATCACCCAGGATCCTCTAAGACAGATGCTGCCCTGGCTCCACCACAGATCAGTGAAGGTAGAGATGCTGGGGCAGGACGCACGCATCAGCATATACTCCCTTTTTGATTTTACGTATCCACTCTTTGGCTGTGCTGGGCCTCTGTTGATGTGCAGGCTTCTCTCCAGCTGCGGCGAGCGGGGACTGCTCTCTAGCTGTGGCGCGGTGGCTCCTCTTGTTTTGAGCACAGGTTCTAGGGTGTGTGGGCTTCAGCAGGTGCAGCACATGGGCTCAGCAGTTTTGGCTCTCAGGCTCTAGAGCACAGGCTCAATAGTTGCGGTGCACAGGCTTAGTTGCTCCACCACACGTGGGATCCTTCCGGATCAGGGATCAAACCCTTGTCTCCAGCACTGGCAGGCAGGTTCTTTACCACTGAGCCACCAGGGAAGCTCCAGCATACATACTTTTAAAACTCCCCAGGTGTTAAAAGTGTAGCCAGTGTTGAGAACTGGACTCCGAAGACTGGAACCGTATGGCCTGGGGAGGCAGCTGAGCAATCCCAACCTGACTAGGGCCGAGACCAGGTGAAAGGGACTTCTCCTTTGCTAGCTTCTCAGCTAGCTCTGGGGCAGGAAGACAAGGAGAAAAAGAATCAGCATCCAACAATCAGTATGCAAAGACGTCGTTAAATGCTCAGAAAGAATTCCTGCTCTCAAATCAATTAAATGCTTTCCAGCAAATTCCTTGACAAATTTACTTGACAGATTCTTTCTTCACAGAGAAAGCAAAGTGCACTTTAGTCTTTGCCTAGAAAAGTGATATAAAAAAATCATCATGAATGGGGTCCAGATGAATGAGGTTAACTGTGGGACAAAGGGGACTCCGCAGACGGACAGCAATGGAATCTGTGCAATCTATTATACACCGGCTTTTGTATGCAAAGCGGAAAAGAGCTGCGGAATAGGATTACTATGCTGACAGGGAAAACAAAAGAAGTTTAACACTCAATGCGTGAAAGAGCAAGGTGAAGCCGGGGCAAGGAGCTCGGTGAGGAGGGCAGCCGGGAGCTTGGAAAAGTGGCGGCGGGTCCAGGGTGGAATGGGGCCTGCCTCTTCCAGGTGACGTCCAGGCTCTCTAATCCATGCTGGTTATGACCTTGGCAGAGCCTGCCTACTTCTCCCCTCTCCATTCTGCGCCCTCCCTCCTCGGGAAAAGCCTGGGCAGAACACTGCCCTGAACTCCCTTTAGGAGAGCGTGGGGATTTCTGGGGAACCGCAGTTTGAAATAGACTCTCCTCCCAAACTGGCAAACCTCTCTCCGGAGGTAGCAAAGAAAAACAGCTTTACTACTGAATTGCACTAAACCAGAATGTGAGGTGATCCGCTGGGAGAATGCAAAGATGGGAAGAAATCACTCGTCTTTTCTCTACACGAGCAGCCCCCACCCATCAGGCCAGAGAACTTGACAGCACCATGGGTCACGCATAGCTCACCCTGGATTCATTTATTGCAGTGGCCACCTGTGTTGGCTAACTGCTTTTACCCGAAAGATAAAGAAACTCATCTCTCTATGGCAAGAGCTAGTTTTGCAATGGAAGCCGAAGTTAGGGTCCTATTCTCTCACAGAATCTAGGAGACGGGGCTCTTCCAGGATGATTCCATTTCAAAGAAATGAATGATTCCTGGGTCCTTGAGAAAGACATGCCTGAGTAGTAAAGCTGGCAAGAGGCTTATTTGGCTTTTGAAAAAATTTACATACATTTCAAAGAGACTGAGAAAGCACTTCCAATTACAAGTTTTCTAAAGTAAATGCTCTAAGAAAAGGGAGTGAGGTGAGGTGGAAAAATCTCTTCTATTATTTTCAACAGAGAGAGTTAAGCTTCTTATTTTGAGTTTCTATTTACCCTTACAGAACACTGGCCCTCCCGCAGAGCCTGTAGGGGGAGTGATGGGAATGTTTAACTTGAGGGAGGTGTTGTTGGCTCAAGACCTAAGGGGCGCGTTTGCTCAACACATACATGTGTCTGACTGTGACCCCATGGGCTGTAGCCCACCAGGCTCTTCTGTGCATGGGGTTCTCCAGGCAAGAATACTGGAGTGGGTTGCCATTTCCTTCTCCAGAGGATCTTCCTGACCCAGGGATCGAACCCACGTCTCTTGCATCTCCTGCATTGGCAGGCAGGTTCTTTTACCACTGAACCACCTGGGAAGCCCCAACTTGAGGGGTAGTGTAGACTTAAGCTGGATTTAGTCTTGCGACCTGGACGGGAAGAAGGGTGGACAGTGCCTCCAGCTCTTGGGGAGTTGCAGATTTGGCTAGGATGTTAGAAATAATAAGTGTCACACGAATCCCCTGACCCCTCTGTCTTTCCAGACTCATTCTGTCCTCCCCCATTCTGCTTTCCCCCCGCTCCCTGATGGGCAGGAGGGCAGGTGGGGACCCCAGGCAGGGGTGACTCCTCGGCTGTGGCTTCATGCCTCCCTCCTCCTCCTCAGCACAGATCCTGGCTTCTGCTCCACTCCAATTAGACTCTAACCCACTAGAAGCTGCAGCCAATTCTGCGGAAAGTTCAGATCTTTAGGGACTTCATAAATTAGCTTTTCCTGCTAAGTGTTCTCCAGAAAAGAAAAAAAGAGAGAATTATTGAGGAGTGAGGGGCAGGTTGCAGAGCACAGCACAATTGCTGCTTAGTCTTTCCAAGCCCTGAGTGTTCACATAGCAAAGAATCAGGCAGAACCATCCCAGGAGTGGGGGCTGTGGGGTTGCAGGGGTGGATGCAGGGAGAGCTGACTGGCTGGGGGCTCACTGGGGGGCAGGTGGTGGGTACAGTTTGGGGAGGAATAGTTCTGAGATGCAGGTGGTGGGACCGGGCTTGTTTTCTGCTGGCAAATTCTGAGCAGGACCTTGCATCTTCAGGACATGTCTGTGAGCGTGTGGCCTCGTACTTATGTTAGAAAATGCAGAGGCGAACCCTAGATTTCTACACCCCTGTGTGTCCCTGAGCAAGTTTCGGTGTGTCTCTGTTTCTGCCCTATGAGGTCCATGTTCTTGCTCGTGGTGCAGATGGGAGGTTTCCATGGGATCCCACCTTGCAAGTTGTGGCCAGAGATAAGTCTGACAGTTTATTTAGTTATAAGCAGTGTCAGCAGAGAGGGAGGGTCACCCATTGAGCCTGGAAGGGTGTGTTGAAGGGCCCAGTCCCTAGGGAATCAGGAAGCAGTCTCTACCTGCTCTGCCACGTGCTCTGGGCTGTACCTGGTCCACTATTCTTCATTCTCCTGGCCCCACACTTGGCTGTGAGTCTGGCTCCAAACATATAAACTCTCTCATGCCCCTAACCCCTTGCACCTGTAGGTCCCTCAGTCTGGAACACCCTCCCCATCTTCCTTCATCTGGCTAAACACGACTCATCCTTCGGTGATGTCACCTCCTGCAGGAAACCTTCCCTGCCTCTCTGGGATCAAGAGGGAGTCCTTTTGTGCTCCCATCTCACTTTGGACCTACATCTATTAGAGCACTCTTCACACCTTGTGATTCACACCCTGGTAAAATAATCTGCCTGCCTGGTAAAAGAACCTGGGTTCGATCCCTGGGTTGGGAAGATCCCCTGGAGAAGAGAAAGGCTACCCACTCCAGTATTCTGGCCTAGAGAACTGTCCATGGGGTTGTAAAGAGTCAGACATGACTGAGCAACTTTCACTCTTTGTCTCATCCACTAGATGGGGAACCTCTTGAAGACAGAATGCATCTTTCATCCCTGGCTTCCCACCAGCCAGCACCATTCTGAGCAGAAAGTGAGTCTGTAACAGGAATGAATCTTAGGTGACAGCACCTCATAGCTGCCTAGCACTCCCCAGGCACTCTCCCTACACTGCTTTCTGCTCATCCTGCCATAGGCCAGAGCACAGGAGAGGCGGACGGTGTTGTTCCCATTTGGCTAGGGAGGGTCATGAGCTTGGCTGGTTAACAGGTGTCTCCTGACTATCTATATCCCCACTTTCCAGCCCAGAAGGAATCTCCATCTTAGGAGAGCAGCCACAGAGAGAAGGTGGCTGGAACCTCAGGCAGCAGTCTTGGGAGAGCTGTGTCCTAAAGCCTCAAGCCCCTTTATTTAATTTAATCTTGGTCTTCCTCAGGCTTGAGCAGCATTCAATGACTCTGAATCTTCTGTCTTAGGTGTTTGCCAAATCTGGTTAGATTTTTTGAGTCCTGGTCTATAGCTTTTCTCCAGCCCTGATCTCTCATCTTTTAAAGAACCCCCTCCTGACCTCTTACAGCTTCTCAGAAGAAGGATTCGGTTTCTTGTAGGTTTCTTTGTCTCATTCCTGCTTCCTTGTGGAAAGAAAGTAAATTATACAAAAGTGTGGTGTTTCCAGAATGTGCAAAACTTGTGATTGCCTTTTGCTGAATCAGCAGGAGAATTTTCCACACCTGAATCTCTTCCTCAAGAATCAGCTCTTTGCTGAGTCTGTTATCACTAATCTTCATCGAAAGATCCCTTAGCAACCAGGTCCTGATAAAGTGAGATTGTAAGCTGACCCCTAATGTTGCCTGATTCTGCAAAGCTGGCTCTCTCATAGGTACAAAGCAGTCCATCCCAGAACATGATTTTTAAAGCCATTTTAACAAAAAAGGGACATAAAGACGGAAAAAGATTTCTATCTGAGTGTCCCTGTGTGCTTAGCACGATCCCAGGGGATGCAAAAATAGAAAAGCGCTGGAGGAGCTGGCAGTCACTTTAGGGAGAGCCCCTTGGGAGTCAGATACAAAGCACCCTGGCCAGACTGTCGCAGCCCATCGAATCTGACTCAGTGAGGCGAACTCCCCTGCTTTCAGACCACCTGTAAGTTGAGCTGTTTCCCGTGGCTCCCAATCCTGCAAATATAACTCTCTGCCCAGGATTGGTGTTGGTTTGGACTCTCTCCCAGGTCAAAAGAGCTCTTGCTCCTGGGGGAGGACAGAGGCATGGAGAGTTGAGAGGACAGGAGTTCGGTAGAGTCACAGGGCTGAGTTGCCCCTCCGCAGGCAGGGTGACAAGGCCCAGAGCATCAGGAAGGAACGTTGTAGGGCTTTGCTGTGTCCTGATGGGGGTCGTAGGAAGTTCAGCCTTCCAGGGATTTTGGGAAAGGCCTGGGGAAACCTTTGACACCAACAGAGCTTTTTGCCTTAGAAAAGCTGAGCCAACTTGGTTAATAAAGTTACCCAATGCAGGTCTGATCAAAAGGGTCCACATTATGCCTTAATCTTAAGGCCACAGCTCCATGCAGGGGTAGTGTGAAAACTGCCTTTGGGTCACGTGTAGATAGAAATCATTAACATCTATTGAGTGTTTGCTGGGATCCAGATTTTTGGTGAAGGCTTTTCTTCATTATCTTATTAATTAAGATGCACAAGGTTCTACAGAGGAGGATGGTCTCCTCCTATTTGGAAACAGTCAGGAGAGAGAAATTTCCACTTGGGACAGGTGCTGATGTCAAGAGCAGCTGTCCTAGTTAAGATGACTTCCTCCTGGACAGTGCTGGTCTCCTGGAGAGCCAAGACCACGCTCTCTCAGCATTCCCGCCCCCTCACCCCCGGGCTCCTCTGCCCACCAGAGCCAGGGCGAGCAGACAGGTGTCCCACCCAGGCTGCACCCAGGCTACCTGTGCTTTGAGAGGAATTCCTCGCTGAGCATCACGCCACGTGTTAATCATTGTGTTATCTCATTTCATCCTCATCATACCTTATGAGGGAGGATAGTATTTTCGCTCCCATTTTACAGATGAGGACACTGAGGCACAGAAGGGGTGAGGATTTGCTCACTCTCCCACAACTCGGGGTTAACAGGCAAGTTCTCCCCACGTTCAGTCTGTCTCCTCACCTGCCATGGTTCTGACTCAGTCCACAGGGTTCTACCCTTCGGCTTCACACTTAGGTGAGTGGGACCACTCAGAATCTCGAGCAAGACTAAGAGGGTCTGAAGAATTGTGGAAAGGTGTCTTATTCTGCAAAACTGATCAATAAACAGACACTAGAAAACAAGCAATCTGCTTTGTAGATTGCAACAGTTGGCAAGACCTGCCAACACCAGAGACCGAGCGGCTTAAATACAGAAATGTATCTCCTCACAATTCTGGAGGCTGGGAGGCTCAGATCAAGGTGCTGGCAAGATAAATGTGCGGCAAGAACTGAGGCGGCCGCCTTCCGGCTGTGTCCTCGCACGGCCTTTTCTCTGTGTGCACACATCCCGATGTCTCTTCCATCCGCTCTGTTGGCTTAGGGCCCTACCCTTATGACCTTATTTAACTTTAATTACCTCCTGAAAGGTCTTGTTGCCATATACAGTCACATTAGGGCCTCGGGCTTTAACATATGATTTTGAAGGGTACAATTCAGTCTCCCACATAGATGATTCAAAGTTCTGGGTCCCTTCCATAGCAGCCCCTACTGCATGGGACACAGTCAGGTCAACCCCAGGTATCTGCCCCTCTCTGCTAGACCTGGGGGCTGGAGACTGCTCTCCGGAAGCCACAGCTCTGAGAGACCACTGCCCCACTGAGAATTCAATTTATACACACACACACATATATATAAACAGCATGTTACTACAGACTCATTGCAGCTCTATAAAACCCAGCATTTACACGTAGTTTTCACCTCATCTGAAGTTTTTACATTTACCATCTTGACATGGGGACTGAAGCTACAGCCTTTATCTGGTCTAAGTTTCTATCAATATTCTCTCTCTCTCTTTTTTTTTTTTGAGTTCTCATAGCTGTCTAGGGAATCAGAGGGCTATGATCTTTCCATACACAAAACTGGTTTCTCTGGTCCCATCTTTAGAACATTTTTTCCAATGAAAGGAATGACTTTGCAAGAAGCCATGCATACCTGGGAGCTTCCCAGGTGGTACAGCATTAAAGAACCCACCTGCCAATTCAGGAGAACAAGAGACTCAGGTTCAGTCCCTGGGTCAGGAGGATCCCCTGGAGTGGGACCCAATCCCACAATCCTATTTCCATTCTCATCATGCTGTAATCCCCCGAGCACAGATCCATGTACATCTAACACATGCTTCTGCTAAACCACCCCAGCTTAGAAGATTGCTGGAGATCAGTCACCTCACTGGCCATGGGAATTTTCATGGGGCCTTGATCTGCCTGGGAGAAGTCGAAAGTTCACCAAGAGGACTTCCTTGGTGGTGCAGTGGTTAACAATTTGCCCGCCAATGCGGGAGGCACGNAACACATCACAGATCTGTTTCTTGTCTAGACAGATAAAGCCATCAACAACTACTCTCACAGGGCCAAGAGGATCCATTCTTTGCACATCTACATTTCTACCCTTTTTCTATTTCCTTAGTATTTTGTTGTTTAGTTTCTAGTTAGGTAGTATTGTGTTGTTATTTTAATAGTTACATAGAACATGTACCAGAGATTGAAAGATTAAATTATAAAGCTCACATTTAGTTTGCCTGTCCTTCATTATCTATTGAAATTTAGCAACAGTCCTTAACCTTTTTGTTGCCCAAGCACACTGCTCTATGAGAGTTTGATTATAATTACTAATTTTTATTTCTCATATTAAAATTGATTTTTGTCTTCAAAAAATCTTCTATGATAAAAGAAGATACAAAAGGAATTTATGTATGTGACAATCTAAAACTAAAAAGGTAAATAAGATGTAGAAAATCTAGAGTCATGTTTTTGCTTCCCATAGGTTCCAGAACCCTGGGTAATGTTGTTATGTAATAACCCAAGAATTTCTTCCTTCAGCTTCTAAAACATCACAACAGACAATTCATCCACATCCCAGACCAAAAACCACACCAAGTGCTGAAGCACCTGAGTCCAAATCAGGTAAAAGTTTTCCTGGCTTTGAGTTCCAACAACCTAACCCAACAGGGTGATAAGTAATCTTAATTGTTGGGAGTAACCAGTATGCCCCCAGAGACTAAAGATACAACTCATACTGAGTTGCAGTTCCTACTGTAGAGTTGGCAAGAAAAGCATAGGAGGGAGAGATTTGTAGGGCAGCCGAATGCCTCATACTTTCTCTGTAAAAATCTCTGTTGCTGTACACTTTATTAACTTCCACTTATCTTTTGAAAATAAGCTTCTCTAGAAAAATTAGGCATATTCAGTTCAAATTGATAAACATTAAGTGCCTTCAGTAGCCTCCAAATGTGCTATTGTATCAGATGTGGAAGATGTGTTTTAGTCCTAAAACCTGCAAGACAGTTAAAAATAAAAGCCTGTCCTTGGTAAACAAAATAAAAGATGGCAATATACACATCTATGAAAATATAAGATTGATATTTGTGTGCTGTCAACAAGATGTGCTAGGTACATAAATCTTCAGGGCAGGGAAAGATAAGTTTAGACAGAATGAAGCCTTACTTATTTGACTAATTATAAACATAATGCTAGATTTCTGATTTATAGTCACTTAAAACTTTGATATAGCTCCATTTACTCTGGAATCTAGTATTACTACTAGGTTACTGCTTAAATCTAGAGCGCTTATTGTTTTGTGATCTAAAAACATTTGAGGCTTGAAACTTCTAATCCAATTCTGAGAAAATAAAGAAATACTATGATACTATGTTGTTTAAAAAACAACAGGAAATTAATATGTGATGCAATATTATTAACTAAAGTACAGATTTTGTTCCAGTTTCACAAAATTTTATGCTACTGTCCAGTATTTGTTTTCATACCTTATTCAGCTTTCCACATTGTATTAGTTGCATTGAGCAGCTTCAGCTGCATGCAACAAATTCTGATAAATTCTCTTTTCATTTTTATTCTGTTAAAAACATTTTCTACTTTTTCTTGTTATGGCTTCTTAGATACAGCCATCATTTTTAAGTGAACATTTAATTTCCAAATACTTGGAGTTTTTAAAGTATGTTTAATATAAATTTCTCATTTTGATACTAATTTACTATTTAAATGCATTCTTCTCTGCAAAAAAAATAAAAAGTGGTGATACTTGTTGCCTTGAGCTTAACAATCATATATTGATATATATGTATATACATTAGCAATCATTATATGTGTATATTATGAAAGAAAGAAAGTGAAGTTGCTCAGTCTTGTCCAACTCTTTGAGACCCCATGGACTGTAGCCTTCCAGGCTCCTCTGTCCATGGAATTCTCCAGGCAAGANCTTCTCCAGAGGATCTTCCTGACCCAGGGATCGAACCCACGTCTCTTGCATCTCCTGCATTGGCAGGCAGGTTCTTTTACCACTGAACCACCTGGGAAGCCCCAACTTGAGGGGTAGTGTAGACTTAAGCTGGATTTAGTCTTGCGACCTGGACGGGAAGAAGGGTGGACAGTGCCTCCAGCTCTTGGGGAGTTGCAGATTTGGCTAGGATGTTAGAAATAATAAGTGTCACACGAATCCCCTGACCCCTCTGTCTTTCCAGACTCATTCTGTCCTCCCCCATTCTGCTTTCCCCCCGCTCCCTGATGGGCAGGAGGGCAGGTGGGGACCCCAGGCAGGGGTGACTCCTCGGCTGTGGCTTCATGCCTCCCTCCTCCTCCTCAGCACAGATCCTGGCTTCTGCTCCACTCCAATTAGACTCTAACCCACTAGAAGCTGCAGCCAATTCTGCGGAAAGTTCAGATCTTTAGGGACTTCATAAATTAGCTTTTCCTGCTAAGTGTTCTCCAGAAAAGAAAAAAAGAGAGAATTATTGAGGAGTGAGGGGCAGGTTGCAGAGCACAGCACAATTGCTGCTTAGTCTTTCCAAGCCCTGAGTGTTCACATAGCAAAGAATCAGGCAGAACCATCCCAGGAGTGGGGGCTGTGGGGTTGCAGGGGTGGATGCAGGGAGAGCTGACTGGCTGGGGGCTCACTGGGGGGCAGGTGGTGGGTACAGTTTGGGGAGGAATAGTTCTGAGATGCAGGTGGTGGGACCGGGCTTGTTTTCTGCTGGCAAATTCTGAGCAGGACCTTGCATCTTCAGGACATGTCTGTGAGCGTGTGGCCTCGTACTTATGTTAGAAAATGCAGAGGCGAACCCTAGATTTCTACACCCCTGTGTGTCCCTGAGCAAGTTTCGGTGTGTCTCTGTTTCTGCCCTATGAGGTCCATGTTCTTGCTCGTGGTGCAGATGGGAGGTTTCCATGGGATCCCACCTTGCAAGTTGTGGCCAGAGATAAGTCTGACAGTTTATTTAGTTATAAGCAGTGTCAGCAGAGAGGGAGGGTCACCCATTGAGCCTGGAAGGGTGTGTTGAAGGGCCCAGTCCCTAGGGAATCAGGAAGCAGTCTCTACCTGCTCTGCCACGTGCTCTGGGCTGTACCTGGTCCACTATTCTTCATTCTCCTGGCCCCACACTTGGCTGTGAGTCTGGCTCCAAACATATAAACTCTCTCATGCCCCTAACCCCTTGCACCTGTAGGTCCCTCAGTCTGGAACACCCTCCCCATCTTCCTTCATCTGGCTAAACACGACTCATCCTTCGGTGATGTCACCTCCTGCAGGAAACCTTCCCTGCCTCTCTGGGATCAAGAGGGAGTCCTTTTGTGCTCCCATCTCACTTTGGACCTACATCTATTAGAGCACTCTTCACACCTTGTGATTCACACCCTGGTAAAATAATCTGCCTGCCTGGTAAAAGAACCTGGGTTCGATCCCTGGGTTGGGAAGATCCCCTGGAGAAGAGAAAGGCTACCCACTCCAGTATTCTGGCCTAGAGAACTGTCCATGGGGTTGTAAAGAGTCAGACATGACTGAGCAACTTTCACTCTTTGTCTCATCCACTAGATGGGGAACCTCTTGAAGACAGAATGCATCTTTCATCCCTGGCTTCCCACCAGCCAGCACCATTCTGAGCAGAAAGTGAGTCTGTAACAGGAATGAATCTTAGGTGACAGCACCTCATAGCTGCCTAGCACTCCCCAGGCACTCTCCCTACACTGCTTTCTGCTCATCCTGCCATAGGCCAGAGCACAGGAGAGGCGGACGGTGTTGTTCCCATTTGGCTAGGGAGGGTCATGAGCTTGGCTGGTTAACAGGTGTCTCCTGACTATCTATATCCCCACTTTCCAGCCCAGAAGGAATCTCCATCTTAGGAGAGCAGCCACAGAGAGAAGGTGGCTGGAACCTCAGGCAGCAGTCTTGGGAGAGCTGTGTCCTAAAGCCTCAAGCCCCTTTATTTAATTTAATCTTGGTCTTCCTCAGGCTTGAGCAGCATTCAATGACTCTGAATCTTCTGTCTTAGGTGTTTGCCAAATCTGGTTAGATTTTTTGAGTCCTGGTCTATAGCTTTTCTCCAGCCCTGATCTCTCATCTTTTAAAGAACCCCCTCCTGACCTCTTACAGCTTCTCAGAAGAAGGATTCGGTTTCTTGTAGGTTTCTTTGTCTCATTCCTGCTTCCTTGTGGAAAGAAAGTAAATTATACAAAAGTGTGGTGTTTCCAGAATGTGCAAAACTTGTGATTGCCTTTTGCTGAATCAGCAGGAGAATTTTCCACACCTGAATCTCTTCCTCAAGAATCAGCTCTTTGCTGAGTCTGTTATCACTAATCTTCATCGAAAGATCCCTTAGCAACCAGGTCCTGATAAAGTGAGATTGTAAGCTGACCCCTAATGTTGCCTGATTCTGCAAAGCTGGCTCTCTCATAGGTACAAAGCAGTCCATCCCAGAACATGATTTTTAAAGCCATTTTAACAAAAAAGGGACATAAAGACGGAAAAAGATTTCTATCTGAGTGTCCCTGTGTGCTTAGCACGATCCCAGGGGATGCAAAAATAGAAAAGCGCTGGAGGAGCTGGCAGTCACTTTAGGGAGAGCCCCTTGGGAGTCAGATACAAAGCACCCTGGCCAGACTGTCGCAGCCCATCGAATCTGACTCAGTGAGGCGAACTCCCCTGCTTTCAGACCACCTGTAAGTTGAGCTGTTTCCCGTGGCTCCCAATCCTGCAAATATAACTCTCTGCCCAGGATTGGTGTTGGTTTGGACTCTCTCCCAGGTCAAAAGAGCTCTTGCTCCTGGGGGAGGACAGAGGCATGGAGAGTTGAGAGGACAGGAGTTCGGTAGAGTCACAGGGCTGAGTTGCCCCTCCGCAGGCAGGGTGACAAGGCCCAGAGCATCAGGAAGGAACGTTGTAGGGCTTTGCTGTGTCCTGATGGGGGTCGTAGGAAGTTCAGCCTTCCAGGGATTTTGGGAAAGGCCTGGGGAAACCTTTGACACCAACAGAGCTTTTTGCCTTAGAAAAGCTGAGCCAACTTGGTTAATAAAGTTACCCAATGCAGGTCTGATCAAAAGGGTCCACATTATGCCTTAATCTTAAGGCCACAGCTCCATGCAGGGGTAGTGTGAAAACTGCCTTTGGGTCACGTGTAGATAGAAATCATTAACATCTATTGAGTGTTTGCTGGGATCCAGATTTTTGGTGAAGGCTTTTCTTCATTATCTTATTAATTAAGATGCACAAGGTTCTACAGAGGAGGATGGTCTCCTCCTATTTGGAAACAGTCAGGAGAGAGAAATTTCCACTTGGGACAGGTGCTGATGTCAAGAGCAGCTGTCCTAGTTAAGATGACTTCCTCCTGGACAGTGCTGGTCTCCTGGAGAGCCAAGACCACGCTCTCTCAGCATTCCCGCCCCCTCACCCCCGGGCTCCTCTGCCCACCAGAGCCAGGGCGAGCAGACAGGTGTCCCACCCAGGCTGCACCCAGGCTACCTGTGCTTTGAGAGGAATTCCTCGCTGAGCATCACGCCACGTGTTAATCATTGTGTTATCTCATTTCATCCTCATCATACCTTATGAGGGAGGATAGTATTTTCGCTCCCATTTTACAGATGAGGACACTGAGGCACAGAAGGGGTGAGGATTTGCTCACTCTCCCACAACTCGGGGTTAACAGGCAAGTTCTCCCCACGTTCAGTCTGTCTCCTCACCTGCCATGGTTCTGACTCAGTCCACAGGGTTCTACCCTTCGGCTTCACACTTAGGTGAGTGGGACCACTCAGAATCTCGAGCAAGACTAAGAGGGTCTGAAGAATTGTGGAAAGGTGTCTTATTCTGCAAAACTGATCAATAAACAGACACTAGAAAACAAGCAATCTGCTTTGTAGATTGCAACAGTTGGCAAGACCTGCCAACACCAGAGACCGAGCGGCTTAAATACAGAAATGTATCTCCTCACAATTCTGGAGGCTGGGAGGCTCAGATCAAGGTGCTGGCAAGATAAATGTGCGGCAAGAACTGAGGCGGCCGCCTTCCGGCTGTGTCCTCGCACGGCCTTTTCTCTGTGTGCACACATCCCGATGTCTCTTCCATCCGCTCTGTTGGCTTAGGGCCCTACCCTTATGACCTTATTTAACTTTAATTACCTCCTGAAAGGTCTTGTTGCCATATACAGTCACATTAGGGCCTCGGGCTTTAACATATGATTTTGAAGGGTACAATTCAGTCTCCCACATAGATGATTCAAAGTTCTGGGTCCCTTCCATAGCAGCCCCTACTGCATGGGACACAGTCAGGTCAACCCCAGGTATCTGCCCCTCTCTGCTAGACCTGGGGGCTGGAGACTGCTCTCCGGAAGCCACAGCTCTGAGAGACCACTGCCCCACTGAGAATTCAATTTATACACACACACACATATATATAAACAGCATGTTACTACAGACTCATTGCAGCTCTATAAAACCCAGCATTTACACGTAGTTTTCACCTCATCTGAAGTTTTTACATTTACCATCTTGACATGGGGACTGAAGCTACAGCCTTTATCTGGTCTAAGTTTCTATCAATATTCTCTCTCTCTCTTTTTTTTTTTTGAGTTCTCATAGCTGTCTAGGGAATCAGAGGGCTATGATCTTTCCATACACAAAACTGGTTTCTCTGGTCCCATCTTTAGAACATTTTTTCCAATGAAAGGAATGACTTTGCAAGAAGCCATGCATACCTGGGAGCTTCCCAGGTGGTACAGCATTAAAGAACCCACCTGCCAATTCAGGAGAACAAGAGACTCAGGTTCAGTCNGGTTTCTCTGGTCCCATCTTTAGAACATTTTTTCCAATGAAAGGAATGACTTTGCAAGAAGCCATGCATACCTGGGAGCTTCCCAGGTGGTACAGCATTAAAGAACCCACCTGCCAATTCAGGAGAACAAGAGACTCAGGTTCAGTCCCTGGGTCAGGAGGATCCCCTGGAGTGGGACCCAATCCCACAATCCTATTTCCATTCTCATCATGCTGTAATCCCCCGAGCACAGATCCATGTACATCTAACACATGCTTCTGCTAAACCACCCCAGCTTAGAAGATTGCTGGAGATCAGTCACCTCACTGGCCATGGGAATTTTCATGGGGCCTTGATCTGCCTGGGAGAAGTCGAAAGTTCACCAAGAGGACTTCCTTGGTGGTGCAGTGGTTAACAATTTGCCCGCCAATGCGGGAGGCACGGATCCGATCCCTAATCCGGGAGATCCCACATGCCTCAGAGCAGCTAAGCCCAGGTGCCACAACTACTGAACCCAAGCTCTAGAGCCTGTGCTGCGCAGCCAGAGGAACCACTGCAACGAGAAGCCCACCCACCGCAACAAAGAGCTGCCCCAGCCTGTGGGGCTTTGTCTGGAACCAGACATTTCTTTATTTTTCATTCAATTGAGGCTGTGGGGGCCTCAACCAGTGTTTCCTGCCTGACCTACTGCTGACCAAGTAGTCGAAGTGGTGGTCAAGTTCTCCTTGGGCCCTGAGTGTGGCTGTCTGCACTCCGCGTGTGTGAGCATGCCTAACGAGGGCTGTCTGCATTCCGTGTGTGTGAGTGTGTCTAACGAGCTTCCATCCCAGAGAGAGGCAGAATCGAGGCGTTCTATGGGGCAGGTCACTGAATATTTGCAAGTCCAAGTCCATGGCCACGATGTAGCATTTCAGAGGAAGACAGAGGTCTGGGAGCAGACAGTGGAGGAAGCAAGGCTTGGACGTTTAACATGCTCCACTTTGGTGGAGTGACATGTAACTGGGAGTTGCAGCAAGCGTTAGCCCTGATATGTGACGGTTTCCAGAGTGACCGAGGTGGGCAGGAAGGGATGGTCCCCCCCCCTTCCCTGGCTGTGCTTTGCTGTTCTTCCGAGCCAGGCATGGTGGGGTGCAGGAGGAGGTGAAGGGCTCCCCAGGCCCCCCTGCCCCATGCGTGGCCTCCTCTCCCTTCCTCTCTACTCTCCACAGACTTTTCCTTATCCTGGGTGAGCCAGTTGAAGTGGGCATGATACTACTAAGCTGATTTAACAGAAGCGTTTAGCTCATTGGGCCTTTGGGATAGATCTCAGCTGGCTCTTGCCTGAAAAATAACAAGCTTCTGTGAAACTAACAAGGATACTAGCCCACTCCACTGCTATATTCTTACTTTATATGCTGATGGTATTGATAATCATTTCTGTAAGTGGAATTCATCTTTCTTCTGGCAATAGAAAGACTGAATTGTAAATGGTATCCTGGGGGCCTCCTCTCTTTTCTAGAGCCTCTCTGAGCTCGGGGCNTTTTTTTTTTGAGAATGTAGAATGTGCCAGACATTGTCCCAAATGCTTTCTAGACATTATTTATTCCTTTAAACAACGATGCAGAAAGTGTGATTGTCTTCATTTCTCAAACAAGAGAACTGAGCTCTGAGATGTTCTGTAACTTAGAAGGACACCCAGGAGACAGTGTTGAGTAAGCATTAGTCAGGAGAAGGAGCTCTCAAGGGGGGTGGGGGATCGGGGAGATGTTGGTCATCCTTGCAGAGAAAGGATGGATAAGTTCTGAGGAGGCGGCACATAGCAGGCGAGGTAGACTTCAGGGCAAACTGCCAATGTGATCAGCATCCCTGATACCCAAGTAGGTGAGCTTAAGGCACATCAGGGCTGCACTGGTCACTCAGTGCTGAGAGGACTCAGGGCTGCAGTTGAATACTCACAACATCCAGTGACGTTCATTAAGGGCCATGAGAACCTGGCAAAACCACCCCCCCCCCACAGTACTCCTCAGTGTCCCCGAGGTTCCCACACAGACACACACACCTCTGCACATCAACTATCATGCTGTCTGCTGTTTCATCAGAATCTCTGTGGCTCCTCCTGCAGCGTTTTATTGGTTCTGTGGTAGCAAAAGCCACCAGGGCTTAACCATGGGANGGGACAGTCAGGTTGATGGCCTCGGGGGGGGGGGGTTGGTATGTGACCCACCGGGAGCCCTCCGGGGCGTGCTTCTGTAGACAAGGCCTCCCGCAGATACTTTTTGGGGTAAGGGCTTCCTGACTACTGTAGAGAGGAACAGCAAGCCCAGACCGCAAAAAGATCCAAAGGGGCCGGAAGGCCTGCTAGGGCCAATGGGACGGAGGGGAAGGTACCGCCCTCCAGGGCTAGGCTTGCAGGTGGCCTTCTGATAGGAGATGCAGCCAGGACCTGGGGAGAGGGAGGAGGGGGAGGAGAGAGCTGAGAGCGCCAGGAAGCAAGCGGGCAGCAAGAATCTCAGTAACGCCCTCCTCCCCACACTCAGTGTCACAGCCTAATTCTTACCTGGTCTGTTTGGTGGAGAGGCTGGCAGGGCTGGGAGAATGGAAGTGCATCCTCAAGCGAGGGCTGCTGAGCCTGCGTCTCTCCTTCTCATGGTCCACGCCTCCCTGTATTCTCTTTGACCTTGGAGGTTTTTCGTCTCCTGCTGTGATTTGGGGTTCAGTTAGATAGCCTGGGGGGGGCGGATCCGTGCACTCAGGTCCTGTTGGGAACCCCCCAGAGTTACAAATGCCTGGAGCCCCAACAAGAGGGGCTTGGGTGACAGTTGTCAGATGAGACCTCTGAGGCCAGACA
>SJYV01029990.1:2307923-2339959 GCA_006410875.1 Neotragus pygmaeus
TACCCCGACCCCAAGCTCCGAGCAGGGAACTCAGTGGAGATCTGTGCCCAGTACTGCTGAGTGGTGGGCGCTGGGCACAGGTATATCCCTGGGTTCCAGCTCCAGCTCTCTCTGCCAACTGACAGAATGACCTTAGGGACTTCCCATGCTGCCTCTCAAAGGCCAGCGCCAACACCCCTTAATTGTAAAACAAGAGAGTTTCAGACACACAAAGGAGAGGGTGCTCCTACCTTTAACAGAGAGGCCACCATGGGCACCTCCGCTTCCTCACCCCATATTTCCTAGGTGTCTCATGTTCATGTATTTCAGCTCCACCCTTTCTGTGCTGCCCCTGCCCTATAGAAGACCCTCTGCACCGGTGACCTTGTTGGCCACAGCAGCCTCCTACCTGCTCACTCCACGTCCATACCTCCCTCTGCGATGATGATCATTATTAATTTTTTTAGTACAAACCTGCTCATGTCCTTCCTCTCCTTAAAGAAATCTCTAGATGTTATCATCTTTATCATTAAATCACGCGTGCTCACCTGCCCTGCCCGCTCCCCTCTTTCCTCATGTCTTTCCCTCTCTCCTCATGCTCCAGGCACACTGCCATTCTTCCAGCTCCTAGAACACACTGAGCTTGCCTTGGGGCCCTTGCCCTTGCTGTCCCCTCTGCCAGGAACATCATCCCTCCCTCTCCAATTGGATAACTCCCTGCTTCATGGGCACTCCCTCTGAGAGAGCTTCCCTGAGCACCCAGATGAAGTCCACTCAGCATCTTCCCAGCACTTAATCTCCTTTTGCAAATATATAGTTATTAGAATGATTTGTTTGTTTAATGTCTGCCTATTCCTCCGGACTATAAATCCGTAAGGACAGAAATCTTGTCTGCCTTGTTAGCTGATGTATACCCAGCAGCCACTGTTAGTGCTGATGAGATGAAGGAAGAGAGGACTTAAAGGAGGAAGTTAAGAAGGGAGGGACAGGTGGGAGGGGGACTGGCCATGTTTTCCTATTACAACTGCTGTCACTCCAGCTGACCTTCCCTCCCCACAGAGCTACAGGAGGCAGGCTCTTCACACGTGCATCCAATCCATTGCTGTGTAATAGAACTCCTGCTAACATTAGGCGTTTTTACATTGTGATTTCATCACTAGCTGAATCACTCTATCTGTATCTTTTGGCATTTTAGCTTCATGTTTTGCGATTTGTCACCTGCTTGGTGACACGCTTTTTCCTTGTAATTGTCTCCATTTCATATTTACATTTTCCTTTTTTCATGTTAAAATAGAAACATTCCTTATTCAAGTGTTACTCATTAATTTATAGACCATTCTTTTTATCTGCTCACTAATAATATTTTCCAGATCCATTGTAAGTTCATATTGTCCTCATAGTTTCATTAACCATAACATGAAACTAAATAGAGTAACAGTTGTTTAACATCTGAATCTTATTCTTGTTCAGGAAATAATTTAGATAAAAATAACTATTGTATATTCCGAATGGTGGGTGAATTGAGGTACTGCAGTTTATAGAATTTCATTCTATTAATAATCTTAGAGTTTCCTGATTTGTTTCTTTCTGATGCTAATGAAAACCCAACCTCCCACCCCAACTCCACCAACTGAACTCACTGGATCTGCAGAGTTGGATTCTGAGGGCCTTAAAAGCTGAAAGCTGCCATAATTCCCTGGGGGATCTCCTGGATCTGACCTCCAGGAGAAAGAACTTTTCCCAAAGGTCAGATAATCACATGTGCAGAGAAAACCCTCTTTCTTGTTCAAAGTGGAGACCAGGTCTGGAAGCATCCCGCTCTGGATTTAGGAGGAGCAAGAAGTACGGTGGGCTCCCCTGGTGACTCAGTTGGAAAAGAATCTGCCTGCAATGCAGGAGACCTGGGTTCAGTCCCCGGGTTGGGAAGATCCTCTGGAGAAAGGAATGGCTACCCACTCCATTATTCTTGCCTGGAGAATTCCATGGATGGAGGAACCTGGCAGGCTACAGTCTGTGGGGTCACAAAGAGTTGGATATGACTGAGCGACTTTCACTTCACTTCAAGAAGCACAGTAAATGGTGCAGCAGGTGAGCATATTACACCCGAGGAGGAGTGGTTCAGGGTGCTGTGCTGCTGGACCTCCCTGGAGGGGCCCTCAGAGAGGGTCTGGGGCTCATAGTGGCCAAGGGCATGTCCAGGTTGTGGGAGCACTTTCCACACGACAGAGGTCAGAGTGCAGCGCTGCTGAAGAGGCAAGACTCCGAGGGGCAGGATAGCTGTTATGGGCTGAATGGGACCCCCACCCCAAATTCACACACTGGTGCTCTAACCCCCACACCTCAGAATGTGACTGTATTTGGTGACAGGGCTTTTACGTTTATATACCAAAATATATGTGCGTGTGGGCTTAGTCTCTGAGTCCTGTCCGACTCTTTGCAACCCCACGGACTGTAGCCTGCAAATGTCTTCTGTCCATGGGATTCTCCAGGCAAGAATTCTGGAGTGGGTTGCCATTTCCTCCTCCAGGGGATCTGCCCAGCCCAGGGATCAAACCCGCCTCTCCTATGTCTCCCGCATTGGCAGGCAGATTCTTTACCACTGAACCTCACCTGGATTTTACCACTCTGTGCTCCCAATGCAGGGGGTCCAGGCTCGACTCCTCATCAGGGAACTAGATCCCACAAGTCACGACTAAGACCTGGTCACAGCCAAATAAGTAAATAAAATTTTTATTTTATTTTAGATCTTGTAGCTTTGAGTTCTGAAATTTCCATTTGGATCTCTTTTATAGTTTCTATTTTCTGCTGAAATATCTATATCTGTTCACTCATTATGAATATCTTTTCTCTTTAAACAGGTCCCCAAATAACAGAGATGTTAGAATTAAGAGATAGAAAATTGTAAACAACTACCATAAATATGTTTAGGCATTTAAAAAGAAAAGATATTCATAACAAGTGAACAGATATAGACATTTCAGCAGAAAATAGAAACTATAAAAGAGATCCAAATGGAAATTTCAGAACTCAAAGCTGCAAGATCTAAAATAAAATAAATATTTTATTTACTTATTTGGCTGTGATCAGGTCTTACTTGTGACTTGTGGGATCTAGTTCCCTGATGAGGAGCCGAGCCTGGGCCCCCTGCATTGGGAGCACAGAGTCTTAGCCACTAGACCACTAGGGAAGTCCCAGGATAGGGCTTTTAAAGACATAAGTAAGTAAAATGAGTCTCTGAAGGTGGCCCTAATCTAATCTGACTGGCGTTCTTATAGGGAGCTCTAGATACACAGAGTGACACCTTGACCTTGAACTTCCAGCCTCCATAACTGTGAGGAATACAGGCTAGTTAAGTCACTCAGTGGGTGGTACTGTGCTAGACAGTCCTAGCAAATGAACACACTAGTGAAGAGAGGGGAGTTGGGCTGAAGGAGACTGTGGCATCTACAAGGTCTCCTCTGGGTGCTCGGCCAAGGGCTGCTCTGCACAGGACTGGACTCCACAAAGCCCATCAGAGGGTGGCTGTTGTGCAGAGTTACAGCAGGCCATGCAGGGCTCAGAGACCAAATTCCAGTCCAGACAAAAGTCGCGAGACCTCAGTAAATGCTTGGAACGTTCAGGAGTAATCCTGGAAAGGCAACACCTTAGGGTTAACAGCCATGAGTTAGTGTCAGTGCCATAACTTAAAGCAAGGGAAAAAACAAGAGGAGAAAAAAGCAAAAAACACTAGCCTGCAAGGATCAAGAGCCACCAGAACAAGTCAACACCCATTAAAGGAAGAAAACATGAACAAGATGCCCCACAATGCCTCATCCACAATGGCCAACAACACAGTAAGAAAACATTCTGGACATGAGAAAAAATAGGAAAATGAGACCCATTATTAAGAAAATAGACCCAATATAAGCAGGTCCCCAAATAACAGAGGTGTTGGAATTAAGAGATAGAAAATTGTAAATAACTACCATAAACGTGTTTAGGCGTTTAAAAAGAAAAGATATTCATAATGAGTGAACAGATGTAGACATTTCAGCACAAAATAGAAACTATAAAAGAGATCCAAATGGAAATTTCAGAACTCAAAGCCACAAGATCTAAAATAAAAAATCCACTGGATAAACTTAAAACATCGGATTGGAGTCGGCAGAAGAAAGGGTCATTGAACTTGAAAATAGATCAATAGAAATTATCCCATCTGAAGACCACAGAGAAACATGATTTTAGAAAGGAACTTAACAATGGATTTTTAAAAAGTCAAGAGACTCACTGACCCATGGGACAATATCAGGTAATTTAACATAAAAAGAGTCAGAAGGAAAAAGGAGAGAGAGAGAATTGAGCAGAAAGGAATATTTTTCAGGAATAAAAGCTGAAAATCCCCCTCATTTGGTGAAAAAACATCCACCCACAGATCTAAGAAACTACAGATCTAAGAGCAGTGCCCTGACTTGAGGCTGAGGAGGAAGAGGGGGCTGGGCAGGCCCCAGAGAGCTGGAGAAGGCTGGTGATCTGGGACTTAGTCTAGAAAAATGACCTGGGCTGAGTGAGCGAGAGGGGAAAAAGGAGGGGGGAGGAGGGAAGGGGAAGAAAGCAAGAGCCTCAGCAGGGCCCGGCCGCCCTTTCAGCAGCCACGTGACCTCAGAGAGCAGCTTCCAGGAAGTAAACTCGGCAGAGCCCACAGTCAGTCCTTGAGAAGTGCATGGGGAAGGCAACAGCCCGAGGTATTTTATATATTTTTTAGAAGTTTACAGTTCAAGGGGAAGGAAGCAAAAGAGGGCAGCGGCTGAGGAGGCGAGGGGAGCTGTTGCTGTTCATAGTCATGGGGAAGAGGCAGGTGGCTTAAGGGAAATGATTGCCGACAGAAAAAAAGTAAGGTTTTTGAAAGGCCGAGGCTTGGGTGGAGTCCCTTGAAAATACCAACACATATTGAGGAGAAAGAGAGAATACGGTGAGCGGTGGAGCTCCAATCCCAGAAGTGAAAGTCGATCAGTCTATCTGACTCTTCTATCCGACTGTTACAGTCCATGGAATTCTCCAGGCCAGAAAACTGGAGTGGGTAAGCCTTTCCCTTCTCTAGGGGAACTTCCCAAGCCAGGGATTGAACCAGGGTCTCCTGCATTGCAGGCAGATTCTTTACCAGCTGAGCTACAAGGGAAGCCCAAGAAGAGTGGAGTGGGTAGCCTATCCCTTCTCCGGTGAATTTTTCCAACCCAGGAATTAAACCGGGGTCTCCTGCATTGCAGGTGGATTCTTTACCAACTGAGCTATGAGGGAAGCCCCCTCAATCCCATAAAGTGTGGTAAAAACTGTGACCTTTCCACAAGCAGCTCTCACTTAGACAAGAGTAGGCGCTGCTCCAGACACGACATTTGTCCCCACGTCTTCCTGAGGGAGAAGAGCTATTGTTTTCTCTACTGTTACAGGTGAAGAAAATCCCCAGGGTGCCACAGCCAGCAAGGGGCAGAGCCCACCGGGATAGGAACCCAGGCAGTGAGTCTGGCACCAACACCTCCCTTGTAACCAATCCAGGGANAAATAATTTAGATAAAAATAACTATTGTATATTCCGAATGGTGGGTGAATTGAGGTACTGCAGTTTATAGAATTTCATTCTATTAATAATCTTAGAGTTTCCTGATTTGTTTCTTTCTGATGCTAATGAAAACCCAACCTCCCACCCCAACTCCACCAACTGAACTCACTGGATCTGCAGAGTTGGATTCTGAGGGCCTTAAAAGCTGAAAGCTGCCATAATTCCCTGGGGGATCTCCTGGATCTGACCTCCAGGAGAAAGAACTTTTCCCAAAGGTCAGATAATCACATGTGCAGAGAAAACCCTCTTTCTTGTTCAAAGTGGAGACCAGGTCTGGAAGCATCCCGCTCTGGATTTAGGAGGAGCAAGAAGTACGGTGGGCTCCCCTGGTGACTCAGTTGGAAAAGAATCTGCCTGCAATGCAGGAGACCTGGGTTCAGTCCCCGGGTTGGGAAGATCCTCTGGAGAAAGGAATGGCTACCCACTCCATTATTCTTGCCTGGAGAATTCCATGGATGGAGGAACCTGGCAGGCTACAGTCTGTGGGGTCACAAAGAGTTGGATATGACTGAGCGACTTTCACTTCACTTCAAGAAGCACAGTAAATGGTGCAGCAGGTGAGCATATTACACCCGAGGAGGAGTGGTTCAGGGTGCTGTGCTGCTGGACCTCCCTGGAGGGGCCCTCAGAGAGGGTCTGGGGCTCATAGTGGCCAAGGGCATGTCCAGGTTGTGGGAGCACTTTCCACACGACAGAGGTCAGAGTGCAGCGCTGCTGAAGAGGCAAGACTCCGAGGGGCAGGATAGCTGTTATGGGCTGAATGGGACCCCCACCCCAAATTCACACACTGGTGCTCTAACCCCCACACCTCAGAATGTGACTGTATTTGGTGACAGGGCTTTTACGTTTATATACCAAAATATATGTGCGTGTGGGCTTAGTCTCTGAGTCCTGTCCGACTCTTTGCAACCCCACGGACTGTAGCCTGCAAATGTCTTCTGTCCATGGGATTCTCCAGGCAAGAATTCTGGAGTGGGTTGCCATTTCCTCCTCCAGGGGATCTGCCCAGCCCAGGGATCAAACCCGCCTCTCCTATGTCTCCCGCATTGGCAGGCAGATTCTTTACCACTGAACCTCACCTGGATTTTACCACTCTGTGCTCCCAATGCAGGGGGTCCAGGCTCGACTCCTCATCAGGGAACTAGATCCCACAAGTCACGACTAAGACCTGGTCACAGCCAAATAAGTAAATAAAATTTTTATTTTATTTTAGATCTTGTAGCTTTGAGTTCTGAAATTTCCATTTGGATCTCTTTTATAGTTTCTATTTTCTGCTGAAATATCTATATCTGTTCACTCATTATGAATATCTTTTCTCTTTAAACAGGTCCCCAAATAACAGAGATGTTAGAATTAAGAGATAGAAAATTGTAAACAACTACCATAAATATGTTTAGGCATTTAAAAAGAAAAGATATTCATAACAAGTGAACAGATATAGACATTTCAGCAGAAAATAGAAACTATAAAAGAGATCCAAATGGAAATTTCAGAACTCAAAGCTGCAAGATCTAAAATAAAATAAATATTTTATTTACTTATTTGGCTGTGATCAGGTCTTACTTGTGACTTGTGGGATCTAGTTCCCTGATGAGGAGCCGAGCCTGGGCCCCCTGCATTGGGAGCACAGAGTCTTAGCCACTAGACCACTAGGGAAGTCCCAGGATAGGGCTTTTAAAGACATAAGTAAGTAAAATGAGTCTCTGAAGGTGGCCCTAATCTAATCTGACTGGCGTTCTTATAGGGAGCTCTAGATACACAGAGTGACACCTTGACCTTGAACTTCCAGCCTCCATAACTGTGAGGAATACAGGCTAGTTAAGTCACTCAGTGGGTGGTACTGTGCTAGACAGTCCTAGCAAATGAACACACTAGTGAAGAGAGGGGAGTTGGGCTGAAGGAGACTGTGGCATCTACAAGGTCTCCTCTGGGTGCTCGGCCAAGGGCTGCTCTGCACAGGACTGGACTCCACAAAGCCCATCAGAGGGTGGCTGTTGTGCAGAGTTACAGCAGGCCATGCAGGGCTCAGAGACCAAATTCCAGTCCAGACAAAAGTCGCGAGACCTCAGTAAATGCTTGGAACGTTCAGGAGTAATCCTGGAAAGGCAACACCTTAGGGTTAACAGCCATGAGTTAGTGTCAGTGCCATAACTTAAAGCAAGGGAAAAAACAAGAGGAGAAAAAAGCAAAAAACACTAGCCTGCAAGGATCAAGAGCCACCAGAACAAGTCAACACCCATTAAAGGAAGAAAACATGAACAAGATGCCCCACAATGCCTCATCCACAATGGCCAAAAACACAGTAAGAAAACATTCTGGACATGAGAAAAAATAGGAAAATGAGACCCATTATTAAGAAAATAGACCCAATATAAGCAGGTCCCCAAATAACAGAGGTGTTGGAATTAAGAGATAGAAAATTGTAAATAACTACCATAAACGTGTTTAGGCGTTTAAAAAGAAAAGATATTCATAATGAGTGAACAGATGTAGACATTTCAGCACAAAATAGAAACTATAAAAGAGATCCAAATGGAAATTTCAGAACTCAAAGCCACAAGATCTAAAATAAAAAATCCACTGGATAAACTTAAAACATCGGATTGGAGTCGGCAGAAGAAAGGGTCATTGAACTTGAAAATAGATCAATAGAAATTATCCCATCTGAAGACCACAGAGAAACATGATTTTAGAAAGGAACTTAACAATGGATTTTTAAAAAGTCAAGAGACTCACTGACCCATGGGACAATATCAGGTAATTTAACATAAAAAGAGTCAGAAGGAAAAAGGAGAGAGAGAGAATTGAGCAGAAAGGAATATTTTTCAGGAATAAAAGCTGAAAATCCCCCTCATTTGGTGAAAAAACATCCACCCACAGATCTAAGAAACTACAGATCTAAGAGCAGTGCCCTGACTTGAGGCTGAGGAGGAAGAGGGGGCTGGGCAGGCCCCAGAGAGCTGGAGAAGGCTGGTGATCTGGGACTTAGTCTAGAAAAATGACCTGGGCTGAGTGAGCGAGAGGGGAAAAAGGAGGGGGGAGGAGGGAAGGGGAAGAAAGCAAGAGCCTCAGCAGGGCCCGGCCGCCCTTTCAGCAGCCACGTGACCTCAGAGAGCAGCTTCCAGGAAGTAAACCCGGCAGAGCCCACAGTCAGTCCTTGAGAAGTGCATGGGGAAGGCAACAGCCCGAGGTATTTTATATATTTTTTAGAAGTTTACAGTTCAAGGGGAAGGAAGCAAAAGAGGGCAGCGGCTGAGGAGGCGAGGGGAGCTGTTGCTGTTCATAGTCATGGGGAAGAGGCAGGTGGCTTAAGGGAAATGATTGCCGACAGAAAAAAAGTAAGGTTTTTGAAAGGCCGAGGCTTGGGTGGAGTCCCTTGAAAATACCAACACATATTGAGGAGAAAGAGAGAATACGGTGAGCGGTGGAGCTCCAATCCCAGAAGTGAAAGTCGATCAGTCTATCTGACTCTTCTATCCGACTGTTACAGTCCATGGAATTCTCCAGGCCAGAAAACTGGAGTGGGTAAGCCTTTCCCTTCTCTAGGGGAACTTCCCAAGCCAGGGATTGAACCAGGGTCTCCTGCATTGCAGGCAGATTCTTTACCAGCTGAGCTACAAGGGAAGCCCAAGAAGAGTGGAGTGGGTAGCCTATCCCTTCTCCGGTGAATTTTTCCAACCCAGGAATTAAACCGGGGTCTCCTGCATTGCAGGTGGATTCTTTACCAACTGAGCTATGAGGGAAGCCCCCTCAATCCCATAAAGTGTGGTAAAAACTGTGACCTTTCCACAAGCAGCTCTCACTTAGACAAGAGTAGGCGCTGCTCCAGACACGACATTTGTCCCCACGTCTTCCTGAGGGAGAAGAGCTATTGTTTTCTCTACTGTTACAGGTGAAGAAAATCCCCAGGGTGCCACAGCCAGCAAGGGGCAGAGCCCACCGGGATAGGAACCCAGGCAGTGAGTCTGGCACCAACACCTCCCTTGTAACCAATCCAGGGAGGAAGCGAGCTTGGCTGCTCGCCAGCCCTGTGACCTTAGGGAGTTGGGTTTGCCTTGAGAAAGGCCGTTCCACCCCCGGGAAACTCAGACGTCATTGGACAGTGGACGGCTGCTCTGTCCACTGCCCAGCACAGCTGTGAGAGCAGGGTGGGAATGCCCTTTGTGAATGCTCAAGGGCTCCTCAAATATACCTTGGGGCTCCTACTGATCGGGCATTTTCTCAGGAGCAAGAGTGCCTGCCAGGGCTCCAGCCCCAGCGTGGGGACTGTGATATCTAGCTACTATTTGAACCCCCCTTGTTTTGAGTCATCTGTCAGTTATGCTAGGAGAGGCAGACAAAAAAGTGTGATAGACAAGAAAGTATGCTTGAACCCTGGAAAATGATTTTTGTTATGAATCACCTACCCTGTTCTGTTCACTGCGCAGCTGAGCACTTCCCTAAACCAGCTCTGCATTCTAGAGTCCACCTCTACAATGTAACCATTACACAAGTACAATTATTCCTACGTCCCAGGCGAGGAAGCTAAGACTCACAGAGGTCAAGAAACTTGCTCAAGGTCACACACAGGGTGAGTGGCAGGGGAAGTGTCTAAATCTGGATATTCAGCACCAAAGTCCACTCCCTCTGTAGGCTAGCGCTTGGACTGGCGTGGCAGTTACTGGGCTAGAGGAGGCGACTGCGGGAAGGGGATTCCAGAGGGCACTTCCCAGACATGACTAGGTGGGGAGGGGCAGAGTGTGGAGTGGTATGGTCAAGGAAACCCTCCTCTCCATTTAGAATGTGACCCTAAGATAATCATTCCTTAAAAACTGGGTTTAGAGACCCCTTTGGGGAGCTGATAAAAAGATTTGCCTTAGAAGGGATACCTACTTTTTCACTATATTATGGGGTTCATGGTTCCCCCAGATCAATTGATCCACACAGGGCCTGAGCCCAGGACTGGCTTCATA
Organism: Neotragus pygmaeus; assembly: GCA_006410875.1. Taxonomy (NCBI): domain Eukaryota; kingdom Metazoa; phylum Chordata; class Mammalia; order Artiodactyla; family Bovidae; genus Neotragus; species Neotragus pygmaeus. The sequence continues at coordinate 2,318,448 of SJYV01029990.1, forward strand.
GCTGATGGAATTATTCTCCCAGCTGTGGGGAGTGCCACCATCCTGAGAACTCACATCCCTCTTCTAGAACTCTCCTTGATTGAGGAGGGTCACCTTGCCCAGGCCCCTCTCCTTCCCAAGGCAAACCACAGAGGTTAACTGAGTCGGTTCTGAGGGGCTCCTCCCCTCCAGGGTGGGGTCCTGAGAGTGCTCCCTAATAAACCTCCCGTCTGCTACTCACCCTCAAAGAGTCAGTTCCTAGGAGAACCTGGGGTATTCAACTGGTAACACGTGGATTATCTCCTTTCATCATAACAGCAACTGACAAGGGAAGTATGCATTCTAGGTTAAGTCCTGCACCCACTCTTCTCAGGCAAAAAGTGAAAGTGTTAGTTGCTCAATCGTGTCTGACTCTTTGAGGCCCCATGGGCTGCAGCCCACCAGGCTCCTCTGTCCATGGGACTATCCCAGCAAGAATACTGGAGTGGGTTGCCATTTCCTCCTCCAGGGGATTTTCCCGACCCAGGGATTGAACCCACATCTTCTGCGTTGTGGGTGGATTCTTTACCGTCTGAGTCACGAGGGAAGCCCAAGAAGTCTGAAGCTTAGATGGCCACCTGCCCAAGGGCCCAGAGCCAGCGGTCAGAAGTGTGTCCATCCAAAGCCAAATCCCACACTCACTACATCCTCTTTCATCTGGGAGGGGGCAGCCCCCAAAGAACCCACCAGGCAGGGGAGATGGTTGAGGCACTCCCATATGGAGGCAGAGCCCCTGGGTCCTAGAAGGGCGCTCCGTCATTGTGCACCCTGGCTGTGTGGGCACATTCAGGGTTGAAGACTTTTAACCTAGCCACTCAGTGGCCACCTTCAGGAGGGAGGGCCAGCTCTGACCGGGTCTTGCGGCATGGGGACAGCAGTGTCTACAGGTCACTCCAGAAGGATGCCTGCTGCCTCTCAGGGAGTCACAGACCTGGTGTATATCTTAGCCCTACTGCTTATTAGCTGGGTGGTTGGGGTGGGGATGAGGGATGGTCTCCAGTGGGTCATACCCCTCTCTGGGCTCCCCAGGCTCCATGGCCGCCTCGCTCTCCACTGCAACTTTCCAAACATTCCTGCTTCTCTTCTGCATGGCCTGCCTTCTAGCCACACTCTCACCTCCCGACTCCCTGGGCACTCTGTTTCGCTCACTGTCTCCCAAGCCCCAACATCATCTGAGAGTGACCTCAGGATCCAAGCAGGAGGCCCATTCACCAGGCCAGCCTTGGGGGCCTTGTGCTGCCTGCTCTCCAGGTCTCACCTCCAGCTCCCCTCAGGCACTCACACCCTTGGCCAGCTCCTAGCTGCCCTGCCCCCACCAGACCGCTTTCTCCCAGGGGATCAGAGCAGCAGGGCTGGGCCAGCCAGGCCACCTGAACTCCTCCCCTGCTCAGCTTTTGCCCTGCAGTAGAACATTCTCCCTGTGGTCCCAACACAATGTCTCAACAGTACAGACTTTTTGTAACTGTCAGAAACGTGGCGGGGCATGAAATCAGTTATATAACTCATCTGGCTTAAGCCATGGTGCATTCTGCTTGTTTTGTGACAAGGCAGAAATGGAAAATTTTGCCTCGAGGTGGAAATTTTGAAAAAGACAACCTGTGCTAGCCATCTCGAGGAGAGGTCTGCATGTCGTGTGTGTCCTTCCAGGTCTTATGATCCCCATTGTCAACGTGTGGGACCCGCTACCTCCATAGCCCTGCGGCTGCCTTCCACACTCAACAACCCATTGGAAACCTCCTTCCCTCCACTGATGCCCCACTGGCCCCAGAGTCCCTTTCCACCCCCATAGTGTCCTAGGAAAAAATCATTGCATCACCTTGCAAATTGAAGCCCCCCAAAGTCAAGGTCTCTGACCTCAGTGAGGCCCTGGCATGCATGACAATCTTGATTTGCCTTGTTTCTATCAGCCGCTCTCTTAGCTTCCCAATGTGCCTCCAGCCCTCACTCACCAACCTGGGAGGCCAACCACGCTTCCTCGGCTCCATGACAACCGAGGCCTCCACCTGTGACTGGCCTCAACTGCTGTGGCCTCTCTTACGCGACCCCTTCTCCTGCTCACAGCCACCCAGCCCTGGTGTGCTGGTCCCTCTGTCTTCCCCCTCCACGGGCTCCTGTCCCACCAGTCACGTCCTCTTCCTCTTACATCCTCGAAGGTCTCCTCTCTCCTGGCCATGTCCCCCCAAACTTATTGATATGCTCAAAACATATGCATCCTTAATTTTGAGTCTCTACAGCTTTGGTTCCTTTTTTCTGCCCTTCTCAGCTAAGCTTTTTTTTTTTTAATTGAAGTATAATTGTTTGGAAAAGTCCCTGATGTTGGGAAAGATTGAGGGCAGAAGGAGAAGAGGGTGTCAGAAGTTGAGATGACTGGATGGCATCACTGATGCAATGGACATGAACTTGGGCAAATTTTGGGAGGTGGTGAGGGACAGGGAGGCCTGGTGTGCTGCAGTCCACAGGGTCGCAAAGAGTCGGGCACGACTGGGCAACTGAACAGCAGCAACAACAAAAGTAATTGCTTTACAATGCTGTGTCGGTTTCTGCTATACAATAGTGAGTCAGCTGTAGGCCCATAATCCCTTCCCTCTCGAGCCTCCCTCCCACCTCCCGCCATCCCACCCCTCTAGGCCATCACAGAGCTCCCAGCTGAGCTCTCTGTGCTACACCACTGCTGCCCACCAGCTTTTGTTTTGCACGTGGTAGTGTATATGTGTGAGTGCCACTCCAAGTCCCACTCTCCCACTCCCACTCTGAATCCACGTGTCCTTTCTCTAGGTTTGCCTCTCTCTATTCCTCAGCTAAGTTTTTTTGAAAGAGTAATTTTTAATGTCATATATCAACATTAATGGGAAAAATAAAATATTACAAATAGAGTCCAGCAGAAGAGTAATAAATGTAGTAGTATAAATGACAAAGAGAAGTTTATTCCAGGAGTTCAAAGATTGTCAGTCTTAAAAATCTATCAGTGTAATTTATCTCAGGAAAAGAGATTAAAGAAGAAAAATCATATGACCATTTGATAGATGCCCCAAAAGCATTTGATAAAATATAATATATATTAAAAAAAAAAAACCAACCCTTAGTACACTGGGAATAGAGTGATAATTCCAAAGAAGGATAAAGAACAAATCTAAATCAGGACCAAGTGTCATGCTTACTGATAAAATACTACCCTATAACTGCACAAAGACGTCCTTGATTTGAGCTATCATGAAAGATTGCGTGGAAGTAAGTTCTAGTCAATGCCATTATAAAAGAAAAAGTGATATAATTATCGGAAAGAGAGAATCAAGAACCCGATGAACTCCACAGACAATCCAAGGATCAAGTGAAGATGATCATAATTAATAAGTTGATTAAGGCAGGTAGTTACAAAAGAAATACAGAAAAACTCTTAGATTTCCTATATAATGATAACAATCAGTTACAATATATTGGGTTAGCCAAAAAGTTATTTTGGGTTTTCTGTAAGATGTTATGGAAATTTACAATGGGAAAAAGAGATGCATTCATAATAGCAACTGAAATACAAAATATAGGGAAAGAATCTTAACAGGAAAAGTGCAGAATCTCATAAAGAAAAGCTTTCACACTTTACTGAACAATTCAAATAAATAGAGGGCCATATTTGGTTTTAAGATAAGAAGACTTGATATTGCATAAATGTCAATCTTCTTCAAATTCACCATATATTTCCCATAACTGCAATCAAAATCTCAATTGAGTTTTTGAGTTGAAGTTGATAAAATAAATCTGACATTAATCTGGATGAATAAATGTGAAGAAATACGTAAGAAAATTTGGGGGAGAAAAAAAAAGACTGAATTAGAGCATTCCCTGACGCTTGTCATATCAAATATGAACAAATATATTTTAAACCTATAGTAACTGCAGCAGTAAAGTATTGGTGTCAGATTAAGCAGACGGATCAAAGGAAGAGAACAGAAAACCCAACTGGCATTTCAAGTCAGTGGGGGAAAGAATACGCTGTTCAAGAAATCACACTGGGATTTCACAAAGGCTATTGTCTTCTGATTTGATTTGATTTACTGAAACATTGAAATTTTCCATATGTCAAAATCACTACATTGCCAAAATGTTTACAGATAAAATGATGGGATGTCTGAGATTTGCTTCAAAATAATAGGAGGGAAGTGGAAGGGATACAGATGAAACAAAATTGGCTATATTTTGATAATGGCTGAAGCTGGGTGATGGATATGCTGAGACTTATTACACTATTCTGCCTTCCTTTATGTGCGTTTGAAAATCCCCCCAAATAAAAACTCTGGGGACTCTCCTAGTGGTCCAGTGGTTAAGCCTCTGTGGGGCTTCCCAGGTGACTCAGTGGCAAAGAATCTGCCTGCCAATGCAAGGAGATGCAGTTTTGATCCCTAGGTCGGGGAATACCCCCTGGAGGAGGCAATGTCAACCCACTCTAGTATTCTTGCCTGAGAAATGCTACGGGCAGAGGAGCCTGGTGGGCTACAGTCCATAGGGTCACAAAGCGTCCAACGTGACTGAGTGACTAAGCACGAACTCACACTCCCAATGCAGGGGATCCTGGTTGGGGAATGAAAAACCTACTTACCACTCCGAGAGGTCAAAAAAAAAGTTTTAAACGTCATGCAAATTAGAACTCTGAACTAGGAAAATATTTGCACTATGATACACAAAGATAAGTGTCCATNCCCAATGCAGGGGATATAAGTTCAGTCCCTGGTTGGGGAATGAAAAACCTACTTACCACTCCGAGAGGTCAAAAAAAAAGTTTTAAACGTCATGCAAATTAGAACTCTGAACTAGGAAAATATTTGCACTATGATACACAAAGATAAGTGTCCATAATACATGCATTTCTCTTAGAAGGCAACACAAATTTTGACCATTCCAATAGGAAGAGGAAGATGTTGTTGAGTGAGAAACATCAGATTGAAAATAATGTGCAAGGTGGGATAATATTTCAAAAATATACATCAGGAAAAATATCTGAAAGAATATATACAACAAAATGTTAACTATGATTTTTCTGATAAGGCTGAAGATGGTTTTGCTTTCTTTTTAACAAAACTCTTTCTGTATTTTTCAGATTCTTGTTTATGAGAAGCAATGAATACTTTTATATTAGAAAAACATAAAATTATTTTGATTTCTTTTTAAAGGGAGGAAAGAAAAGGAGGAAGGAAAGAAGAATGGAGGGAGAGGACTTAACCATTGGACTGGCGGTCTAATGGTTAAGAATCGGCCTGCCAATGCAGGAGACACAGGTTTGAACCGTGGTCCGGGAAGCTTCCGCGTGCTGTGGAGCAATAAAGCCCATGCCCCACAACTACTGAGCCTTAGCTCTAGAGCTGGTGCTCTGCAGCAAGAGAAGACACCACAGTGAGAAGCCCACACACCACAACGAGAGAGAACCTCCACTCGCCACAGCTAGAGAAAGCCTGTGCAGAGCAACAAAGACTTAGCGCAGCCAAAAATAAATAAATTAATTAATTTGGGGGGAAAAAAGGGAAGGAGGAAGAAAGGAGACCTATATCTTGTGCTTTCTTTCAAAGCCCCTTTATATTTGTATAAAGTATACGTTTACTTTTTTAAATGTAAATGACAGGTAACATGCTCTACACACTGTTCTATCCTTGCCTTTTCTACTTGACAGTAGATATTGGTTTGCACCAATTTAGTCTCCCACCAATAATGCATGAATGCTCCCCGTCCTTGCCAATACTGTATTCTGTTTTCCATCTTTGTTGAGTTTTGAAGGATGAAAAATGACATCTCATTGTAATCTTCACTTGCAGTTCCCTCATTATGAGATTGAGTATCTTTTTATCTGTACAAGAGCAATGAATTTTTCTTTATCTCTGATATTTATTCACATCCCTTACCCATTTTTCAGTGAGATTTTTCATTTTTTATATTGATTTGTAGTGGTTCTTTCTATGGAAAAAAGTAGGCATCTGTCTGCCATATGTCTGCAAATATCTTTTAGCAATTTATCATTTGTTGCTTAATCTTGTGCTTTTTTCCAATGCAGGGGTATATTTTTAAGTAGTTGACTTAACTAGTCTTTTATTGAATAAAGCTTCATAAGCACACAGTTCTCCCCTACTGTAAGACCATATATTTATATATTAATATTATAAACTCCCAGAGTTGGTGATAGGGAGGCCTGGGATGCTGTAGTCCATGGGGTCACAAGGAATTGGACACAACTGAGCAACTGAACTGATACTCCATATTTTCTTCTAGTACCTTTATAGCTTCAGTTTTAACTTTTATATACTTGTTCCATTATTTTGAAGTAAAGAGTGAGTTGGAGTCAACTTTTTCCCAAGATATGTCTCTAGCTGTGCCCAGACCTATTTACGGAGTAATCTGTCTTTCCTCTCTGATATGAAATGCTATTTTATGATATTCTAAAGTCCCATATAAATTTGTGCCTATTTCTGAGCTCTTTATTCTGTCATGTTGGTCTGACCAAGTATTCTCCAGTACCTCTCTGTTTTAATTATGTTTTCACACAGAGTAGAACTGCTCTCTTCTCACAACTCCCACTTTATGAGAATTTCCTGGTTCTTCAAGCATGTTTATCTTTCCATTTCAACTTGAGAATAAGCTTGTCTGGTTTCAAGAAATAATTATGTAGGTATTATCTAGATATTGCATAATTTGAGATGAATTAACACTATTATACTTAAGATCAACATTTTCCAACCCAAGAAGTTTTTCATCTCCATTTGATTTCTATTGCATTACTGAACAATGTCTCAAAATTCTTCATAATGGATCTTGCCCTTTATTGCTATTACAATTGGTTTTCCTCTCTGTTGTATTTTTAATCTTCTGATTGTTTTATTGAGGAAAGCTGTTAATTTGCCATATTAATTTTGCATCAGCAATCCTAGAGAATTCTTACTATTTGCAATTTTTTCCATTGATTCTCTTGGGTTTTCAAGTTATATAATCACATCATTTTACATGAAGGATACAATTTTACTTCCTGTTTTCTAATTTGGTGCTTCATTTCTTTCTCTTATTTAACTGCTTTAGTTAACACTTCATCTAACTGCTCCTTACCCTAATGGGACTTCTTCTATGGTTTTATCATTAAGCTAGATGAAGAATTTGGCTTGAAACAAACAGAAAAATAATCAAAACACAAAACAGAAGAGGAAATAAAAATGGCTCATGAGTATATGAGTAGATGCTTGCCCGCAGATGTACTTCTTACATACCAGGTGAGGGTTCACTTGTATGACTCTGCCCACACCTTACCTCTCCTGGTCTATCACCATCTTTGGTTAATTAATGTTTACATTATGGTGACTATGCAAACGTGGCTACAGCAGAATCAATTAGCATACCAGGTTTAAGCTTTGTGTGTGTAGGTTTTTTGTTTTTCCAGGACTTGCTAATTGACTCTATTTTATTTTTTCCCATGATCTCCTTCAAACAGTTCTCCATGCTTTATATCAGGCTTATGCTTTATTCAGAAGCTTTGGTGCCTCAGTTACTTTAATTTTGAGAAACCACCTGCCATGAGCCCTCTCTCCTTGGGCTCCCAACTGGACAGGATAGCAGCTCCCTGGGCTCAGCTATCAGCTGGAGACATGTTCCAATTGCTCTCCAGATTGGAGCCACTGCTTCTGAAATTTTCTGTCCACCTTTCTTTGCTTCCGCCTTTATTTTGAGGAGTACATTATTAACAACTCGCTTAACTGATGTGTTGAAGGTGAAAGTGTTAGTCACTCAGTCATGTCCAACTCTTTGTGACACCATGGACTATATAGCCCACCAGGCTCCTCTGTCCACGGAATTCTCCAGGCAAGAATACTGGAGTGGGTAGCCATTCCTTTCTCCATGGGATCTTTCCAACCCAGGGATCAAACCCAGGTCTCCTGCATTGCCAATTGGTTCTTTACTGTCTGGGCCCTTATATAATCTTTAAAATGTCTTTATTCTGTGCTGCTGCTGCTGCTGCTGCTAAGTCACTTCAGTCATTTCCGACTCTGTATGACCCCATAGACGGCAGCCCGCCAGGGTCCCCCATCCATGGGATTCTCCAGGCAAGAACACTGGAGTGGGTTGCCATTTCCTTCTCCAATGCATCAAAGCGAAAAGTGAAAGTGAAGTTGCTCAGTTGTTTCTGACTCTTAGCGACCCCATAGTCTGCAGCCCACCAGGCTCCTCCATCCATGGGATTCTCCAGGCAAGAGTACTGGAGTGCTAGATGATAATAATTTGTCATATATTGAATTCTGGGTTGAAATTACCTTCCCTCTGAATTTTGAAGTTCTGGGTCCTCTGCATTTTGGAGTCTCTTGAAGGAAAAAAAAAGAATTATCTTGCCTCTGTAATGTTCATGGGCTTTTATATTTTCTCTCTGGGTTATTTTCTTTGTTCCTGATACACTGAAGTTTTAGGTTGACATACACTGCTGATTTTATTCTTTATAAAGACCTCTAAACTTCAGGGTTGGTAATTTTCTTGTGTTATTGATTTGATAGTTTCTTCCCCTCAGAGTTCTTTGTTCTCTCTTTCTGGAACTCCTATTAATCCCATGTGAACCTACCAAATTGATTCTCTTTTCATTTCTATTTTCTTTTTCATCTGTCCAGCTATTCTGCTTTCTGGGTTATTTCCTCAACTTCATCTTGAAATGCTATTGAATCTTCATCTTCTGCTTTCAAGGAAATTTCCGTAATTTTATCTTTAATTTAACTGAATATTTTATTTTGGCAGCCATTCTTAAAATGTTTTCATTTGCAAGAGCACTTTCTCGTCCTCTGAGTTTTCCCTTTTGGTACTGTCTCTGTGGACATTAATTAGAGGCTGTGCCTGTTTTGTTTGAATTCTTTTCTGTTCTTCGGTTATTTCCATTTCCTCAGGGGTCTCCTTTCTCTGTGTTTCCCTCTCATTATAGTGGAGACTCTCCTTGCGGGGGTGAGTTATCTTTGGCTGTGTCGATTCATATATTGAAAAATAAGACACTGAAATGTCATTTGGGAGTTCTGTGTGTGTTGGGGGTTTCCTTAGTAGTTGAGTTTGGCTCCTGGGTTCTCAGCAGGAGCTGGCTGTTCTCTGGGGATCTTCACAGGCCTGTTTTCTGGGGCCACTCTGTTTTCCTAGAAGAAACCTCCAATCGTGTGAGTGAGGGCTGGAGATCTGGAAATCTGGTGGGATGGGTTGACAGTTACATAAGCAGACGTTCAAATAATCTCCCTATTCTGGCACCAGATCTCATTCTTGCCTTCTGCCACGCCCGGCCCTGTGGGGACCAGTTCTCAGGGGTTCTCAGGAGTACGTCAGCCCCTTCTCATCTACTGTCCCTTCTCTGAGTTCTCTAAGCCAATGCTTTCTCCACTCTTCTATATGACTGTTTCAGACCTCCATCTGCTCTTAGTCTTCTAGAATTTTGTGGAAACCTCTCATCTGCTGATGGCCTCTCCTCATCATTGTATTTTTTAATTACTTTATTTTCTTTACTTATTTTTTTGGCCATGCCATGTAGCATATGGGATCTTAGTTCCCTGACCAGGGATCGAACCCATAACCCCTGCATTGAAAGCATGGAGTCTTAACCTCTGGATCACCAGGGAAATCTCTGTATTTTTTAAGAAAAGAATATCCCCTTCCTATAAGTCTAGAGGCGTCTTGAGAAAGAAGGGAGATAGGACTCTGTTCCATGCGCCACTTCGTGTGGCTGAGCTTCTGGGGACCATAGCTGTTTCTCAATCATCTTTGGGTCCCTAGAGCTGAGCACAGTGAATGGCGTAGGTCAGCAGTCTGTAAAGTATCCCCCGAGCAGAATGGAACCTACTGGTCTCTCTGAAGCCCTCACGCTTAATACAGTGTCTGATGGCCAGGAGAGCAAAGCATCACACACAGAATGATGGGGGCCTGCAGACGTCTTGTCTGGAGAAGAGAAGAGAGTGAAGGGGCCAGAAGGGGATATGCATGGGGTTTTTGGCCACATGCAAATATCAAAGAGATCTCATGCCGGAGGACTGACACTTTCTTTGTGGCCTCAGAGGACATAAGTTGGACTAGTGAGGTATGAGGAGTTATTCAATGACAGATTCAGCTCCTTACATGCAAGCCTTTTCATTTCTCAGCTGATGGAATAGATCACTGGAGAGGAGATGAATTCCTTGCCCTGGAAATGGTCAAGCAGAGCTAGGCAACCAGCTATTAGAGTTACTATATAGAGAGATCTCTCATTGGTTGAGAGATTAGACTAGATTCTTTCCTAATTCTGCTAGAGTTAAAACACCCTCTTTTATAGTAAATAGTTGATAATGTCCTCTTTATTATATTACATTAAAATAGTAGTATAGTAGTATAGTATTTTAAAGAGTAAAGCTACTTTAAAACTATATTTTAGAAAATGAATACAGTGTAAATTGGTATAGCCACTGTGGAAAACAGCATGCAGGGTTCTTAAACAACTAAAAAAGGACAACCATATAACTCAGGAATTTCACTCCTGAGTAGATACGTGAAAAGAACAAAAACACTAATTTGAAAAGGTACATACACGCTAATGTTCGTAGCAGCATTATTTACAATTGTCAAGGTAAGGAAGCAACCTAACCTTCCATCCACAGATGAATGGATAAAGACAATATGGTACACATGCAGACACAGAATGGAATACTACTCAGCTATTAAAAAAATGAAATTTTGCCATTTGCAGCAATGTGGATGGACTCTGAGGGTGTTGTGCCAAGTGAAGTAAGTCAGACAAAGACAAATACTATACAATCACTAATACATATAATCTAAAAAATACAACAAACTAGTGAATATTAACAAAAAAGAAGCAGACTTATAGAGAACAAATAAGTGGTTACCAGTGGGAAGAGGGAGAAAGGGAGGGGCAAGATAGGGGTGAAGGAAAAAAGGGGTTATTATAGGATTACATGGACTTCCCAGGTGGCGCCAGTGGTAAAGAACCCACCTGCCAATGCAGAAGACATAAGAGACATGGGTTCGACCCTGGGGTCGAGAAGGTCCCCTGGAGGAGGGCACAGCAACCCACTCCAGTATTCTTGCCTGGAGAAGCCCCATGGACAGAGGAGGCTGGTGTGCTACAGCCCATAGGGTCGCAGAGTCAGACCCGACAGAAGCGACTTAGCACGCATGCACACATGGGATTACATGAAATCATGTATGTGAAACTTCTGAAAATTATACAGCCGACTAAGGTCCGTCTAGTCAAGGCTATGGTTTTTCCTGTGGTCATGTATGGATGTGAGAGTTGGACTGTGAAGAAGGCTGAGCACTGAAGAATTGATGCTTTTGAACTGTGGTGTTGGAGAAGACTCTAGAGAGTCCCTTGGACTGCAAGGAGATCCAGCCAGTCCATTCTGAAGGAGATCAGCCCTGGGATTTCTTTGGAAGGAATGATACTAAAGCTGAAACTCCAGTACTTTGGCTACCTCATGAGAAGAATTGACTCACTGTAAAAGACTTTGATGCTGGGAGGGATTGTGGGCAGGAGGAGAAGGGGACGACAGAGGATGAGATGGCTGGATGGCATCACGGACTCGATGGACATGAATCTGAGTGAACTTGGGGAGTTGGTGTGGACAGGGAGGCCTGGCGTGCTGCGATTCATGGGGTCGCAAAGAGTCGGACACGACTGAGTGACTGAACTGAACTGAACTGAACCAAATTTAAAGAATCTTTCATTCAATTAAAAAAAATACATTTCTCTAATTGACATACAAAAAATAAAATGGCACAATTATAATATAGGAATATAATGGCACAAATATAATATAGGAGAATCTTCAACACGTGAAGATTCCTGCCTGGCTGGCTCTACCGATTCTGTCCTGCTCCCAGAACTTCTCGGGGCTCCTGAGGTTGCTCAGCCTGGCACTCCCTCCTGACTGTCTGTAGGTAACTTGCCCCACACTCACAGGAACTGCTTTAACGTCCCTCTCTTCTCCACGATGAATTCCTCCCTCTCTGGTCTGAACTGCATCTCCCCCTCCCAGGTAGAAGACAGTTATTTTCTCTCCCTGCTATCTCTAACCACTTTAAATTCTTTCCTCTTAACTCAGAAGTGGGCTCAAACAAATATTGTATATTGATGCATATATGTGGAATCTAGAGAAATGGTACGGATGAACTTATTACCGAGGGCGGGAATGGAGATGCAGACACGGTGGACAGATGTGTGGAGGCGGGGCTGGGAAAGGGGAAGCAGGATGAACTGGAAGATTGGGATTGACATGTATGTGAAACCATGTGTAAACAGCCAGCTCAAGGGAAGCTGCTGCATAGCGCAGGGAGCTCAGCGTGGTGCTCTGTGATCATCTAGAGGGGTGGGAGGGCAGGCCAAGGAGGCTCAAGAGGGAGGAGACACATGTATACACGTGGCTGACTCACTATTGTACAGCAGAAACCACAGCAACACAGTAGAGCAAGTGTATCCCAATAAAATAAAATAAAGAAAAGAAATGGGCTCATCTTCTCCAACCTAAACAGGATACAGAAACCTCTTTGTCCTACATCTTTTTTAAACTACTGCTCTATCTCCCCCTCCCTCTTCCCACCAACAATGGAGATGAATCTACACTTTCTTCGTCCCCTTTCTCAACCCCCTAGACCCGCTACGACCTGGTTCCTCTACCCATGCGCCACTGAGTCACTAATGATCTAATTCCCACCTCCAGCTTTCAGTCTTCATCTCCAGAATTCTCTGCAGCATTTTATGCCACAAAAATGTTTTGTTATTTTCAGGCATCCTCTATCTTGGTGTTCTTTTTCCTTTTCCGATTCCTTCGTGCCAGCCTGTCTTTACTGGCTCCTTCCCATTTTTCCACCTCCTTCCTGCCCCTCTCCTTTTCTCCTCCTCCTCCAATCTCTCTTCAGACTGTCAGGCCCCAGCATTCTGTCTCTCTCTCCCCACTTCCTCTGTCTTTAAATTATCTCACTCATTCCTATGACTTCAATGACCCAGCCTCAGCCTGTCTCCTTAGCTCCAGTCCCAGACACACAGTGGCCTCTCAGGCTGTTCAAACTCGCCCAGCTTCCTGGTTTCTTCACCTCAACTGATGGCGCCACCTTCACCTGGATGCCTAAACTGCACACACAGAAGCCATGCTTACTCTCTCCCTTCCAGCCCCACATGCAGCCTGCCCCTAAGTCCTGCTGATCTGCCCTCAGAAGCCTCTCCCAAACCTGGCCCTCTTCTCCATCCTTTCAGCCACCCCCTCATCACTGGACTTCTTTCTATGTTCCAGGTGGTCTGCACGGCCACCAGATTTCTTCCACTCCAGGCCTTCCACTTGATCTTTCACAGCTCTCTTCAGAAGACCCATCTGAGCCAGGACACTCTCCTCTGTCTTGCCTACAGCTTCCACAGGCCTCTCATTGTCCACAGCTCAAGCTGAGGCTCCTTGGGGGGCACAGAACCCCTTCTCTGTTCTGTGCACCCACCTCCACAGCAGCCATCCTGAGTCTCCGTAGCTCCTGAACACACCTGCCTCGTAAGATGAGCCCTTTGCTCTCCAGAGAGTGAAAGGCACCAGTCCTTGTACTCTCTCATACGGTACATCCTTTCCGCTCCCATGGGCACTGGCATTGCCCTCGGGTTCTGACAGCTCTGATCTCACCACATCCCTAGCCTTATTCCTCTTTGAATAAGCAGTGTTTGGCACAGTGCTAGCACACAGCCAGCGCTGTGTGATTATCAGTATAATGACTGAATAAATGAATGAGCAGATGGGTTGATTAAAAAATTATGCCTTCATCTGCCTTTTTGTCATTCCATAGGCCAGATTTGACTGTGCATACAAATCACCTGGAAATCTTGTTAAAATGTGGATTCTGATTCAGCAGGTCCAGAGATTCTGAGATTCTGCATTGCTGACAAGCTCCTAGGTGATCCTGAGGCTGCTGTCCACAGACCACGCGTTGAGGAGCCGGGCCTTAGACTAGTTTTCAAACTTGTTTACTATTAGAATCACCTGGAGAGCTTGGGAAAAAAAAAAAAATCCGGACGCCCAGGGTGCATGCCACACTATATCAGAATGTCTGTGGGAGGGAGCCAGGCAGCAAGATTATTAAAGATTCCCAGATGATTCCAATGTACAGAAAAGCCAGGGAACTCCTACCCTGAGCCACCTCTGAGCTTGCCTATGATAATTCACAGTCCTGGGTACTTGTTAGAAGCAGCTGGGGAGCTTTTAATCACCTACTAAAGCCTGGGACCCACCCAGATCAATTAAATCAGAATCTCTGGGGTTCAGACCTGAATGTTTTTAAAGCCCTTGGGTGATTCTAACATGCAGCCAGGGTTGCAATTCACTGTTTTCAGCCCTGGCTCTGAGAACAGCTGCAGGTTGGAGGGATAAGGAGTCCAGGATACCAAAAAGGTGTGAAGTCAGACCCCAGTCTTGGCTCTCCAGTGATGTATAACTTTGGAGTAGTTAATTCAGCCTCATCACCAAAATGAGATTAAAAATATGTGACCTCCGTGCCCCAATTTTTATTTTTTCCTTTTTCCCCAAACTCACTTATTTTTAATTGAAGGAAAACTGCTTCACAATTCTGTGTTGGTCTCTGCCATACATCAACATGAGTCAGTCATAGGTATACATGTATCCCCTCCCTCTTGAACTTCCTTCTCACCTCTCTCCCCTTCCTACCCATCTTGGTGGTTACAGGGCTCCGATTTGAGTTCCTTGAGTCATATGGTAAATTCCCATTGGTTATCTATTTTATACGTGGTAGTGTACATGCTTCTGTGTTATTCTCTCCCCCAACTTTTAACTGCCTTCTGGAGTGGAAAGGGAAACGAAATGGGAGGGAATGGCCACACGGGAGCCTGTCTGCACGTCTCTCATATGTGGTCACCACTCATGTCCCCACCTATCAGCTCGGCTTCGGAGGCCCATGGCTGGGGGCAGTCTCTGGCAGGTCTGGTTAGGAAGCAGATGGTTCAGGAGCAGCCCAGGCCACCAGGGACGTCCCAGGGACCTGCATTCGTAGGCAGGCTGAGAGGTGGAATCAAACACGACCCCTGCGAGGCATTCTGGCCTGCAGCCTGGATGCTGCACAGTGGGCTGGTTGGCCCTGCGAAGAGACAGGGCACACCCGCTGTTCTCCGCACTCACCGCGGCGCAGCCACCTGACCCGCAGCAGGGAGCCTGCGGGTTCGCACAGGCTCCTTTCTGATGAGCTGTCTCTGCAAATCTGTGCTGGTGCTGCAGGAAGGGTGTAAAATGAACACAGAAATGGCAGGTTCCGTGCTGGCCTCCTACCAGCACTCCTCACCCCTGGCCGCCTGAGCTTGGGCTTAGCTTCCTCAGCTGCTGGGATGATCATTGTCTATTTTATCAGAATCATCTATACACATCCAAAGGCCTTGGACCAAGCCGGCACACCTGTCTCTGGAAGCAGCAGAAACCCAGAGCCCCGATGTGTGAAGAAGGGCTAGGAACAGGCGCTGGGTTCTCAGTACCAGGGAATCTTGAAATTGCCTGTGTGTTGTTCGCTCGGTTGTGTCTGACTCCTTGTGACCCCATAGACTATAGCCCGTCAGGCTCCTATGTCCATGGAAATCTCCAAGCAAGAATACTGAAGTGGGTTGCCATTCCCTTCTCCAGGGGATCTTCCTGACCCAGGGATCGAACCTGGGTCTCCTGCATTGCAGGCAGAGATAAATCCAGCAAGCCTCCAGGAAGGGAAAGAGGAAGTGAAAGGAACAGCAAGTGCTCCTGTGAGACAGGCCTGGATGGGAAGGCCTCTCTGTTTTAGTTGGGTCTGGGCTGGGGGATTCCATGTTCTGAAAACCAGACAGCTTTCTGTTTTGGTTTTCTCAACAGCCAAACCATACAAACTCTTCTAGCACATCTAGTATCTAGCACATCTTCTAGAAGTAGGCCTCTTCTGGAAAAAGCCCAATTTCCTGGGACACATGAGATCCTGATTGGGCCAAGGGCTGGGGGAGGGTCTTGACCTACACTCCCACCATCCCAGAATCTATTCACCTCAAGGAACTAAGTCACCATCACTCACACCAACTCTAAGGGAACAAAAATGCCCTCCCACCTCCAGCCTTCAAATGCGTCTACCTGCAAGCATGGAGCCTTGTATTTCACAGTTAGAATCTTTGAGGTTTACAGCACAACAAAACAGAAAGAGCCTTCAAGTTCAACCAACCCCTTCTGTTTCCTGTGGAGACATCCAACACCAGAGAGGGACAAGTTTGCCCAAAGCCACACGGTGAGTGAGGAGCTGGGCTAAGAGCCAGGCCTCCCCATCAGCGTGGTCAACTCAGCCCCATATATTGTCCCCATCCTGACTACCAGGGTAAAAATGCCAACGACTTGTGCAAATCCACTCCCTAGCTCCACAGTGTAAGATCGAGAGGAAACAAAGAGGGCCTTCAGTCCTCTCTGGTTACCACCCAACTGGAAGGGAAAGGGCTTTCCTGGGCACCTGGAGATTGCAGGGTTCCCTGGACCACCATTTGAATAAGAAATTATTCAAATGAGTCAATCACGACCTCCCACAAGAATCAGGGGCACCCAACCTCTTATTGGGCTGCGCTCAATGGTAAATAACCCAGGTGGCGCTAGTGGTAAATAACCCCACCCCCCGCCCCCTGCCAATGCAGGAGATGTAAGAGACATGGGTTCGATCCCTGGGTCTGAACAATTCCCTGGAGGAGGGCATAGCAACCCACTCCAGTATTCTTGCCTGGAGAACCCCATGGACAGAGGAGCCTGGCGGGCTACAGTCCCTGGGGTTGCAAAGAGTCAGACACGACTGAAGCGACTTAGCCCACACGCGTGCACCCTCTTATTACTGAAAAGCCTATACTACACAGTCCCTGCTGCCTTGCTCTGCTCCCAAGTGCAGCTCCAGAGGGCAAGCCCGGTGTGGCTGTCACGTGGCCCTGCAAGATGTGCGGTGTCCTCCTCCACCCCCACCACAGGCTGAGTGTATGTGACTAATGAACTGCTGCCGGTCTCATCTGCGCATTGTCAGGTGGTGTCTGTCCAACCATTTCATCATATTGAAAGCATTTGTATTTTCTTGTATTCCTGAATGGCGGTGCTCAGCTTCCCTGCACAGAGAGAAGCCGAGACTCTGACAACAGAACTTGGCCAGACAGCATTTGGGGAGAAAGCTTTCCGGGGTTTTCTTGGGCTCTTAGGGTCAACAGTCCTCCATCCATACCCTCCCCCACCCCACTGACACACTTGTCTTCACTGTACTCATCTGACTAACTACTGCCTATGAGGGGCTGGGGCAGATGCTGTATCTCTGTTTTCATGCTGTGCAGAGACATGACTAGTTCAAGGTTACTCAGAACCCACTGTCAGTGCCAACCTTGTACCTGGAGCCTCTGGGGAAACAGATGCACTGTGCACGGGGGTTGGCCTGTTGGCTGAGGAGACACCCTCCTTGTCTTCCTTCTGAGGGCTGCAGAATCCCTTTCAGCCTTGGGCAAGGGATCCATGTTTCCTGCGAAGCTCCACATAAAGAGGAGAACACTGACCTTGTTCCAGCTCACCTGTGCCTTGCCTCAGTCCCTGCTGAGCCCAAGGGTCCCACTGATGGATAGTGAGGTGATCAGGATGCCTCTATGTGATTCCTTACTGAAGGGAATACCCTGAGCTTCTTGGCCGCAAGACTAAACTCTAGGACAGTTTCCACTTTGCTCTCCTATTCTTTGTTTGGGGGGTGGGGATGGGGGCTCCCAGCTAGAGCCCTGAGTGGAGGGTTAGCGCTGTGTGACCTTGGCCAGCCCAGAGCTGTTCCCCACACATGCTTCCTATGGGCACCTCGCTAGTAGCAGTGAGTTCCTGCATTCTTGCTGCTCTGATAGGACCTGGGTTTCCATCCATAGGGAGAGGCTGAGACCCTGGCCAGGAGGCAGGAGCCTCTCAGGAACCCAGGTATTTTAGGAGCTGGCTATCTCTGATTTCAGATGCTACTGACTGTCAAGACTCTCAAGCTGTGAGGATCAACCCTGCTTCGGCTAATCCCATTATGCAGATGGGGAAAGTGAGGCTGGGCACAAAGAGTTGCTTAAACAAGTCTTGGCCTCATGCTAATGCAGGGAATGGTGCTGAGTCAGTCCAGCTTCTTGCTGAGTACCTGACGGGAGTGGTGGGGTGAAGGTAGGGTGGAGGGTTGGGGAGTGGAACTGAAGCTCCTCTGGCCAGTGATGACTTTGATCAGGCAAGGACAATCTCAGAGACCTGGGCTCTCCCCCTCACCCAGTGCAATGTCATATGCAGGCTTCCTGTGGGCTGGGACCACTCACTTTCCCTGGCTCTCCTCCCCAGGTCCCTATTGTGCCCACAAGTGGACAAGCCAGGCTCAGGTCCACTGGGCAGACATCTATCTGCCTGGCATTGGCCAGCATTTCCCTGAGGCCAGGGCCAGATGTTACCTAACTCTGTGCAGAAGGAAGCTAGGAAGCCAGAGCATCCTGGAAAGTAGCCAGTAGGCAGATGGTGACCCAGAGGACCAAGTTTGAGCTGCAGAAATCCTGGGGTGAAGGGAAGGGGGCTCTGCCCTTCAGTGGAAGCCGTATACCCTTGTGGTTTGCACGTGTTGCCCACACTGCCACCACCCCCACCACACACAGCTTCATCATGAAAATTAATTCTTTTGGAGTAACAGCCTTTTTGTGACTCCCCTTGAGACCTGGGGAAACTCAGGATGCCATAGGAGCTGGGCTTGGGCTTCTGCCTTGTGAGGAGGAAGCCACTGGACTGGGGTCACTGTCCCTCCTTCCCTGTCCCTAGCCTGGGATTTTGTTTCTCTCCTCTGATAGTTGGAAAGCAAGCAGAACAATGGTTTCTTCAGAGAAAAGGCCATTTCCTGCTGGCTTCACTCCAAGTCCCAGAGCTTCTGTAAAGAGGCACCCTCCTCCTTAAGCCCAGATCTCCTTTAGTGCTACAGGCTCAGTAGGACAAAACCAACACCTGGATCTGCCCCTGGGTCAGCTCTGACAAGGTTGGCCTAATCTCTGCTATCTGAGAGAAGAGAATGTCTAGGGAGGAAGAATGTTCTCATTTCCAGGTAGAGGAAGAGGTTCATGGTCCCCAGCCTTGCCAAGGGTCTCTGAAATAGGGTGGGGTGGGGCAGGACAGAGAGAGGTGACTTCTCGGCTTCCCTCATCCATCTCTGAATCTGCTCTTCTTGGAGGAGTTGGGATGACAATAAGGAGACACCTGAGCAAATGGAGAGAGGTGTCTGAGACAACATTCCTGTACTACTTCTGGTGCTTTCATCAGCCAAAGGAAACCAGGAGTGGAGAGAACCACAGGGAGATTGGCTGTGTCCTGGATTCCACTTGGAGAGGGGTGTGCAGTGCGGGTTCTCTCAGAGGTCTCTATGTGGCCAGTGAAGTGAGTGTGAGCTACACAGAGTTCTGCAACCACAAAAATTACTTTTGGGGCCTCCGGGGAAGTCCAGGACACAGCTCTGGGGAGAACTCATGCAGACATTGCTCCATCTAGAGCTCCAAAGCCATGACATTCAGCTGAACACTGACTGCGGGTGGAGGTAGAGAGGCGGGCAGGACTCATCCTCACTGCCCCTCCACTAGCTGAGGCCCAGATTCAGGAAAACAGGAATGGGCAGGGCTATAAAAATGTCTGGGGAGGAAAAACAAGTTAAGTCACTTCTGTCATGTCTGACTCTTTGCAGCCCCCCTGGACTGTAGCCCTCTAGGCTCCTCTGTCCACAGATTCTCCAGGCAAGAATACCAGAGTGGGTTACCATGCCCTCCTCCAGGGGATCTTCCCGACCCAGGGATCGAACTCAAATCTTTTATGTCTCCTGCATTGACTGGTGGGTTCTTTACCACTAGCCCCACCTGGGAAGCCCCAGGAAGGGATAACAGAGGCCATGAACTGTGTTCTGAGAATCCAGAAATCCTAAACCCTGACAATGCCTTCTGAAGGCTGGTTTGCCTTTGCAGGGAAGGAATCTGGCTTTATTTACTTAATTTTAATAAACTGAGGTGAGAATGGGGAACTTGCAACAGGGCCTTAGCAGCCTCTGTTCAGTCACTATCCCTTGGAGGAAGCTAGACCTCAACGCAGAGACACCCGGCAGTCAGCTCTGGAGATTTCACTGGCTGGTTTTACCCCTCCAAGCTTCGAGACAGAGATCTGGGAAACGGAGGCAAGGGCCAGACTTGTGTGTGTGTGGTGGGGGTAGTGGGGTGGGAAGATCTAGGAGTTAAGTTAGAAGCCAGAGAGGCCCATGCAGGGAGTCTCATTCCCAGGCCCAGCACCCAGTTCTGGGAGGAAAGAGGCGGCGTCAGGGCGGGCGTGGAGCTGTCCGGACTCTGGTGCTGAAAACGAGGTCTGCCGCCGAGCGGAGCAGTTAGCAAGCCTAAGCCTCGTCCGGGTGGGGAGGGGTGGATGGAAATGAATTCCCCCTTCTACTTACGCTCCAAGGAGAGAAGGGTACAAGTGAGTTCGAGCAAGAAGGCAGGTTGAGCTTTAGGAAGTGTGCTTCCAGACGAAGCTACAGCCAGGTCGGGCCAAAGTGGGCCACAGCCTGGCTGGGGGTAGGGTACGACCTGGCCAGGCTTGGCAGATGAGCTGGGGGGAAAAGACCCTGCACCCGGGGTGGTCCCTCGCTGGCCCCCTACACGCCTACACTGGTCAAGGAGGAGCGCCTGAGGTGTTCTCACACCTATGCCACTGACACGCTAGCCCAGCAGACTTCCATGAGAGCAACCACACACACCTCATGGACACACGACGTGCTCCCAGAACACGCACGCAAGTACACAGCAGTACCATACACGCGCCCTGCACAGGAGCACCGGCTCCCCCTCCAGGCTGTTGAGGCTCCCAGCCCAGTCTCACACCCCCACGTCTGGCCTGATCGTCCCTCTCCACCTAGTCGCCTGGTCTCAGATGGCGCTTCTAAGGGAGGCCCAGCGGCCGAGAAGCCTCAGTTCTAGCCTGCGACCCGATAAGGTGCTGGAGAGTAGCAGAGAGGCGGCTCCTAGGCTCAGAAATGTGGGGGAGACAGGAGGAGGGGCTAGGTCTCAGACCCCAGACTCCCAGTTCCGGTGCCAGAACAGCAGTGTGGACAGGAATGAGTGTAGATGTCTCCCTCCCCCACGCTGGGGACACCCTGAGGACTTGCGCGTACCTGTGCGTAGGAGGCCCCGCGTGGAGCCCTCTCAGTGAGTCCGAACCTGCTGGCTCCTCTGGTTCCCCCTGGATAAAGGTGGGATGGGCGTGGGGGTTTACCCCGCTTGCCCTCCAAGCCGCCTCCTGTCGTGGGCAGCAAGGAAACTCCGTGCCGGGCGACGGGAAGTTACCCGGGTCCGGGCGCTAGGAGGGAGCGCCCTCTGGTTCCCGGTCCCGCCCGGGGTTCCCTCGCCCCCGCGCCCGCCGCCTTCGCCACCTCGTCTGCGCCCGGCCGCCCGAAGACTGCGCGGAGCCTGAAAGCCGGGAGCCCGCCCGCCCTCCCGGAGAGTCTGCTGC
>SJYV01029990.1:2340039-2391473 GCA_006410875.1 Neotragus pygmaeus
CCTGCATTGACGTCATTGCGTCATTAGGTTTCCCCTGGAAACACTGGCGCGCCCAAAATAGTAACACATTAATTCAGGCCGGGGGAGCAGGGAGAGACTGTAACTCTGCCGGTAACTCTGCGCGCGCCAGCGAGCTCACTACGGCCCCCACCCGTTCCGAGCGCAGCGCTGAGCAGGCTCGCCGCCTATTTTGAGAACAAAGGATGGCAAAATATAGAATCCCGGAGAGAGAGTGCGGGGGACGCCGAGACCCTCTCGCCTTGCACGCACACGCACGCACACACACACACACACACACAGAGTGCACAACACACCTGGATCTGTCTACCTCGGGCAGACGCTCCTTGAATTCAGGCTTTTTCAGGGACTTGCTGGGGTGTGTGACCAGATCCCCGGGGCAAAAGATAGGCCCAGGTCACGGCCTCCGGCTCTGCTGGGTTTGAAGGACGACCTCCCTACCGCCGCCCAGCCATCAGTCCCGCGGGCGGGACGACCTCCCACCACAGGCCCATCCCCACCCACCTCTACAGACCCAAGCGGGAGGAGTTCCTTTCTCGGACAGCAGGCGCACCCCTGCGCTATCCCCAGCCCCCACGCCCACGGCGGCTCCCGGACCCCGCCAAAGAAACCCTGCAGGGATCCAGCGCGCCGCCAAACCACAGTTTGGCCACCGGTACTCTCTGGCATCCGGAAAGAATTGATCTGGACGGAAGAACTGGTCGGGTTTGCTGTCACA
Source organism: Neotragus pygmaeus (assembly GCA_006410875.1). NCBI lineage: Eukaryota > Metazoa > Chordata > Mammalia > Artiodactyla > Bovidae > Neotragus > Neotragus pygmaeus. Next base: position 2,340,776 of record SJYV01029990.1, read on the forward strand.
GATTCCACAGTCGTTTGTGCTGGAGAGCGAACGACTTTTCTGAGCGTCGCCTCACTCCCGCTCTTGGCGGGGCCCGAGACACACAGAAACGTGAGCACCCAGCCTCAGAGGCTCTTTACTAAGCTATTCGTCCTCCCTTGACTGGGCTATTGACTCAACCTCTGCGAGGGTGAGATCACTCCCCTCCGACCAAAATAGCAAGCGCTTAGCCCTGGAGCGGAGGCGGGGAGGCGGTGTGCCGGGAGCTCAGAACGCAAAGGCTGCGCCCTTTGGACGGAGCGGGCTCGGCGGGCTCCCGAGGGCACCTAAGTGTAAGCGGGGTAGCAGGGAGGGAGGGTCTTTTGAGACGGCACAGACTTTCCCTTCCTCCCAGAGGTCGCAGAGAGGTCCTTCCACTCGGCTTCATTGCACCCCGGGCTTCTCTCGCCTTTGCTGTCTGCGGCTTNTCACATCCATACATGACCACTGGAAAAACCATAGCCTTGACTAGATGGACCTTTGTTGGCAAAGTAATTCCTTATGTAGGTAATTGTAAACAGCTCTTTATTTTCAGAGTCCTGCTTCAAATTTTTAACTTGAAATTCATCTTTTTTCCTATTTTCTCTTTATCCTTATATATCTCTATTGTCTCTCATGTGTTTATTCTTTTATCTACCACAAAGAAGTAGTTTCTTTAAAAAGCATGTTAGTTTCCCATCTCAAACGGGGAATCAATATATTCTTATTTATTATAGCATTGCAGAAACACAGAACTGAAACAGATATGAAGATACTCAGGTAGGCATTTATAATAATGGCTGAAAGTAGTAAGTGGGGACATACTAGTGATGTTCAAGCTGGTTGCCACATTTTTCTCAACACTTGGTAGGTTGTTGGCATTTCTGAGGGTGGAGGACGCACAAGTCTAGGGGTGATAGCTCTTTCCTAATCCTTTAAGAATCTCTGCTACAGAGGAAACAAAGTAGCCCAATTCTGGAAATCTCAGTATTTAGAGTGAGGGAAAGCATAATTTTGCAACACAAAATACCTAGTACTGAGCTGAAAATAACTTCCTTCTTATTTTAAGAAGCTTTTAAGATGGTCATACAAATATCTTTCTTAGTAGCCTGTTTGCTATTGCAGTCACTTTTATGTCAATGAGTCTTAACTGACTCTGGTTTTTAGAAGACACAAAAAACAACAGATCTGAATATTCTGTATGGCAATTCTTTATTTCAATTGGACTAAGCATCTTCTCAGATATGCAGATGACATCACCCTTATGGCAAAAAGCAAAGAGGAACTAAAGAGCCTCTGGATGAAACTGAAAGAGGAAAGTGAAAAAGCTGACTTAAAACTCAGCATTCAAAAAACTAATATCACGGCATCTGGTCCCAACACTTCATGGCATATAGATAGAGAAACAATGGAAACAGTGAAAGCCTTTTTATTTTCTTGGACTCCAAAGTCACTGTGGACAGTATCTGCAGCCATGAAATTAAAAGACACTTGCTCCTTGGAAGAAAAGCTATGAAAATCTAGACAGCTTATTAAAAAGCAGAGACATTACTTTGCTGACAAAGGTCCACATAGTCAAAGCTATAGGTTTTCCAGCAGTCATGAAGGATGTGAGAGATGGACTATAAAGAAGGCTGTGCACCAAAGAATTGATGCTTTTAAACTGTGGTGTGGATCAAAGCAGTCAATCCTAAAGGAAATCAACCCTGAATATTAGTTGGAAGGACTGATGCTGAAGCTGAAACTCCAATATTTTGGCCACCTCATGCGAAGAGTTGACTCACTGGNCACTGTTTCCCCATCTATTTGCCATGAAGTGATGGGACCAGATGCCATGATCTTCATTTTCTGAATGTTGAGCTTTAAGCCAACTTTTTCACTCTCCTCTTTCACTTTCATCAAAAGGCTTTTTAGCTCCTCTTCACTTTCTGCCATAAGAGTGGTGTCATCTGCACATCTGAGGTTACTGATATTTCTCCCGGCAATCTTGATTCCACCTTGTGCTTCTTCCAGCCCAGCATTTCTCATGATGTGCTCTGCATAGAAGTTACCCTAAGCAGGGTGACAATATACAGCCTTGATGTCCTCCTTTTCCTATTTGGAACCAGTCTATTGTTCCATGTGCAGTTCTAACTGTTGCTTCCTGGCCTGCATACAGATTTCTCAAGAGGCAGGTTAGGTGGTTTGGATTCCCATCTCTTTCAGAATTTTCCACAGTTTATTGTGATCCGCACAGTCAAAGGCTTTGGCGTAGTCAATAAAGCAAAAGTACCAAATAATATTCTCAATTTTTCCCATGGTTATTTGGCCTTTTAGGTTTTTTTCCCTCTTTTTGACTCAGTTTTGGTTATTTGTATTTTATAAAAATTTGTTTCTGTTTTCTAACTTGTCAGAATAGAATGCTAGAAAAATACCATTTACAATTTTTAATTCCTTTGATATCTATGATTATTTATTCCTAATTTTTACTTTCTTTCTCCTTTTATTCAACTAGTTTTAGTTTATTGTGTTCCCCACCCCATAGGACCATGAGCTGAAATTTAAAGGATAATTAAGAGTTTACAGGCAAAGAAAGAAAGGAAATTATCTCTGGAGAAGTAACCATCATGGACAGAAATATGCAGCTGTAAAATAGCTTTGGGGTATTGAAAGGGATGACAGAGAATGAGATGGTTGGATGGCATCACCAACTCAATGGACATGAGTATGGGTAAACTCTGGGAGTTGGTGACGGACAGGGAGGCCTGGCATGCTGCAGTCCATGGGGTCGCCAAGAGTTGGACATGACTGAGCGACTGAACTGAACTGAACTTGGCTACAACATCATGATAAGGGTAGGACAGTGAGCAGGTACTAGACTTTGAAGAAATCTCACCAGTGAGTATTATTCCACTGTCACCTCATTTTCACCACATACCCTCAAGAGCCAAAGGCGTAATGGGAACATCCCATTAGTCCAATTCCATCTTTCAGAGGGTGGGAAAAAGGTGTATCTGGTCTTTTGGGCTCCTGGAAGGAAATCGGGGCTCTGCCTTCTACTAACACTCTCACGGGGAGATAATGAGGGGAGAAAGGAGGATGCAGCTGGTTCCATCAAAAGACACTTTTGAGTAGCCAGAAGAATGACAAACATCCACTACATGGAATCACTGTTAACTGGGGAGAAAGCCAGGTTCAGATCTGTGTGTTTGTTTTTTCAATATTTAGAAGTAGGCAGCCTCCTCGCTTACAAATGAGGAAATAAAGTTCAGGGGAGGACCTGAGACAAGCCAAGGAAACAGTCATCAAGAGTTAAAATCAGGAAACCATAAATAAAATGAAAAAGACAACATACAGAATGAAAGAAAATATTTGTAAATGATGTGACTGACAAGGGATTCATCTCCAAAATATACAACTCACATAGCTCAATATAAAAAACAAACAAAACACCCAATCAAAAAATGGATGGAAAATCTAAATAGGCATTTCTCCAAGGAAGACATACAGATGGCCAAAAGGCACATGAAAAGATGTTCAATGTTACTAATTAGTAGAGAAATGCAAATCAAAACCACAATGAGGTATCACCCACACCAGTCAGAATGGCCATCCTGAAAAAAATCTACAAAAATAAGTGCTGGGGAGGGTGTGGAGTAAAGGGAACCCTCCTACACTGTTGGTGGGAATATAAATTGGTACAACTGTTATGGACAACAGTATGAAAAGTCCTTAAAACATTAAATACTGAACTACAATATGATCCAGTAATCCCACTCCCAGGCACATATCTGGAGAAAAACATACTTCAAAAAGACACATGCAACTCAATGTTCACAGCAGCTATTTGCAAAAGCCAAGAAATGGAAGCAACTTAATTCACTGACAGAGGAGTGGATAGAAGATGTGGTACATATTTACAATGAAATATTACAGTAATTAAAAAAAACAATGCCATTTTCAGCAGTGCCAATGAATCAAGATTGTCATACTGAAGTAAGTCAGACAGATGTCAACCACAAATTGGCACTTGCCATCTACCTCTACAACGATTAAATCATCTGCTGCTGCAGCTGCTGATCTTCAACACCCCCTGAAAGGGGTTCATTGAGGAGAGCAGAAATGAGACACTGTAGACTCAAGGAAAAACTGGTCTTCCTAACTATTTAACAGATAGAAGAAAGTAGGGAAAACCACTAGACCATTCAGGTATGACCTACATCAAATCCCGTATGATTATATAGTGGAAGTGAGAAATAGATTTAAGGGACTAGATCTGAGAGAGTGCCTGATGAACTATGGGATGAGGTTTGTGACATTGTACAGGAGACAGGGATCAAGACCATCCCCATGGAAAAGAAATGCAAAAAATCAAAATGGCTGTCTAGGGAGGCCTTACAAATAGCTGTGAAAACAAGAGAAGCAAAAAGCCAAGGAGAAAAGGAAAGATATAAGCATCTGAATGCAGAGTTCCAAAGNTGAGGCGCGCGGTGCCTGGGATTTGGACACACGTCCCGCAAACGCTGTGTCTCCTCGTGCTGTGCGCAGAGCTCAGGGCAGTGACTTGGCTCACACAGCCCTCTCTTCCGCAGCACCGGGATGGGGTGGTGGGAAGGAATGGCTCTCCAATAGCCCTGACCCGAGGTATCCCCTCTTGGCTTGGTTCCCGTTGACCACAAAGGTGATAAACAGACAACAAGCGCGCTGACCTTGGTGGACAAACCCAGATGTACCTATCAAACAGGAGCCACATCAAAGAGGAAGCTTTGGAGAAGACAGGTGGGGCCTTACCACGTGTGAGCTCTGTCCGCCTCTGCCTAGGCCGTTCCTTCTTTGAGCTGCAGTGGAAAAGCAGGTCGTGAAGCTCACTGCAGAGTCCGCTGTGCAGATGACAAGGGACGCCCCGAGAGTGCGCTGGAGGAATGGCGGGCTCTGCTCCTGGCCCTGACCCTCCTGTGGGCAGTGTTTTTTCAGCAGGGAGTGAACCCACGCTCCCCAATATATACACTTCCTGGTCACGTCTTTGGGAGGAAACTGGTCAAAGGACAGTGGGGAGACAGTGCCATGAAGTGCCCCAGCTCCCCAAAGTCTGGCCTCTTTGGTCTTTTCCTCTTTGTTATCAGCCCGGGGACCAAAGTCGAAAAGTAGGTTTCTAATGCCTTCAGGGGCTTCCCAGGTGGCCCTCGTGGTAAAGAATCCACCTGTCTAGGCGATAGACATGAGTTCCATTGCCTGGAGGAGGGCAGGGCAACCCACTCCAGTATTCTTGCCTGGATAATCCACAAGGACTGAGGAGCCTGGCGGGCTACAGTCCATAAGGTCACAAAGAGCCGGACATGACTGAAGCGACTTAGCATGCGTGCAGTGCCTTCAGATTCAAGTTCAGGGGAGTGGTGGTGGCTGGGGGTGGGGCAGTATGGTCTGGCTCCAATTCCCTTTCTTGAGGCTTAATTTCCAGCAGACCATGCACCAAGGCTACCTGGTCTGGGACCCCCTCACCTCTGCCTTCTCACCCGCAGCTCCTGTCCCACGGGCTAGGGTCATCATCTGCCTGTTTGGTTCCCCACTGACCTTGGCAGGGCCAGGTGGCACACTGTTCCCCAGCACCTCCTGGTACAGTGTCTGGCACAGCAGCTGACATTGATTACTGGTAACCCAATGATTGACAGTCCTTCTTTGGGGAATCTCCTGCTCCAGTCTATTTCCATCTCTCTTTCCACATCAAAGTCCACCCAGTCCCCAAGAAAGTGAAGTTGCTCATTCATGTCCAACTCTTTGTGACCCCATGGACTGTAGCCTACCAGGCTCCTCCATCCATGGAATTTTTTTCAGGCAAGAGTACTAGAGTGGGTTCCATTTCCTTCTCCAGGGGATCTTCCCAACTCAGGGATTGAACCCAGGTCTCCCACATTGCAAGAAGACGCTTTACCATCTGAGCCACCAGGGAAGCCCCCAGTCCCCAGGACCAAGGTCAAATGCTGACTCTTCCATGCAGGCCTCTCTGTCCCCAGGGATATGCATTCTTCTCTCCTTAGTCCCTGGATCAGTTGGAAAAGACTCTCGTGGCTTTGGTCGTATTCTGCCCTGAATTACCATTCTCTCTGTAAATTCTACACCTTCCCGCTTGGTTGTCACTTCTCAGAGTCAGAACTGGGTCTTGCCCATCTCTACGTGGCTCACATTGCCCAGCTGTGCCCACCCCGGGCACATAGTAGATGCCCAGGAGATGTCTGTTGAACTCAACTCTGCAGGTCTATTCACCATTTCTTAGCCTAAGGCCTGACTTGAGGTGGATACTGATGCTGATGGTGGTATCTCTGCAGATCTGGGCTGAGAGAAACCTCAGCAATCTTGTCTGGAGATGCCCCACTCCACCCAGACCTGAGGAGGCAGGCCTTGACAGAGCGCCTGTCCTGCTTTTCTTCTACCCTGGAGGAAGTTCAGAATCTGTTTGGCAACCTGGGAGTATGAGGGGGAGGTGATGGAAGGGAGAAACCCAGCTGGGTCAGAGTCACAATCTACCCAATCAGCTGTTTGAAACAAAAGCCAGGGTCTTGCAGTGATGGGACAGACCCCGGCCTCATCTGGACTCACAGCAGCATTGGCTGCTCAGAGAACAGCGATGAGCTGGCGACTGTGGGTGAGGAAGGCGCCCTGCCGCAGCCAGCCCCTCCACACACACCTGCAGGCCTGTCCCTGGCTCTGTTTGTGGTCCTTCCTGGCTGCAGTTCTTCCCCAGACTCTCAACTCTGCAGCCTAGTCAGCACATCTGGGGTCTTCTCATGGAACAGGAGTGGGGGAATCGGGGCGGGGAGGACAGTCGCTCAGTCGTGTCCGACTCTTTGCGACCCCATGACTGTAGCCTACCAGGCTTCTCAGTCCATGGGATTTTCCAGGCAAGAGTACTGGAGTGGGTTGCCATTTCCTTCTCCAAGGGATCTTCCCAACCTAGGGATTGAACCCAGGTCTCCTATGTTGTAGGCAGACGCTTTACCCACTGAGCCACCAGNCCATGGGATTTTCCAGGCAAGAGTACTGGAGTGGGTTGCCATTTCCTTCTCCAAGGGATCTTCCCAACCTAGGGATTGAACCCAGGTCTCCTATGTTGTAGGCAGACGCTTTACCCACTGAGCCACCAGGGAAGCCCAGGGGAGTGGGGGAGTACTCTGTGCAGGGAGGGGCCACGACACCCACACTTGGCCTCCTAGATGCAACCCCCCTTGAGTGTGTCTCCACGGCCATCACAGGGGCCATCTGATGACAGATTCACTCAGGTTGCCTCAGGTGACCAACGTGCTGTGAAGAGATGCCTGGGAATAAGGTGGTTGGGATGTCCTGTGTGTGTTCGTTCCTGATGGACCCTGGAACACAGGGGAGCCTGGAGGGCTTTTTGGCTCCGGGCTGCCTGGGCTGTCTTGTAGCCCTGAGGCAGCAGGAGCTCCAAGATCCCAGGCTGGTTTGCCGCCTCCAAGGCTGCTTAGCAGCTCACTTATCCCTGCTTCCTGGCCCCCTGTCTGCGGCTCTAGTTCAAATTATTAAGAAGCAGAAAACCTGAATGACTCAGGTTAGCCTGGGTCCCTGGTCAGCCAGAGTGTCTGCTTCAGGTCATCTCTGGGCTCTTGGGATGTCCAGAGATCTACAGCCTTTGTCTTCTACGACCCTGAACTCAGGCCACCCTACTGGATTGGAGTAGGATCCAGTGGGGGTGGGCTGCCCTCGGCAGAGCGGTAGGAATGGGGAGTCTCTTGGAAAGGTTCCTTTGATGTGTTGGGCACTTTGACTGGCCTGTCCAATACCATCATGTTCTGGAATAGACCTTGACTTCTCCCTCCATCCCAAGCCTGAGTGAATCGGGAAACTCATCACGTGGACAGCAGGTTTCATTGATGAGCTAATGTTCACACCAGGCCTCCCCTAGGGCCCAAAAGAGCAGTGGCTGATCTCACTGTGTGCAGCTGATGGCAGGGGGACCGGAAAGGCCAATGGTGTAGGGAAGAGCCTGCCAGACTGTCTCCCCAGAGGCTGCTCTCTGTCCCACTCAGCCCCCATTTAGTCTGCAAGAACATGTTCCATCAGAGAAGACCTGGGACTCCTGCGGAACACAGATCTGCCAGGAGAAGAGGCATCTAGTCCTGCCACTCCCACCAGAGGCTTCATCCTGAGCCCACAGAAAGTAAAGTGACTACCTTGGCAACAGAATCAAGAGTAAAGACCCCTGGGCTGGGAATTCGAACTGGCTTCTAATTCCATCACTGCCATTAACTCCCCGTGTAACTCAGGACAAGTGATGCCCCTTCCTTGGGACCCTTTTTATCACCTGCTTTATAGACTGGTGGAAGGAGATAATCAAGATTATCAGGACAGACAGGGAGACCTGGCCACACCCATGACTGACATGGTGGAAACTGACACAGCCAGCAAGAGCCCTGTGCCCCTTGAACTTGGGGACAAGGGGCAGGTGGCAGAATGCACTACTCTCTTGGGATCTGGCCTCTGTCTGACTAGGCCCTCTCTTCCCCAACAAACCCCTCATCTGATGCCTTCTTAGCCTCTTTTGCCTGGCAGTCTCCTGCAGCAAGTAAGGATGCCACATCCCTCTAAGTTTTTCCCAACAACGCAGGTGAAGATCCATTCATTCAGTCCTTCAAAAACCTCCCGTGGCCCAAAGCCATTTTTGCTCAAATTGTTGCCCTCTCAGATTCTGTTCCTTGACCACCAGATTTTATTCCATATCCTACCCAAGCTTTGTTCTCAAGATTTTCCAGTCTGTGAGTCTAACCTCTCCCATAGAGTCACCAGCACCCCCTCATCTTACCAACCTCCAGCTCTGTACCTGAGAGTCCTGGAAAGGCCCCACCCACACTCTTCTCTTCTACTGCACTGGGGGTCCGCCCCTTAATCACCATCTCCCTGCATCTCCCTAGCCTCCAATCCCTGAGAGGGGAGCACTGAGCCAAGGTTATGACCTTGCAAGACCCTAAGCTTGGATCTTGTTACTGATAGAGGGGTGATTATGTTTGTTGCTCTTTTGGGCAAAGGTGGAAAAAGCTGAGCAGCAGATGATTAAATTTGGAAAAACCTGCCAAGGATCCAGTGGCATGAAGCCAAGACCTGGATTCAAACCGAGAGGTAGAATAGCTGCCAGCTCAGGCAACTGACATTTCAAAAATGTAGCCCACTCCAGTACTCATGCCTGGAGAATCCCATGGATGGAGGAGCCTGGTAGGCTGCAGTCCATGAGGTCCCTAAGAGTTGGACACGACTGAGCGACTTCACTTTCACTTTTCACTTTCATGCATTGGAGAAGGAAATGGCAACCCACTCCAGTGTTCTTGCCTGGAGAATCCCAGGGACAGGGGAGCCTGGTGGGCTGCATCTATGGGGTCGCACAGAGTTGGACACGACTGAAGCGACTCAGCAGCAGCAGCAGCAGCACTCCGGTTGGAGAAAGCTGGCTAGCTCCACAAAGGGAGGTGACTCTTGGACTGCACCTCAAAAGGTAAGTGGAACCTGAGGTGCTGAGAGGGAATGAGAGGAAGACAGACAGGCAGGAGCAGCTATGTAAAGCAGTGGGTCTCAACCCCAGCTCACCTGGGAATCACACTGTGATAAACCTGGGCTCACCCTAAAGATGATTCAAAAGTGCTCAGACCCTAATCCCAAGAAACAGATTCCACTAGTCTAGGCTGGAGGTTTGGAATTTGTATTTATTATTGTTGCTATTATTATCATTGGTGGCATGACGTAGCTTGCTAGATCCTAGTTCTCTGACCAGGGATTAAACCTGTGCCCTTGGCAGTCAAAGTGCAGAGTCTTCACCAATAGACTGCCAGAGTCCAGTGGCATTTGTTTTTTTTTTTTTTCATTTGTACTTTGTGATTTACTGGCCATCAATTATGTGTCATGCCATCAGAAACTCTTTTTCATCTGTAATACTCTGTACCGTAGTTCTAGGGACCACCCAGGAGTGGTTTAGAGGGCAGTCCTCTCTGTTGGAGTCCTGCCTCCACACTCACTGGCCACCTGACTAGAAATGATGTCCTGAAGTTCCTAAGTTTCTTGTTTCCTCATCAGTAGGATGGTGACAATGCCAGTGCCTACATCTCATGAGGCTACTTTGTGGCTCGCGTGAGATAATGTTTCCATGTGTTGAACAATGCTGACACACGGCGCTGGTTGTTTTCAGTGGCTCCAGATGATTTAGTACAGCCAGGACTGAAGATCTCCAGCACAAAGCAAAGGCCAACTGGGTTGTTCTGGGGACTCTCCTGGTTGTTGAGGAAAATCTGAATCAGAGGGAGGAGAAACTAAAATGGTTGGAGGGGACTTCCCTAGTGGTCCAGCGTGTTAAGACTCTGCACCTTCCTGGAACTAGGATCCCGAATGCCATGCGGTGCAGCCAGAAAGTAAAAAATAAAATAATAAAAAATAAAAATAGTGGGAGCTCCATGTTGAAAGGGTTTCGATGCTTTGGGACCTTATTCTAATAAACACAAGAGGAGCCTAGGTTTGAGGACTTGAGTTTGAGGACTGACATGATGAATGCGATATCTCAGGAGTCTGGGACTTGTGCAGCCTTGATGGGAGGGAGGGAGATGGAGCCTAGAGAACAGTCTGGGATCACAACAGTCAGTAGACATCGAAAAGAAGGGATGAGTGTGAGGTGAAGTGCAAAGGAAGAATCAACAGGAGTTAGGACCTTCGTGGACGTAAGAGTTTAAAGGGATCAAAGGAAGAAAAAATAAATTTAAGTTGTCAAGTCTAGTGGGACTAAGGAAATAACTCCCTGTGTTGGTTAGGATTATATTTAACTCTGAGTATCAGACAACTCAAATCAACAATGGCTTAAACAAAATGGGAGCTTATTTCTCTACCAGCTGAAAGCCCAGTGGAGTACAGTTCAAATCTGGGAAGGCAGCTCTGTTTCACAAAGGCCTTGGAGCACCAGGCTCCTGACAGCTCACTCATCTACCATCCTGGGGCGTGGTCTTTATTCTCATGGTACCAGCTGGAGCCACTTGGGTTCTAGCATTCATATGGAGAAAGGAATGATAAACGGGCAACAGGCAAGAGCCAGAGGCTCCGTGAGGGAGGTTTCTTGTAGCTCCACTCATCACTTCTATTAATATTCCGCTATCTGGAAAGTGGTCTGTGGCCACACCTACTTGCAAGGGAAGCTAAGGAGAGTGGTCTTTATTTTCTAAGTAGCCTTGTACCCAGCTAGTGATACCCCCTGTGAGAGAAGTGAATTTTGTGTCTATGAAAGAAGAGGGATTTGGGCACTGGGAAAGAGCTAACCATTTCTGCCATTACCTCATTTTCTTAAATGGTAAAGTTGAAAATGGAGTTAGTTGGAGAAAAAAAAATTTTTTTTTAATATTTTTGAAATGGGGTAGGAGAGTACAAACTTATTGTCTGTAGTAGGCAGGATTCTAAGGTGGCCCCAAGGTTTCTGACCCTACTGGTCTGTACACCCTGTATAAAAAACCCCTCCCCGTGGATGGGACTTGTGAATATGATGAAAGCTTTCAAGAGGCATCTAGGGATTTCCCTGGTGGTCCAGTGATTAAGACACCACACTTACACTGCAGGGGATGCAGGTTCAATTCCTGGTCAGGAAGCTAAGATCTCATATGCTGCACACAAGGCCAAAAGAAAAAAAAAAAAAGTCATACTGTGAGAGGTAAGTGAGGAAGTGGCTAATGAGCAAGGGGAGGCAGCCATCAACATGGAAAAGCCTTAGCACAGCGCAAAAAAGCCCTCCCTGATTTAGCTACTGTCTCCCTCTCCAGATTCTTCTAGCACTCTCTTCCTTTCACATGATTTCAGAGGAAGAATCTCAGGCTTCTGACTCAGGAAACTAGATGGACACCATAGAAAACTCTGGAAGAAGACAAAGAGTTTCATTTGACTGAATTTGAGGTGTCTGAGAGAATACCGAGGGGAGAGGCTCCCACCAAAGGGGTGGGATAGTCAAAGGGATGTGAAGAGACAAAAGCTGAGGGCCTTAAAAGAGCGTTTCCTCTTTTGTCGTAAACCAGCAGCCTCTTGGCTCAGCATATCTTAATCAGCTGGCAGGCAGAAAGGGCTGGACTGAGCGCTGAGCTTGGAGATGCCCCTTCCTTGACCAGGGAGCCGTCGCTGTCCCAGGGTTGCACAGCTGCGTCTGCCCACTGCCTCCATAAATAGGGAGAGCTAAGGGAACAGAGTTCCTCTCCACCAAATGGTCTCAGTCTCATCTTTAGATGTCGCCATCAATATCTGTGAAACAGACTCTAGGAAAAAGACTAAAAAAGCTCTCTTTATTTAGCCTGGAGAAGAGAGGGAGGGAGAGCTGGGAGTTGCTAGGAATAAACTGCCGGTTTTATCTTTTTGTCCTCAAGGAGGCCAGAGGAGGTGGACTTGCGATGCATTTGGAGAGGTGATTCTCAAGGGGGTGGAGAATGGAGATTCTTGCCCCTGCCCCATGCCCCCACCCACCAGGAGACATTTGGTGGCGTCTGCAGACATTTTTGGTAACGATGACTGGTGGGAGTGGGCGGGCTGTGCTACTGGCATCTAGCGAGTGTGAGCCAGGGACGCCTTTAAACATCGGACAGTGCACAAGGCAGCGCCCTGAACAGAGAATGCTCTGGCCTCAATGTCGATGGCACCCAGGTGGAGAAACCCCTCCTTAGAGGAATTTTTAGTTACTGACTTTCTTTTAAGTAAAGAAAAAAGTCACTCAGTCCACCTTAAAGGAAAGGAAAGGGTGATTTTTTGCTTGCTTGTTTAAGGATATATATGACTGGCAACTGGGGTTAGAGCAGGACGGCTGTCGGCTGTCGGAGAACCCAGCTCTCTGAACCCTGTCCTTGCCTCTCCTGCTTTGCTTGCTCCCGCCCCTTCTCTCTGCTGATTGGCCAAACCTTTTAAAATTCCAAGGGAGGCGCCCTGATAGGCTGAGTCAGTCACTGCTGCTCCTTCAGAGACTCCAAACAGGCCACCTTCCAGGGCTCTGGGCAGCCTGTGGGTAGGTAGCCTTTGGTCAGTGGTCCAGAATCACCCACCCCTTTCAGTTTGAGACCACTTTTGTATAAGGAACAGTCTAGACATCTTCCCTGAATAAGAGACCGTGTGCAAGACAGTATGAGTCAGAAGGAGATAATAGAATCGAACGCATCCTGACTAGCATTTATATTGGTTTTTCACAGCATAGCTGTCTTTTTCTTGGCATAGCCAAGATGGGAGCTGAATAGAAAGCTACGGTTCTACTTTTTACTCCAAAGCTATGCTATTCAATACAGCAGCCACTAGCCATGTGTGACTATGTGGCTTTTCAAATTTAAAAAATTTAAAACTAAGTACAATTGAAAATTCAGCACCTTCGTCACACTGTGCTTCCCATAAAGCACTACCGTATGGCACTAATGGTAAAGAATCCACCTGCTAATACAGGAGATACAGATTTGATCCCTGGGTCAGGAAGATACCCTGGAGTGGAAAGTAGCACCCCCCTCCAGTATTCTTGCTTGGAAAGTTCCATGGACAGAGGACCTGGTGGGATATAGTCCATGGGGCCACAAAGAGTCGGACACGACTGAGCGACTAAGCACCCACCCATCAGTCACACTAACCACATTTCAGATGCTCGAGAGCCACACTCGGTCAGTGCCTGCCTCCCACACTGGACGGCTCAGGCATAGAACGTCCCAGGTCGCTTCAGTCGTGTCTGACTCTTTGCTACCCTGTGGACTATAGTCCACCAGGCTCCTCTGTCCATGGAATTCTCCAGGCAAGAGTACTGGAGTGGGTGTGCCATGCCTTCCTCCAGGGGATCTTTCCGACCCAGGGATCGAACCTGTGTCTCTTATGTCTCCTGCATTGGCAGGTGGAACATCTCTATCATCGAAGAAGTTCCTGTTAAACAACACTGCTCCACGGGAAGGGTTGGCTATAAACGGAAATCACATTTTAGGGTCAGCCCAAAAGAGAAAGATGAGTCATCTGGTATTGATTCACTCCTTACTGCGAGGTGTGTGTGTGAGATTCTGTGAGCAATTGAGCCTGGTCAGAGTTCATGCCTTTGTATGTACCTGAGGATTACATGCCTCTGCTTACAGAAGCAAGAGCTTGGAGAATACTTTCACCCGAAGAGGATTGCTGTAACTCACTCATTTGGAAGGCTGCTATAAATGTTTAAGAGTAAAGAGTCGTTGAAGAGCTCCATAAAAGTGCATAATCAGCTTTTCAAACACCATGACAATAGATGACACAGAAATTTACAGCTCAGGTGAATACAGGAGTGTGACCAGAGTTGTTAGTCCCGCTGATACGCCTCTAGGAGCCTCTGGAGCCCTTCTTTCTCAGCTCCTAGCTTTCTCTCCCTCTCCCCTGGCCTCATCCTGTCTTTAAAGAGAATATGTTCTCTTCATCCTCGTGTGGTTGTCATTGTGTGTTATTCGCTCAGTCGTGTCCGACTTTTTTCGGCCCATGGAGTGTAGCCCACCAGGCTTCTCTTGTCCTTGGGCTTTGCCAAGCAAGAATATTGGAGTCGGTTGCCATTCTCTTCCCCAGGGGATCTTCCCGACTCAGAGATCGAATCTGAGTCTCCCACATTGTGGGCAGATTCTCTACCATCTGAGCCGCCTGGGAAGCCTGTGGTTGTCCTTACAGCTGTTCATCAATCACCACCACCCCCTTCAGGCACAGGATAGACTGCCCTTCCTGTCCCTCGTGTTTGGGGACTAAGCCCCAGAGACCAACCCTGGCTGGTAGCGAAGCGCCCCACTGACCCGGATTCCTAAGTGACTACATCCAAAGGTCCCTGCCAACCATGATGGAGGCAAGCAGGAAATAAACGTGTTGTCTTCAGACACTACGATTTGGAGATTATATTTATTTATTTGTAACCTAGGCAATCCTGCTCAGTCCCTGTACTTTTCATGTATTCACATCCCCCAGCAATCTGTTGTATTCCTGGGGTTGTTGCCTGTTACCAAGGTTGTTGAGTTGAGGTTGTTTCCTGTTACAGAGAAAAAGAAGTGAACTGAAACTTTTTATAAGTGTGCCAGTTACCAGACTTGGATGTTTACAGATAAATCTTTTTTTATGGGTTGGGTCTCTTGATAGTAGAAGAATGACTTCCTTTACCTACTGAGAAGGGCACGCAGTTCTTCTCTAAACTGGCTAAGTACCAGCTGTCTCCTTGGTTTCTTGCAGAAAGACCTAAGGATAAACATTTTAGGAAAATAAACTCATAATGGTTAACAACAGCAATGGATCCAAGAGGAGAACAAAATGCTGGGGAGAAGTTTACAGGAATTAACTCAATTCTGAGATGGCTGTCACCCTGCCCGGGAAATGGACACAGCTCTTGAGCCAAGAAAAGCTACTTACTCATTCGTTTGTTCGTTTGCAAACAATCATTGAGCATCTAATATGTTCTCGGCCCAGGTGAAGTTTATGTCATGGTGAGGGTGACAGGAAATAAGACAAAAGTGCGATGAAGGAAATAGACACGTGATGAAATGGAGTAACGGGTGAAGGAGCAGACAAGAAGGCCTCTTGGAGGAGATGACACCTGAGCAGAGATCTGGATAAAAGCTGTCAGTCATCAAAGAGCAGAACATTCCAGACAGAAAGACAGCAATTCAGAGGCCTGAGGGGGAAAGACCTTAGCAAAGACAGTGGGCAGCAGTGCTTGTGGGGGCAAGGGTGGGGGCCCCGGTGGGGGCCCACCCAAAGCCAGCATGACCGGAGTGTGATAATGATGGATACAAGGGAAAGAAACGGACTCAGCGAGGCAGGCAGGGGACTCTGGGACGTCAAGTCTCACTCTGAGGGGAGGAGGATGCCCACAGAGGAGGCTGGGAGAGAGGTGACGCCAGAACACCTTTTCTGTGAAGGTTTTGGCCTGTGTAGACCATGTGATTTCTGTGCAGTGTTTTGCTCTGTGATGGCTGAGCCACAGTCAGTACATAAGGGAATCAGCATGGCTGTATGCCAATAAAACTTTATGTATGGGCCATAAAATCTGAATTCCGTATTTTCACGTGTCACAAAATATTATTCTTTGGGGTTTTTTCCCGACCATTTAATAATGTAAAAATCATTTTTAGCTCACAAACCAGATTTGGCCTGCAGCTATCGTTGGCCAAAGCTTGATTTACATCACTCGAGCTGGACAACTATGGAAGCAGAAAAACTGTTTTGGAGGCTTTTGCAAAATATTCCATCAGGTGGTGAAGAAGGCTTGACTTGGGTGGTTGCAGTGGAGATGGTGAAGATGCTGGGGTGAGATGCATGCTAGGAATTGAGGTCCAGGACGTGCTGATGAGTGAGATGTGGGGTGAGAAAGGAGAGGGGTCACAGATGACTGGAATTCCCTGAGCACCACAAGGAAGGAGCGGATCTGGGGGAAGTGGAGGCTTGTGAGATCTTATTACTCGTTTTCTGACCAGGGATTGAACCTGAGCCCTTAGTGGTGAAAGTGACAAGTCCTAACCACTGGACCATAGGAGTCTGCAAGTTTAAGTCTAGATGCACTCACCAGATGCGATTTGGAACCCAGGAATTAGAGCCTCTCCACACCTAGACTTTCCCAGAGCCTGCAGCTTATAAGCTGTGGGACCCTGGGAAGTCACTTCTGTTCAAACTTTTAAAAAATTAGCTAATTAATTTATATATTTGGCTGCATTGGGTCTTCACTGTGTCATGCGAGATCTTTTGTTGCAACACACGAATTCTCTAGCTGTGGTGCTTGGGCTCCAGAGTACACAGGCTCAGTTGCTCTGAGTCATGTAGGATCCTCGTTCCCTGACCAGGGCTCAAACGCACGTCCCCTGCATTGCAGATTCTTAACCACTGGGCTACCAGGGAAGTCCTGGTCCAATCTTTTTTTCTTCTCTCAAATATGGAGATAGTATCTCATGCCCATCCCTGTCTAGGTGGTCGTGAGAATCAGAAGAGATTTCATGTGACCCTGATTAGATTCCTACTTGATCCAGCATCTCAACGCTCCCTTCCCAACCATATCCAATTCTGAAGGAATCAATGGGAGATTCTCTAGTGTTTTTTTTTTTTTTTTGAGGGGGAGGAGGGTGCGAATGAAAGGTTGAATCACTCACTGCATGTCAGAAATTTCTGAAAATTCCCTTTAAATGCCTCTATTCTTTCCAATGAAGTCCCTCTCCCATTGCAGAAGCCTGAGTCTTCTAGGATGAAGAAAATCACTGTTTCTTCTTGCCGCGGAACGCTTCTAACACCAGATGTATTGGTTTCCCCCCAACAATGACCAGTGCTCCAGCTCTCTGGACACCAACTAAGTTCTCTACCATTCACTCCTGACACTAACTGCCTGCACTTGGTGCAGCTCCCATGGGGTTGGGGCTCAGCCCATTATGCTGCCCCCACTTTCAGACATCAGGGGTGTCTGAAAACATAGGGGTCTCAATGAGGCAACAGTGAGCCGTGGCATGAAATGATATCTTAATTCCCTGCCCAGGAATTGAACATGAGTAGCTTGGATGAGAACCAGGTATCCTAGCCACCAGACCAGCAAGGGCTAGCGGCTAGAAGCTATTTGTCCCTGGATCTTTGCCCTCAGTGAAAAAATGCATTTATCGTGGAGGCAGAAGCAATAACGGCAGGTACAGCTTATTATTAGAGACGCATAACAACAAGTGGGAGCGCAGACAGAGAGATGGTTTGTTTAGTTAAGATAGAAGCAAGGTGGAGATGCACACCCAGAGAGAAAGGGCGAGGGCGTCCCCCCTGGTGAGGAGCTAGAAGAGAGGTGGTTAGGCCATTTATATATGTCAGTTCCTCTGGGTCTTTGTTTACCTCTAGCCGATTATCTGATTTCTTTTTTCCATACCTGACCTACCCTGAGACCCTCCCCTGGGTGCATACGAACCCATCAACCAAGATGCATCTCGAAGTGAAGGCTTCTGGGAGGGGCAAGACTCATTATGGCCTGGTGTTATCCCCTGACTTTTGACCCACATGGCACCTTTCTGCGTATGTGTAATGTCTCCCTTGTCCTCAAAGAGGGGAGAATGGAGATCCCTTAATCCTTTATTCAAACGGAGTTTTGCCCCTCTTTGTCCTTGCCATGGCTATTACCTTGACATGTTTATAAGAGACAAACACTGGCTATTTACCCTGTTTCTGTTGTTACTTCCATTTCGGAAGGCAAATAGGCTGATTGTAAAGTGCCTTAACTGGAGCACACCTATCTCTTGTCTCAGAAAATGCTAACAGTTATAAGGATACAGCCTGAAGCCCACTTCTTCGTGCCCCTTGAAATGTAAACAGGAGGCCAGTTGTAAATGTCTAACCTGAAGTGCATCTATCTCCTACATCAACAGAGGGTCCTCATGCCCCTTCCTCAAGGTACAAACTTTATTATGATGGCTCGTACACCTCCAGGGAAACACTTAATGTTTACTGGTTTATCACAAGCAATACATAGGGACGGCTATATGAAGCAGTCCGTAGGAAGAGGTGTGGAAGTTTCCCAAACAAGGGAGCTTCTGTCCCCATGGATTTGGGGTGCATTCTCCTCCTCCTAGAGCATGGATGTGCTCACCAACCTGGAAGCTCTCTGTATCCCATACTGTAGGGATTTTTATGGAGGTTTCATCATACAGGTTTGATCAGCGATTAATTCAATCTCTGCCCCACTTCTCTCCTGGGAGTAGGGGAGGCAGGGCTGAAAGATCTAAGCTTCTAATCCTGGCTTGGTTTTTCTTACAACAAGTCCCCATCCAAGAACCCACCAGGAGTTGCCTCCTTAGGAAAAAAAAAGTTTTTTTCCACAGGAAATTTAAGGAATTTAGGAGCTCTGCTTCAGGAAACGGGGCAGAGAGCAAACACATATTTTGTATTTTGTCACCCAGGGTCTTACCTCTATTTTTTTCCTTCCCCTGCACTCACCCTGTCTTTAGTCTCTCACATTTCACACTTGAAGCCCCCCTGATTGCAGTGGTAGGAGAAGGGTATCCTTGGGATGTTAGAACTGCTCCGTATCTTGATGGTGGGGGTGGATGCACAAACATACACAAGTGATGAAACCGAGTAGAAATAAATGCACACACAGGAGGATACGTGAAATGGGGGAAATCACCATCAGATTGGTAGACTGTATCGATGTCGTGTTCCTGGTTGTGATTTTGTGCCACAAGATAAAGGGCAACTGGATCTCTCTGTGTCATTTCATACAAATGCCTTTCAATCTACGGTTATCTCAAAATCAAAAGTTTGATTTTAAAAATCC
The DNA here is from genome assembly GCA_006410875.1 of Neotragus pygmaeus. Taxonomy (NCBI): domain Eukaryota; kingdom Metazoa; phylum Chordata; class Mammalia; order Artiodactyla; family Bovidae; genus Neotragus; species Neotragus pygmaeus. Next base: position 2,360,010 of record SJYV01029990.1, read on the forward strand.
TGGTTTGCAATCATAATCAACAAGTTAAGCTTTCAAGTAAAATCCCCTCATAGGGTTCATGAAACAATTTTCTCTTTTATCTGTATCTGAATACATTCCCTCACTAGCCAAGCACAATCACCCTTTTCAAATTTGATGAAGTTTAATCTGCCTCACCCTAGAAGTAAGAAATGCTTTAAAAAAAATATGCCCAAGTGAAAAGTTGTATTGTGGTTAAAATACGACATATGTATTGAGCACCAAGATTTGAGAGCACATATTAGAATTCAGGGATGCAGGCATGGAGAACACAGACCCAAGGCAAGTGGGGAGCAAGAGGTCATACGGGCTGCAGTTCCCCAGGTGACCAAAACATGGGCACCCTGCCCCCTTCTCCCGTGGCCAACCATCACTCACCTATCCTGTGTGTGTGCATACTCAGTCATGTCCAACTCTTCGCAACCCCGTGGACTGTAGCCCACCAGGCTCCTCTGTCCATGGAATNAGGTGACCAAAACATGGGCACCCTGCCCCCTTCTCCCGTGGCCAACCATCACTCACCTATCCTGTGTGTGTGCATACTCAGTCATGTCCAACTCTTCGCAACCCCGTGGACTGTAGCCCACCAGGCTCCTCTGTCCATGGAATTCTCCAGGTAGGAATACTGGAGTGGGTTGCCATTCCCTTCTCCGGAGGATCTTCCCTACCCAGGGACTGACCCAGGGTCTCCTGCATTGCAGGCAGATTCTGTACCATCTGAGCCATCAGGGAAGCCCAAAGTACATCCATCCTCAGTTCAGTTCAGCCACTCAGTTGTGTCAGATTCTTTGCAACCCCATGGACTGCAGCACGCCAGGACTCCCTGTCCCCCACCAGCTCCCGGAGTTTACCCAAACTCATGTCCATTGAGTCGTTGATGCCATCCAACCATCTCATCCTCTGTCATCCCCTTCTCTTCCTGCCTTCAATCTTTCCCAGCATCAGGGTCTTTTCCAATAAGTCAGCTCTCCACATCAGGTGGCCAAAGTATTTGAGTTTCAGCTTCATCAGTCCTTCCAATGAACGCTCAGGTGCTTTGGGCTTTGGAGATCCTCACACTTGCAGCCACAGTCTAAAAGCCAAGGCTTCATAAGGCAAAAGAATTATCATTCTTTTGATAATGAATTATTCAGAATTACTGTAATCCAATTATGTAATCTATTTCTGAAACAGTGTTCTCAGATCTGGTTTCACAGGATCTTGAACAAAAGCCCCACAGGGCAGGAAGTTTAGGGAATTGTGAACAGGCCTCCTATGTAAATTTCTCCCTGGAAAGTCACAAGGAGCAATAGACTTTAAAGGCTCAGATAATTCCCACAATAGACTTGCTTAACTTTAAGTCAGCAATTTCCCAATTTGTTAGCTGCCTATTTTTTAACATTTATTTTTATTTATTTATTTGGCTGCACTGGGTCTTAGTTGTGGCATGTGGGATCTAGTTCCCAGACCAGGGATTGAATCTGGGCCCCCTGCATTGGGAGCTCAGAGTCTTAGCTACTGGAGACTACGTATTAATATCACTCGCTTATCCAGTATGTTGGGGAGGGGGAAGCATGTTTGGTATCGTCTACCAGCACCTGCATTGTGCCAGGTGAGGTAAGGTCTCAGTTCCTGTGGCCACAGATTCAGATCATCATCTTCCCTTTGCCTTCCAGTTCTTAGCCAGGACGTGTCAGTCCTCCCAGAGAGGGATCGACTCATGCTCTAAACGAATGAGCCATTAATTGTTTTTATGAAATAATTGAGGAGGGAGAAGGGGTTTACTGAGAAGGCAGTTTCCTAATGTTAGGTAGGTAGAACAGGGAAAAGCAGTCCGAAATGGCGGTGGCTACAAGACAAGGAAGGGAAAAGCCCGCGAAAATGAAACAAAAGAAGGTCCGAGGACTGAGTTAGGACCTCAGGTAAAACAAACAACACTCCTGGCTGGCCCAGTTTACACAGGACAGGCCCAGGGGGAGAAGCAGATAAACCGAGGAGCCAGAGCCAGCTCGCTCGCTCTCCCCCGCGCTGGGGCGCTCTTCTCGTGTCTTTAGATCGACGTGCCTTCACGCCTCAAAGGTGGACTTTCCTGCTATGTTCTAACTAAAATAGAGCTGTAACACTGAGCTGTAACACTGATTTGTCTTAGAGCTATAACATGGTCCATTCGAGACCTGAGAGCTATAACACGGTCTATCCAAGACCTGGGAGCTGTGACACGCCGAGGGGGTTTTAATGTCCATCACTCCACATCTTTGTTGTGACGAGACAAAGAATCGAGGAACATACACTCGAGTGACACTAAGAAAAGGAGGGCTCTTGCCTGAAAAGAGCTCAGGGGGCAGACTTGGCCAAAGACACTGCGAGGGGGATTATCTGAAACCCCAGCACCTGGTGGAAGCTGAGTCATTGTCCTGGAGTGCCTCCCATTCATTCTAACAGTATTGCCTCCACCTACACTCAGACCTCCCTTCACTGCTCTTTTTTCCAGCTTTCAGCCTGGCTGGTGACTGCCAGCAGAGGCAATGCTTTGCCCAATCTGCCTTTGGCTGTCCATGTGTGGAACAACAGCCTCCTCTCCAAACTTTCCACACTCCTCAAGCCCCAGAAAAGGGGCGTGGGTTCTTGAAAGGGGTAGAGACAGGGAGGGGTATTTGGAGGATCAAACGGAACCAGTTCAGGATGTGCAGAACTAGGTCAGTGTTCACAAGAACCTCTGCAAGGTAAGCACAATTACCCCCATTTTACAGATGGGAAGACTGAGGCTCAGGCAACTTCACTGATATGACTGAAGGAACTACTTGGAGGCAGAGTAAAAAACTGAACCCAAGTGACCTTACTCAAAAGTTTGGGCTCCTGGCAGCAGTCAACACTATCTTCCCCCTGCCAAGCTGCTAGCACCCACATTCACCCAAGAGTAAGCATGGGGCCTTCCCTGGCGTGCTGCAGCCCATGGGGTCGCAAAGAGTCAGATACGATCGAGCAACTGAACAACAACCGGGAAGATTCCACATGCTGCAGGGCAACTAGAGAAAGCCCGTGTGCAGCATTGAAGACTCAGCACAGTCACAAATAAATAAATAAATTATATTAAAAAACATAAAGCTAATGTCTCCCTTGACCTCTACCACCATAACATCCTAATCCCCTTCCACCACTAGGAGAAACACGATTTTGAATTTGGTAATTTCCTTCCAGTTGTTAAAAATGCAATTTATGTACATAATTGTATCCACAGAAAATATATGACTTTACTTTGCAGTTTTCATTTACATAAATCAGTGTTATACTGCACATTTCATTCAACATCTTGCTTTTTTCACTCAATATTATTATTTGAGATTTACCATGTTGATGGCCTCCCAGGTGGCTAAGTGATAAAGAATCTGCCTACCAGTGCAGGAGATGCAGGAAGATTCCCTGGAGGAGAAAATGGCAACCCACTCCAGTATTCTTGCCTGGAAAATCCGATGGACAGAGGGGCCAAGCGGGGTATAGTCCATGGGGTCGCAAAGAGTCAGACACTACTTAGCAACGGAACACAAGCATGACCGTGTCGATACATATTGATCTAACTTTTTTTTTTTAAACCACAGAAGGAGTTTTTGTAATCTCAAAGTAAAGAAGGTCTTTTAAAGCACAGAACAAAACCTAGCTGCCGTAAGAGAAAAAGATTGGTAAATTCAGCTATGATGTAGAAATTTTTTAAAAATGTCTGTAGACCAAAGCTATCATGAGTCAGATGACAAATGACTGTACACATGTATTTGCATTTCAAGCCATAAGAAAATGGATCGTTTTCCTCTTTTTTTCCAGCTCTATTGAGGTATAATTGACAAATAAAATTGTAAGATATTTAAAGTGCATGTCATGACGGTTTGATATATGTATGTATTGTGAAAGGATTCCCCCCATCTAGGTAATGAACACATCCATCACCTCACACATTTATCCTTTTTATTTGGCAAGAACATTTAATTTCTACTCTCAGCAAATTTCAAGTATACAGTACAGTGTTATCAACTATAGTCCCATGTTATACGTTATATCTCAGACTTGATTCATCTTAGAGCTGAAAGTTTGCACCCTTTTATCAACCTCTCCCTATTTCCCCCACCTACCAGCCCCTGGCAACCACTTTTTCTGCCCTTTGTTTCTGTGAGCTGGACTTTTTTTCTTAAGTAATTTTATTTGTTCACTGGGTGTGCTGGGTCCTTGGAGCTGCTCGGGCTTTCTCTAGTTGTGGTGAGCGGGGGCTACTCCTCAGCTGGCGGTGCTCGGGCCGCTCACTGTTGTGGAGTACGGGCTCTAGGCGCGTGGGCTTCAGTAGCTGTGGCTTTTGGGCTCCGGAACCCAGGCCCGATAGTTGGGGTGCATGGGCTTAGTTGCTCTGCGGCCCGTGGGATCTTCCCTAACCAGGGATCTAACTCGTGTCTCCTGAAGGGGCATATGCGTCCTTTACCGCTGTCCACCAGGAAAGCCCCTGAATTTTTTTTTTTTAATTCCACATATAAGTGACACCATTCAGTGTTTGTCTTTCTCTTTCTGACATTTCGTTTGGCAAACGCCCTCAAGGTATATTCATGTTGTCCCAAATGGCTGGATAATACTCCAATATATACTCCCCCTGGAGAAGGCAATGGCAACCCACTCCAGTATTCTTGCCTGGAGAATCCCATGGACAGAAGAGTCTGGCAGGCTAGAGTCTCTGGGGTCACAAGAGTCGGATACAACTTAGTGACTAAATCACATACTCAGACATTTAGGCTGTTTCTGGCATGGCTATTGTGAATAATGCTACAATGAACACGGGGGTGCAGATGTCTCCTTGAAATTCTGTTTTCATTTCTTCTGGATATATACCCAGAAGTGGGTTTGCTTGATCATATGGTTCTCCTATTTTTAATTTTTGAGGAAGCTCTGTACTGTTTTCCATAGTGGCTGCATTAATTTACATTCTCATCAACAGGGCACAATGCATCATCTCTTTTCTCCATATCCCGCCAACACTTTCTCTTGACTTTTTGATGACAGCCATTCTAACAGATGTAGGGTGATATCTCATTGTGGTTTTGATTTGCATTTCCCTGCTGATGTTGAGCATCTTTCCATGTATCAATTGGCCATTTGTATGTCTTCTTTGGAAAAACATACATTTAGTTCCTCTGGCCATTTTTTCATTGGGATTTTTTGGCTATTGACTTGTATGAGTTCTTTACATATTTTGGATATAAAACCCTTATCAATTATGATTTGCAAATATTTTTCTCCCATTCTGTGATCATCTTTTCATTTTGTTGATGGTTTCCTTTGCTGTGCAAGAAAGCTTCTCAAAATTTTAAGCATCAGTTTGGCAAAGACCTCAGGCAAGTATCATAGGATTTCCAGGCATTATCTTTACCACAACCTGCTTATCCATCCTTCTTTGGCTGGACACTGGGATTGCTGTCACACTGAATAGCCTTGCACAAGCCTCCCAACACGTATGTTTGACCTCAGTGGAGCAACCACCAGTGTGCCAATAAAGCCACTGACCCAGGCCAGCACAGCGCCAGGGTGCTATTTCCTCACTTCACTGACAATTCCTGAACTTGTCAGACTTTTCAGTTTTTTACTTAGCCACATAGTTGTTCAGGACAAGACAAAACAAAACAAGCAACCAGGAGCCCGTATCCTCCAGGATAAATCTGAAACCATCCTCTCTCCACACCTTCTCCTGTAGTCACCCACCGCCTCTCACTGTAAGAGCCACCAATGGGTTTTGATCCCTTCTGGTCCATCCCACACACAGTGGAGGAGTGCTTTAAAAAAAAAAAAACTATTAAAAAAAATGAGACAAGAGAATAATAAGACAGCCATGTGCCCACTTCATCAAATACNCAATGAACACGGGGGTGCAGATGTCTCCTTGAAATTCTGTTTTCATTTCTTCTGGATATATACCCAGAAGTGGGTTTGCTTCATCATATGGTTCTCCTATTTTTAATTTTTGAGGAAGCTCTGTACTGTTTTCCATAGTGGCTGCATTAATTTACATTCTCATCAACAGGGCACAATGCATCATCTCTTTTCTCCATATCCCGCCAACACTTTCTCTTGACTTTTTGATGACAGCCATTCTAACAGATGTAGGGTGATATCTCATTGTGGTTTTGATTTGCATTTCCCTGCTGATGTTGAGCATCTTTCCATGTATCAATTGGCCATTTGTATGTCTTCTTTGGAAAAACATACATTTAGTTCCTCTGGCCATTTTTTCATTGGGATTTTTTGGCTATTGACTTGTATGAGTTCTTTACATATTTTGGATATAAAACCCTTATCAATTATGATTTGCAAATATTTTTCTCCCATTCTGTGATCATCTTTTCATTTTGTTGATGGTTTCCTTTGCTGTGCAAGAAAGCTTCTCAAAATTTTAAGCATCAGTTTGGCAAAGACCTCAGGCAAGTATCATAGGATTTCCAGGCATTATCTTTACCACAACCTGCTTATCCATCCTTCTTTGGCTGGACACTGGGATTGCTGTCACACTGAATAGCCTTGCACAAGCCTCCCAACACGTATGTTTGACCTCAGTGGAGCAACCACCAGTGTGCCAATAAAGCCACTGACCCAGGCCAGCACAGCGCCAGGGTGCTATTTCCTCACTTCACTGACAATTCCTGAACTTGTCAGACTTTTCAGTTTTTTACTTAGCCACATAGTTGTTCAGGACAAGACAAAACAAAACAAGCAACCAGGAGCCCGTATCCTCCAGGATAAATCTGAAACCATCCTCTCTCCACACCTTCTCCTGTAGTCACCCACCGCCTCTCACTGTAAGAGCCACCAATGGGTTTTGATCCCTTCTGGTCCATCCCACACACAGTGGAGGAGTGCTTTAAAAAAAAAAAAACTATTAAAAAAAATGAGACAAGAGAATAATAAGACAGCCATGTGCCCACTTCATCAAATACTCACAATTTCCATTTTTAACATTCTGTTGTACTTACTTTTCATCCATGTTTTTATACTTTTCCTACAGATTTATGGTGTAACCATAACCATAAACAATATAGAGAACCACTTTGCATATTTTGAAATTTTCATAAAAGGCCTCAGACAGCATGCATCCTTCTGCAACTTGCATGATTTAGACACTGTGTTAGGGGCATCTACATTGATATATGTAGCTCTTGTTCATTTACTCCAACTGCTGCACTGTACTTGGTTATAAGGATACATCACGATTTATCCATTCTCTTTTGATTTTTTTTTTTTTCATTGTTACAAACAGTGCTGGGGTAAGCATTCCTGTTTACAGTCTTTTATGCATATCCATAATGATTACCCTAGGGAATATGCCTGTGAATAGAATTGTTGGCTCTAAGGATTTATTCCTAAGCTCTGCTAGATTTTGCCAAATTGCTCTTGAAAAGAGATTATACCAGTTTACATACTTAAAAGTGTAAACATGCAGTAATATTAAATGTTTAATATCTGACAAGGTTAAGATGTACATTTAATGTGCAATTTCCTGATTAATTTTGACATCAATCCATTTTCAGATTGCATAGCGACCTCTTGGGCTTCCAATTCTGTGAAATGCCTATTTGCATCATGTGCCATTTTTAAATTCTATCTTTTTAAGAAATTGATTTGTAGGACTTTAAAAATATATTCCAGATGCTAACTCATTGTTGGTTATTTGCATTGCAAAAAAAAAATCTGTCTTGTCTCTAATTGTGTTCATAGTATCTTTTGTTGTACAAAAGTTCTAAATTTTTATGAGGCTGAATTTATCATGTTTTGGAAATGGGAGGTTTTGTGTCTTGTTTAAAACACCCTCCTTAAAAAAATGAAATCCTTCCCCTCCTAATTGGAGATCAAAGATACTTCACTATATTTTCTTCTAAGAATTATGAAGTTTTGTTTTTCATATTGAGGTCAACATAGAATTTTTGTATGGTATCTGTGAAGATTGATTATCCCATAAAGATAATAATTTGTCCCAGCATCATTTATTAAATAGTCCTTATTTTTCACACTAATGTGGGAAACCTCACTCATTTATCAAGTTTCCAAACACGAGAGGGTTTATTTTCTGGATTCTAGCCTATTCTAAGCTATGGAGTTACTTTTCTGTCTCTGGGCTAATGCCTCACTGTCTTACTATAACTTTATAGTAACTCTTCATATCTTCTATGGAAAGTCCCCTCCACCCCTTGCCTTGTTATGCTTCTTCACAGTTGTTTTAGCTCTTCTTCTTCTGGGTGTTTTTTTTTTGTTTTTTTTTTTTGTTTTTTTTAGGCAGGGGAGGTCTTCCACATTAATATTAGAATAGGCTTGTCAAGTTCAAAAAAAAATTCAGGAGAAATTTCATTTTTACTGCATCAAATTTATAGATTAAATTCAGAAGAGATGACATCTTTATGATAGTATCTTCCAACCTATGAATATTATCCATGAACATTAAAAAAATCTCCATTTATTCAGATCTTCTTTTATATCCTTCAACAATAATTTGTCATTTTTCTCCATAAAGGTCTTGCATGTCTTGTTAGATTTATTCCTAGGTAGCTCAAAGTTTATTGCATTGTGAATTACTTTTTTATTTTATTTTCTAATTGGTTATTACATATGTATAGAAATAGTATGAATTTTTCTAAGTTGACCTCTTTCAGCATTTCTGAGTTCTTTTATTAATTCTATTTACTTTTCAGCATATTTTCATGGTAAAGAATTTCTGGAGGACTTCGCTGGTGGTCCACTGGCTAAGACTCTGTGTCCCAGTGCAGGGGATCCAGGTTCGATTCCTGATGAGGGAACTAGAGCTTGCATACCACAACTAAAGATCTCACAGGCTGCAACCAAGACCTGGCACAGCCAAATAAATAAAAAGTTGTTTGTTTGTTTTTCTTAATTTCAGGGACTTCTAGAAGAGGCAGCCTAGATGCTGCGACAAGCCTTGTGGCCACAGTCATAATTATTTTGCTCAAAATGGTTCTTATTGCACAGCTGGAGTTGCTAGAAGCAAGGGAAACCTTTAGGGGACCAAATAGGCTGAAACCAAAGTGTGAAATTATAAGCACACAGGAAAGATGGGATGGCCTTGAGTGCCAGTGTCCACGTACCTTGTGCAACAAGATAAACTTTGTAAGACTAAACTTTCAGCCAGTAACAGGAGGAGCCGAACCCAAACCCCTTGCAATAAGCTCGACCTTTGAAAGATGACTGAAGTGGCCACAGCCCTGGGTTGGTACATGCATCCAGAAAAAGCAAATGCAAATCTTCTTTAGAGAAAGTCATCTTCAATTAAGGCCCGAAGATTTCCACAGATTAATATCTCTCAATGTGAACTCACAGTAAAAGATCTCCAGAGACACAAGAAAGAACTCCCATTAGTGAAAGTCAAGAGAAAAACCAACAATTGAGTTAGGTCCTTAAGGATACTGGATATTGGAATCATTAGATAATATAACTATGTAGCAAGTATATAAAGAAATGAGAGACTGAGTCATGAAAATAGGCCAGCATTGAAAGACTATCAAAATTGGGAAGAGTTGCAAGTACTGATAAGCACATAGCACTTTTAGAAATGAAAAATATGATTTTAAAATGAAAAAGTTAGAGTGGGGTGAATAGCAGATTAGACCCTATAAAAGACTTAGTTGAAGAGAAAATTAGTGAGCTGGAAGAGAAATATGAAGATATTACCCAATAATTCAGCACAGACTAGAACATAGAAACTATGGAAAAGATTGAGATATGAAAGAATTTGGTTTATATCTGACAAGAGTTCAAGAGGAGAAAATAGAATAGAGGAGAACAGAAGAGATAATAGCCGAGAATTTTCTAAAACTGATGGAAGACATCAATCTTTATTTTTCCTGAGCAGGGTGCATTAAAAAGAAAAAAACCACTCCTAATGTGGTGGAGGGAGCATCCATGCATTCTTGAACACTTCACCCTTCAAAAGGCTAATTCCCCTCCTCTTGAATGTGGGCTTAACTTTTCGACTTCCACGCTTTCTATTTTATCTCTTTGTCTTAACGCAGAGGAAAGGTCATATGAGGATGCAGCAAGGAAACAGTTGTCTGAAGTGGAGGAGGAAGGTCTCAGCAGAAGCCAACCATGCTGGCACCTTGATCTTGGACTCTCAACTTCCAAAACTGTCAGAAAATAAATTTCTACCGTTTCAGACACTTAGTCTATGGTATTTTGTTACAGCAGCCTGAGCAGACTAACACAATAAGAATTGTATTTCTTTTCTTTTAATAATTATCTTGACATTTTAATATGCATTTTAGACTATAAATTATTCTAGCAATGTCAAAAGTTTGATATTTCTAATTTCCTAAACACAAGCCCATTAGTTTATTTTAACCACCACTATTCCCTATGACTTTATTGTTTTATAAAGTTTGTTTCACTCTTTTCAAGTCCCCCAAATTTTCTTTTGAAAGTTCACTAACTTGACTAATACATCTTACTGATGTCTGTGCTCACCATTGTTTATCACATCCCATATCTTCCTTCTAGGTTCATTTCTTTTCTTGCTGAATTACTTTTTCTTATGGTGAACAGCTGCAGGAGGTAAATTCTCTTTAACTTTGTGTTTGGAAATATCTTTATTTTGTCTTTGTTCCTGCATGATAATGTAGCTGCATGTAAACTCAGAGGGTTACAGAATTCATGTCCATTGTCTTCTGGCAGACACTGCTATTGATGGGAAGTCAGCTGACAGTCTAACAGACATGCCTTTAGGTGTATTTTATCTTTTCTTCATAATAGCTGCTGTGGTCTGAATGGTGCAAGTTATATGTTGAGATTCTAACCCACAAAGGTGATGGTATTTGAAAGCTGGGTCTTGGGGAGGTACTTATATCATAAGGTTGGAGCCCTCGTGAATGAGATTGCTGTTGTTTAGTTGCTAAGTTGTATTTGACTCTGTGACTCCATGGACCATAGCCTACCAAGCTCCTCTGTCCATGGGGTTTCCCAGGCAGGAATACTGGAATGGGTTGCCATTTCCTTCTCCAGGGGATCTTCCTGACCCAGAGATGGAACTCATCTCTCCTGCTTTGGCAGGAGGACTCTTAGGGACTTAGACACTTAGAGAGAGCTCTTGCCTCTTCCACCATATGAAGACATGATAAGTTCTGTGATCTAGAAGAGAGCCCTTACCTAACCATTATGGCACCCTGATCTCAGACTTCCAAATGGGCCCAGAACTGTGAGAAATAAATGTCTGTTCCGTCTACGGTAGTGCATTCTAGCAGCCTAAGAGGACTAAGACAATAGATTTTCTGGTTGTCTTGCTATTCTTCATGTTCTAAGTTTCAGTACAGTGTGTCTAGGTGTGGAGCCATTTTTATTAACCTTGTTTGACACCTTGAATGCACTTATGTCCACTTCAATCTAGGAAATTCTCAGCTTTCTCTCTCTAGATATTACTTCTCCCTTCTTGCCTTCTGAGACTTCTATTTTCATGCACTGGAGCCTCTTCTTATCACACATGTGTCTTAATTAGCCCTTATTTAAATCTCTTCATTCTCTGCTGCATTCTAAGCTATTTCTTTTGTACTATCTTCAAATTCACTAACATAGCCTTTGTTTCAATTGTGGAATCTATCTCATCACATTTTTCAATGGCTAATTTTTTTCCTCATTTCCAAGATGTCTACTTCTTGGCTCACTTTTCCCTATCAGAATGTCTTGTTCTTTTTTAAAATTTTTATTTAATAAGTGTCATCCTTTCAACCATCTTCTTGAGCTCCTTCAACACATTTATTCTTAAAAAACTGTCAACAACAAAATTCTGTAAAGCAATTATCCTTCAATTAATAAATCAATAAAAAAGACCTATAAATTAATGCCAACTGCAATGAACTGTCTTGATTCATTGCTCTTGTCTTTTTTAGCATTAAAATTCCTTATGTGTTTTATAACTTTCAACAGAAAGGTTCATTGGATTTTCCCCCTCTCTTTCTCTCTTTGGCACTTTTTGTTGTTATAGTCTCTACCTGGCACACCTGGAAACCTCAGCTCATAACTAAATCTTCCAATAAATCATTGCCCTTACATTTGCGGGGAATGTTAATGGGAATGAATGGACAATAAATACAATCTATAATACGTCAGGTGGTAATAAGTGCTACAGAAAAAGTAAAGCCAGATAGGGGACAAGAATCTGAGGTATGGGGCTTCATTTCAGCAGACTATTGTGCCTCCAGGATGCAGGCTGAAGCCAGGGTATAAGGGCGCTAGAGAACAGAGTCCATTCTGGGGCCTAGCTCGGCTCTCTGACCCACCCTATGGTGCAGCCGTCTCCCACTATTGCTAAACTTCTGGCAACACCGATGTTCAGAACTTATCTGAGAGCCATGCACTTCAGAGTGTGCAGGAGCAGAGGATTGGGTCCTCCACAAAATTCACTCTAAAGTGGAGCAAAGGGACATCCCTCGTGGTCCAGTGACTAAGACTCCTTGCTCCCAATGCAGGGGCCCTGGGTTCGATCCCTGGTCAGGGAACTCAATCCCACTTGCAGAAACTAAGAGTATGCAGGCCACAACTGAAGATTCAGCATGCCACGGTGAGGATCAAAGATCCTGTTGCCACAACTCCTTAAAATAATAAACACATAATTTTTTTTTTTTTTAAGTGGAGCAAGGGGTCAGCAGCAGAGCCTGAGTGAGGTGAGGTGAGTGACAAGGGAGCAGCCCTCCTGGGTGTGGGTCCCCTGCTGAGGGGACCATCTGCATGCAGAGACCAGGAGCCGCTAGCAAGCCTGGGCCAAGAGTGCCTCTGGAGACAGAGGAGCTGATGGGCTGTAGGCCGTGCAGCTGGCTTGGGGCAGAGAGAGGGGAGAAGCAAGGAGTCATTCCAGGACCTCAACAAGGACCAAGAAAGCCTCTGAGAAAGGGGAGTGGGTGGGAGAAGTGAGAGGTCCTGCCCGGGGCAGCCTGGTCCCAGGGAGGACATACTGTCTCCAGTAAGCACACATGAGCCTGGCCCCGGGTGCAGGGCGCTGCTCCAGACGAGTAAAGCAGCCACTGCCTCTGAAGGGCTGACACCTACTGATAATGAGACGGTGACCTGCTCCACCACAAAGAAAAGATACCACAGCAGTCCCAACTGAGGTTAGTTAAGATGTGCCAGTTCTGGTTCTAAGGTCTTAGAGAGTCTCATAGCAACTCTTGTGGTAGATAAGAAAGTGAAGTCGCTCAGTCGTGTCCAACTCTTTGCAACCCCGTGGACGGTAGCCCACCAGGCTCCTCCGTCCATGGGATTCTCCAGGCAAGAATACTGGAGTGGGTNCCGACTCTTTGCGACCCCATGGACTGTAGCCCACCAGACTCCTCCGTCCATGGAATTCTCCAGGAAAGAACACTGGAGTGGGTTGCCATTCCCTTCTCCAAGGGATCTTTCCAACCCAGGGTTCGAACCCAGGCCTCCCGCATTGCAGGCGGTTCCTTCACCATCTGAGCCACCAACGAAGCCCAATAATTCCCAATAGAACCTTACCTCTGACTGGTAATGCACAGACAATTTAGAACATAGGCTTACACTATGGAACAGTGCAGACAAACAGCAACATGAAGGCCAAGCCCAGTCTGTCTTCTGTTTTTCTAAATGAAGATTTATTGGAACTCACCCACATTCGTTCTCTCTGTATCGTCTATGGATGCTTCATGCTACAACAGCAGGGAGGAACAGCTGCAACAGAGACTGCAAATACTAAACAATTTACTAACTGACCCTTTAGAAACAAACAAACAAAAACCAACTTTTCCTGTCCCTTTGTTATAGAATATCGGCTTTATATTCTTCCCTCAGTCCCAAATATCTGGCAGGTTTATTATTTCCTTTCAAAATGATAGTTATACATATTGTAACATCTTAGAGACCCAGGGGGCCTAGAAATGATCTATTCTAATGCCCATGCAAACACATGACTTTGATAGCTTTATAAATGTGCATTTGTCTAAACGAACTGTACTCCATCCAAGTGAGATGTGTGCTGCAGCTTGGCGTAAGCCAGGCCCAGTTGCCGCAGCTTCTGGTGGAGCCTTTGACTCTGTGCTGTGGGGCAGGCTTTCCCCCGGTGTCTCCCATGCTGGACTGTGTCCCGTGACACGCTGATCTCCTGCGGGGTCTAACAGGCTCCTCCTGGCCTCCCCACTGCCCTCTTCCTCTCGGGTTATCCTCCCCCGTGACTCTCAGCTATGTGCAGCACAGTTCTCTGCTGCTGCTGCTGCTAAGTCGCTTCAGTCGTGTCCAACTCTGTGTGACCCCATAGACGGCAGCCCACCAGGCTCTCCCGTTCCTGGGATTCTCCAGGCAAGAACACTGGAGTGGGTTGCCATTTCCTTCTCCAGTGCGTGAAAGTGAAAAGTGAAAGTGACGTTGCTCGGTTGTGTCTGACTCTTAGCGACCCCATGGACTGTGGCCTACCAGGCTCCTCTGTCCTTGGGGTTTTCCAGGCAGGAGTACGGGAGTGGGGGCCATCGCCTTCTCTGCATGGTTCTCTGGGCACTCTCTAATTTCCATGTTTCAGTTTTTGTCTCCCTGGCACAGGAACCTCAGGAGGCTTCTCAGTTCGTACTTCATTTAGACCTTATTAGGAGCACGGAGTTTAGAGTTAAGATGCTGTGACAAACCATTTCACAGTTTCTCTCGGAAACAGCTGATTAAAACTCTAATCATTAGTCTGGTTTTATAAATCTGAGGGCTTCTTCCACCTCAATATTTTTATCCCTGTAATCGAGTCGTGTCCCATGAATGCTTTATCTAACAGATTTAATGTATGTGAAAAGAGAAAGGTGAGAAATAAAAATTGATATTCAAAATGCTAAGTCTTGTGTGTGTGTGTGTGTGTGTGTGTGTGTGTGTGTGGTTTTTTTTTTAGCTAATACTGATTTCTCTTCAGAGCTGCACATGGAGATCATGAACATTTGTCTGGGTTCTCCGGGGCCATTCCAGATGCTGAGGTGAACTTGCAATCTGTGGTTCTTGAAGGTTTGCATCATGAATTTCATACAAGATGTGCATTATGGCTTAAACTGCTGTCAGTTTTGAATTAAATGAAGTAGGTTGTTTTGGTGATGTGCAGATAATTCTAGGAAATATCACATTTAGATTGATTTCTGCTCTGGGATATATTCAGTGAGTTTGGGGGGGTGGGGAGCATACTGCAATGAATTTTAAAATAGTTCTTGCTGTAGAGATATTCTGATACTTGTGGCACCATACACATTTCTTTCCTGTATGATAACTGCAAATTAATATAAATGCATGGATTTATAGTCCTTGACAGCTGTGGGAACATGGGGCTTGGTCATTGGCTCCTTGAATATCAGACTGGTTTTTGAAAGCCAAACAGAAGAGGCACAAAAATGAATCACAGTCAAAATACACACAGGAAGATAATAAATATTGTTTGAAATCTCCGTGTCTTAGTGAAGAGAGTTTGGGATGGCAATAAGCTGGTGTCACCAGCTGCCTGGACATGAGTTTGAGTAAGCTCCAGGAGCTGGTAGTGGACAGGGAGATCTGGCATGCTGCAGTCCATGGCGTCACAAAGAGCCAGACACGACTGAGGGACTGAACTGAACTAAACCAGCTGCTTACCCCTTCTTTTCTGGTATTTCTCTGGGGTAGGGAGCCTGCATGGAAATTGCAGCAATTATTTGTTTATGCCTTGGCCTTGCAATTGATTGTTTGTTTCTCAAAGGCATTGTGGTGGTGATTTAGTTGCTAAGTCATGTCCGACTCTTGCAACCCCATGGACTGCATTGTAATAGAAGGAATATAGGTGAAGAAAAGAAGGTGTACACTCATGGCTGATTCATGTCAATGTATGGCAAAAACGACTATAATATTGTAAAGTAATTAGCCTCCAATTAAAACAAATAAATTAATTTTAAAAAGAAGAAAAGAAGGTTAAGTTCCAGGTAATGAGATCAGGTTTAACTTCTTTTTTTTTAATTGAAGTGTTTAAAGTTGACTTTTAGAATATTCTTTTAGGATATTCTGATAAAGTTGTTCTAGATCAAAGCCTCAGGAAGGCAGTCAGGTATTCAGAAGTATTTTGATTATTGGTCATTGACACCAGAAGACATGAGAATGATTTGGGGAAGTATATAAATGCTGAATCCATCAGTAACCTTGACCTATGTCAGAGCACTCAAGAGAAAGTGTAAGTATAATAGATTGGTGAAACAGGAGAAAAGTGATGTCAGCTGAATCAAATATTTGGAGGAGAATGATAATAGATCATTGTCAAATGTTAGATTTGTCTCTACCGGCATTATTTAACTAAAAACTAGACTAGTGAATGTCCTGTGAATGAAAACAAGTTGTAAGGGTGTAGTAACTAGTAGGCCATTGATAATCTTAATCTGAAGGTTTCAGGAGACAGGTGAGGTTATGGAAGCTGCAGTGTTGTCAATGGATGGAAGAGCAGGAAGCAGAAACTATTCTTATAGATGCTGTAGAAATTTGACAGAAAGGACAGGGAGAAATAGGTCAATTGTATTAACACAAGGAGAAAGGAAGATCAGGTTTAGGAGTGAAATAATGATTTTAGAACTGGTGAGAGACTATTTGTTTTCTGTGGCCACTCTGCATGTCCTGTGGGATCTTAGTTCCTGGGCCAGGGATTGAACCCACGCCTCTTGCAGTGGATGTGCAGTTTTAACCACTGGATCACCAAGGAAGTGCACTGAATGTACTTGCATACACGGAAGAAAGTGGGAAAGGAGAAGGAGGAGCTGATGATACAAGTAATGGAAGCGAAGCCTGGTGGTAAAAACTGAGATAAAATCATGTCAAGCGAAGGCCACCAGGTGAGAGAAGAGCCTTCATCTTGAGGAGAGACATTCTAATTCTCAATGATGGAAAGGTGTTGATGGGTGGCTGACGTCTGGGATCTTTCCTGTACCCACCAGCTGCCTGTGGACAGCTTGACAGGGGCCTGATGGGAACAGGAAAGCGCACTAAGGGACATTTAGGTTACTGCATTCAGTGTGGGAAAGCTGGACCTGGCAGACCAGTCTGGACCAAGTGTAAGACACACAAAATGGGTTCCAAATGGGCCAGGGAGGCCAAAGCACCCTGAAGGGAAGCACCTGTCTCCAGCCTGCTTGTGGCTAGACGCCCCTCTTGTGGGATTGCTGCACCTCCATTGTTCAGTGGAGAGGTGCAGAGAGGAGGAACACTAGAGGAAAAGTGCCTCATGGGACAGAGGCTTCCTCCTCGAGCACCTTAAGTCAGGCACTTTTTTCCTCCCTTTCTCTGGATTCTTCCCTGGTGCTGGGAACATTCTAGAAAGGAAAGCCCTTTTCACACACTGGCTCTATTCCCAGTGTCCAAAAAATTGTTGAGAGCTGAAGATATTTAAGCTAAAAGATTAGTAGATGTTCATGAAACCAAAAAGAGGGAGATAAGTATGATGTGAAGGAGGAAGGAATAGCAAGATCTTAAAAAGAAGAAATTGGAGAGCAAGAAATTCTAAGAGAGTCTCGAAAGTACTCCCCAAGTGGACTCTACAAATTTAAATCTTATACTGAGAATCGATTGACTGTACCATCTTGTCACAACAGCAACCTTGACTTTGAATCTTAACCTGGTCATTCCAGACAGAGAAGTGAGAGTGACACTGATTACCCTTGGGGTCATGGAATGTAAACGCCAGATGGGATATCTGTGGGATGAAAAGACAGTGCTTGGGACAATGGGAATATTGGATGGGAACTGAGGAGAGTCACTGGAGTGATGTCTTGTATTTGCATCTCATCTGTTTATCTATGCATTCATTAGCAAGGGAATTGGAGAAATGGTTACTTATTTACTTTAATTTACATTACAGTATAGTTGCTTCATAATGTTGTGTTAGTTTCTACCATACAGCAAAGTGAATCAGCTATATGTATACACATAGCCCCTCCTATTTGGATTTCCTTCTCATTTAGGTCACCACAGAGCACTGAGTGGAGTTCCCTATGCTGTACAATAGGTTCCCATTAATTATCTGTTTATACACAGTATCAACAGTGTGCATAGTTCAATTCAGTTTAGCCACTCAGTCGTGTCTACTCTTTGCGACCCCACAGACTGCAGCCTGCCAAGCTTCCCTGTCCATCAGTTCAGTTCTGTTCAGTTCAGTCGCTCAGTCATGTTTGACTCTTTGTGACCCTATGAACCGCAGCATGCCAGGCCTCCCAGTCCATCACCAACTCCCGGAGTCTGCCCAAACCCATGTACATCCAACCTTCTCATCCTCTGTTGTCCTCTTCTCCTCCTGCCCTCAATCTTTCCCAGCATCAGGGGCTTTTCAAATGAGTCAGCTCTTCACATCAGGTGGCCAAAGTATTAGAGTTTCATCTTCAACATCAGTCCCTCCAATGAACACCCAGGACTGATCTCCTTTAGGATGGACTGGTTGGATCTCCTTGCAGTCCAAGGGACTCTCAAAAGTCTTCTCCAACACCACAGTTCAAAAGCATGAATTAATTCTTGGGCGCTCAGCTTTCTTCACAGTCCAACTCTCACATCCTTACATGGCCACTGGAAAAACCATAGCCTTGACTAGACGGACCTTTGTTGGCAAAGTAATGTCTCTGCTTTTTAATATACTGTCTAGGTTGGTCATAACTTTTCTTCCAAGGAGAAAGTGTCTAAATTTCATGCCTGCAGTCACCGTCTGCAGTGATTTTGGAGCCCAAGAAAATAAAATCTCTCACTGTGTCTATTGTTTCTCCATCTATTTGCCAGGAAGTGATGGGACCAGATGCCATGATCTTTGTTTTTTGAATGTTGAGTTTTAAGCCAACTTTTCCCCTCTTCCTCTTTCACTTTCATCAAGAGGCTCATTCGTTCCTCTTCGCTTTCTTCCATGAGAGTGATGTCATCTGCATATCTGAGGTTATTTTTATTTCTCCTGGCAATCTTGATTCCAGTTTGTGCTTCATCCAGCCTTGCATTTTGCATGATGTACTCTGCATATAAGTTAAATAAGCAGAGTGACAATATACAGCCTTGATATGCTGGGGAACCAGCAAAAGGGACTGAGAATCCCCAGGCAATTTGACTTTGAAGTACAGTGTGTATAGAGTAATGGTTATTTAACACACTGTGCCTTCTTGTGCCCAGCAGTGAAACACTCATGAAACTATTTACTGCTCTTGAGGAGTATCTAGTCTGGATGGAGGGGTAGTTAAAAATTCAGTTACCCTTATGTGAAAAACGAGATGATGGCTTGAATATAAGTGCTTATTCAAGCTTCAGAACATCAGGGAAAACTTTCCTGAGAAGGTGATGTCTAATCTGTTACAGACATAGACTGAGTTGAAAAAACTAGTAAAGTCTCCAGCATAGGAGAGAACAGACTATAGATTCCAGATTCCAGAATGCCAAGGCTCAGAGACAGGATTCTCTTGAGAAACTGACCTAGCCTGAAGACAAAGATGCTCTGAACTCAGAATTCTATGAAATGACTATGTGTGATGAAGGTTCTGAGGGCTGCAGAGCCCAGATCTGGTCTTGAGCCAAAGGAAGTCCTTGAATTGATCTTCTTGTTTAGACTCTCTCTCTGGATTAGCCAAAGTGGGGACTGAAGGAAGCAGACCTGTGACCAGGAGCTTCTTAGGAGGACAGGTGTGAGGTGACTTCACCAAGGTTGTATCTGGGACAGTGGAGCAAGGCAAACATACTAAGAAGGCAGAAGTGACAGAGGGACTTTGGGGACAAGCTAGCCATAAACTAGTTACACCTATAAGCATCTGACTGAGGATACGCCATTATCCAGGGTGTTTTGATTTCTCTCAGAATAAATACAGACAGATGGAGCAGCACTGTGGTGTGTCTGTAACCAGTGAGATGTTAATGTAGGAATAAATACCAAGAAAATTATGATTGACTAAATATACATTTGGCTCAGAATGACAATTTTTATAGTAACTTACATGTATGAAAACATCTGCTAAGCGTTTCACACAGTTATCTCCTATTCCTGTATCTACATAACGTACTGATTCTGCTTTTACAAATGAGGAAATGAACTCTCCTGAGAATTAGGAAGCTGGACTCCCTTGAGTGGCTGGTTCAGAGTCAAGGTCAAGGTGTCTCAACCCAGAGCCTGTGTGCTGTGGGCAACTCCCAAGCTTGATTCTTCATCCTGGGAGGGGCATTCCTTTGCGTGATTCCTGACTTCTCGCCGCTGTCCCAGGGAGGAGCTGAATCCACTGTGGACACCTGGAAGAGCAAGCTGAGCCCCTGGGGCTGCCCGGTCCGGTTCACTGTGGGGACACCTGCCCGACCTAGTGAGTCTGCCTGCAGGCACTGCCCTTGGCCTGGGCAGAGAAGGGAGCAGGGGGCCACACCAGAGCCCGCTGAACCCCTTTTCTCTTCAGGAGCTGGTGTTCCCCAAACAGCCTCTATCAGGTACTGCGGTGATGCTCCGCGGGGCATCTGCTCACCAGCCGCCCTCGCCCCACTCGCCTCCCTGGCTGGTGCAGAGTCCGGATGGGGAAACAGGCAGAGGAGGCTGGGGTTGTATGGGACCCTTGGTCTCTCCGTCGCCTACTCCCTGTCGTGGGGACGGACACTGAACAGTCTGTGCTGGGACTATGTCTGGTCTGTGTGTCCTCTTTCCTGCGAGTGAGGCTGCAGTGACAGACCTACCCTCACTGCCCAGGGTGACATCCCTCGTGGCTGCTGCTCATTGACGTCAAGCGTGAGTGACGTCAGAGGACAACTCAGCCTGGGGGAGACTTGGGGTCAGAGGCCTTGAGGACCAACTTTGGTGCCAAAGCCAAGCACCTTAGCTTCCCCTGGTGGATACTTTTAGTCAACTTTGCCTGAATCTATTGAATGTCTTTCAAAACATGAAAGGCCATTTGTAGGACATTTTTACAAATGATGTTGGAAATGTGAAATCAAGACATCGTTTGCTCAGGGCGGGTTTTCTCATCGTCAGTATTTCCTCTCATTCATTTTCTTTACAGGGTTTCTTTAACGTTCTGTAATATTCTTTTTGGCAGAACTTTTTGCCTTCACTACACAATCCATTAGAAGAAACAGAATTCAATTTATTTTACTCTGAACTTATTTTACATTGGGAATTTTCTGTAGCAAATAAGCCCAAAGAAGTACACACTAGCACTTTATGCTTAAAAAATTACAGTTGTGAAAAAATAATTTGCTAAGAAAAAAAGATAAAAGCAATGTAACCAGTGTTATAGCCAGAAAATGCTGTGACCTGAATGTCACTGCTTTGCCTAGAAGTAGGAACATAAAGAGAACTTTCTCCATTCTTGTGTTACCTGCAATGGATAATCTGACCAGCTAAAAGTGCTTAGGTTTTTAGGTATTTTTATTTTTTTGATTTTTCTGTGCTCCGACACCTTCCTATGCAAGTGTTTTCTCTCTCTTTTCTCATTGATTTGGACTGAAGGTTTCTGATCCGTCAAGGATTAGCATCTTGCCCTGATATTTAACTATCTGTCTTATATGGGACCATGTCAGAATCTTTCTCAGAGATCAACCTGGTTTGCAAGAATGATTCATAGGGCATGATAAGTATTTGATTCTTAGGAAATGCGAATATAGATGGTTTGTGTTATTAAATGATAGAGTGACTTGCTATGAAAACAAATAAAAGGTGGATTATAATCATTTCGGTCTTTATGAATTAAAATGGAGGTGGTGTCTGGAGATGAGAGACAAAGCATCAGTTTTTTAAAAACCCTGATATAGTTTATTTTATTATAGGAGAGGGTATGCAGGAGAAAGCAGCCAGATCTGTTTCATACATATTGAGCAGTCACAGTTTTTCCTCAATAAAAATGTCTAAGCTTTTTCCTTATTGTTGTTAAGTGGCTCAGTCATGCCCAACACTTTTGTGACCCTATTAACTAAGCCCATGAAGCTCCTGTGTCCAGGGTATTTCCCAGGCAAGAATACTGGAATGGGGCGCCATTTCAGGGGATCTTCCCGTCCCAGGGATCAAACCTGCATCTCCTCCATTGGCAGGTGGATTCTTTACCACTGAGGCACCTGTAAAGCCTCAAGATTTTCCCTAGTAGTGTAGACAATACGTGGTCACTGTACAAAGGTGTAAATATTTGCAACTAGAAGAATGAAGAAGAAATAAATCACCATAAATTTTAATATTCAATACCCAAAAAAGTTTAGTGGCCATCATTCCAGACATTTACACAATGCACACATACACACATGTACATATACTATCTATAAATACATACAAAATGTTCATTGAATATTGTCTTTAAACATACACATATGAAAACATGCCTATGCATGGTTTAAGGAACAGAGCAACTCTAAATAAAGTGAACTCAAAATGGAACAGGTATCCTACCCACTACATTTTGAAATACAATTCAGCATTTCTTCACTCCCAACAATCTGAACTCAAAGTTTGATTTTTTTTTTTTTCCCTAGTGGCACACACTTTTACTGGAAAAATGGTGAAATCTTGCATTATTTGAAATTGCTAACTATAATTATTTCATTCTGTATTACTTCTAGAGCAGCTGGAAGATCCATTTCATGTGATTCAGTTCACCTACCACTAAGCAATCATCTTGGGTAAAAGCTGCAGCAGCAAGAAAGGACTTTTGTTTAGGAGCAGCAAATTTTCCTCTGTGTCCATGGTTTTTCTCAATATAGGCAAGATCTCTCCACAAGCTTCAGATGCTGTTGCTTGTTTCAGAATATAGAAATTCAAAATACCGTGGAGGCAGTGACTATGAAAAGAGACTAAAATGGTTGTAGTTCATTTGGAAATATTTTTATTTCTGGTTAAATAAATGCATCTGTGTTTAATAGAATTCTAATTTATTTTACATTGATGGATAATCAGGTGGCTTGCTTTTCATCTTTATGTCTCCTTGCTTAATGTTCAAGTTGATGTATCTGAATTTGATTTTTCTTTCTTTTCTTTTCTTTCCTTTGTGGTAAAAATCTTCACACATTCCAGAAACAAGATCTTTGCGACCTTGTCAGATGCTTCACTAAAAGCACTTCGTGTGTGCATGCGTGCCGGCTCAGTCCTTCAGTCGTTTCCAACTCTTTGTGACCTCATGGACTGCACCCCACCAGACTCCTCTATCCATGGGCTTTTCCAGGCAAGAATACTAGAGTGGGTTGCCATGCCCTCCTTCAGGGGATCTTCCTGACCCAGGAACTGAACCCACTTCTCCTGTTGGCGAGCATATTCTTTACCACCAAGCCACCCAGAAAGCCCCACTTCATATATATCCTATAAGTCTAGAGTGAACCATTTTGATAGTTTCAGTTATTTTTTTTTCTACTGATAACACTTATTGATTGGTTTTAACATATATTAAAGACCAACTTGGCTTCTTTTCAATGTAATGAATCAAAACCAGCTTAAGTTGAGACAATTCTTCTCAGCTTTACTGAAAGAGATGCACTTCTCCCTGGGTACAGAGCATGGTAATCCCAGAGCGATATAGAAATTTGATCATCTGAACAAACTTCAGCTAATAATTAAAAACACTATCATGTTCAAATGAAGTCTGATTTGTCTGCCTTCTTTCCTTCCCAACTTGTCATGCATGTGTGCTCAGTCGCTCAGTCGTGTCCAGCTCTTTGAGACCCCGTGGACTGTATCCCTCCAGCATCCTCTGTCCACGGGACTCTCCAGGAAAGATTGGGAGTGGGTTGCTGTGCCCTCCTCCAGGGGATCTTCCTGACCCAGGGACTGAACTCACGTCTCTTAAGTCTCTTGCTTTGGCAGGCAAATTCTTTACTACTACTGCCACCTGGGAAGCCCAGTCCTTTATGGCACATGCCAAACAGATGAGAACATTGAGTTGCCTTTCTGAGACTGGACAGAGTATCCACAGGTGTTGGTGTAGAAAGATTAAGACAAGCCCTGAATAGGTGACCCAGATAATTTTCCAGAATGTCATTAATATGTGGAACTGCACTCTTCCCTTACGTTCTTTAATCAAGAAGTTACAAAAATCCTTCTGGATCTCTATCTTAAATGAGTAAGAAAAGTCCAGGGTATAGTCCTTGCCGCAGGTGATGTTCTTTTGGGAAATGAAAAGATCTTGGCTTCTTAAAATGTTAAAGATGATAGTAAAATGCCTTTGTCAGTGTTAGCAGGAATTTTGTCTTTGGCTCTGGGTTTAATTTTTAAACTGAAAGATCACAAAAGTGAAAATCCATGAAGAAACAATATTCTTTCAATCTGCTCAATCATTTCACTGTCTTATCACAGATATATTGGTATCGATACGTGAAGGATTGGTATCATTTGCATTTGTCATAAGATAAAAAGCAATTGTTACCATGCAACAGAGTGAGGTCACAGTTCAAGATCCCACAGCTTTCTTCTCACTGACCCTTCTGTAAGGAGGTCATTTCCCAGGAGAACAACAGCAGTGGCTGCTATATGGAGATGCAGAGTGGATATCAAACAAAGGCCAGGGACAAAGGATAAAATGGTCTCCATCCTTGTTTGCTGGGGTCAGTAAGTAACTCAGCAGCTTTGTTCTGGGGGTTCCACTGCTGACAACTCTTAATCTAGTTCTGAAAAGTCTATGTTGAACACTTTCTATTGTGAGCTTATACTCTCAGTGTTCAGGGGCTAAGCCAAATTTTCTCAAAAATTAATACATATTTTCCTGTGAGGCTGTCCATATTCTAGAACTGTTATTGAACCAGGTATGTGTGTCCAACATGCAACAAGCCAAAATGCTGAGATATTGAGGTTTACAGCCGAGGAAAGGTTTATTCACAAGGCAGCCAGACAAGGAGATGCGAGGGCAAGTCTCAGCTCCATCTCCTGGAAGGTAAGGGCTTGAGATATTTATGGGATAGAGATTCAAGGTGTTATTGGGCATGGGGACAAGTGGCTCAGTGGTAAAAAAAAAGACCCACCTGCCTCTATAGGAGATGTGGGTTCAATCCCTGGGTTGGGAAAACGAAATGCCCACCCTCTCCAATATTTTTGACTGGGAAATCCCATGGACAGAGGAGCCTGGCGGGCTACCGTCCTTGGGGTTTCAAGAGTCGGACATAATTGAGCAACTAAACAACAACACAGCTGATGGGATGTAGGAAAAGGTGAGGCAGTCAGTGTTCTGTGGAGGTGTATCTGAGTTACACACTTCTTCATGGGATGCACGTGAAAAAATGGAAGTGCTTAGCATGATCTGAAGGGGATATTTCTGGTCCTCAGACGTCAAAAGGTCACTCATTGGACACCTGAGCAGAGTCAGTTTTAGAGTCTGTGGTCCAAACCAGACTTAGCTGGTTTGAATTGAAATTAGCCACAATTGACCCCAAGTTCCTGGAAAACAACTCAAGCCAACACCTTATTGTTTAGGTTATGTGAAGCTTGGAGGGCACATGATTTGGAACAAAATAATTAAAGTGACCTTGCTCAGAGAAGGCAGGTTGTCAGCAGTGGGCCTTTTAGCAACTTGAAATATAGACTCACGAGTTTTTGTTAGTTACCAGCTTCTGTTAAGCCTGTGGGGCATGTTTTCAGAACCAGAATCGCATGTTGAGAGGCAAACCTAAGAACAGAGCTTTGGGTCTTGACTCTCATCCATGGGAAGTTTAACCATCTGTCTTCTTTCCTTGTTCCTGCATCTTTGCCTTCTCCCTCAGTGAGGCGGTTTCCCTCTTCTGGAGAAGTCCTGCCTTGAAGGAAGCTCTTCTGGAGGATGCAAGCTGACAGCACTCGTTTTCTCAGAGATTTGGCGAAAGAGATGGCTGTGGTGACAGTTTCCCTTTGCGACCCACAGCCCTTCAACGCCCATGAGAAGAAGTGCTTCCCCTGAAGGGGAGGGATGTTCTGTCTGCAAGGGAATATAGTGCAGCCGCGTCCCCTGGTTAGGACTTTCCAATGAGCTCTAAGTGCCCAGTTACGGGGATTCCTTCAGGGCAACACAGAAACAGCAAATTCATAAACTCTTGAAGCTTCTGCTGATTTTCCTCTGTAAGTTGCTATAACAGGTGCATGGAAGCAGAATCTAAAAAGAGCAAATAGACTTTTTCCGGATCATTTCCTTTCGACAGTTATTGCCTGGAAGTGATCAGCATCAGATGTTCTGAGAGCAGGAAGAGACTAAAGACGGGCTGAGAACAGGAGGCAGCTGGAGCCCTGACCTGCTCGGGGTCTACAGCGGGCTTCGAGAGGTCCAGGCGCAAGCAAACAACACTTGTTTGCAGCCTCCAGAACAGCATCTTTCTATCAAGGACTTCTCTGGAAGAGGGAACCACCCTCACTGAGGGAGAAGGCAAAGATCAGGAACAAGGACTTATGCCTGGACTGAGAGCTGCCACGAAGATGAAGGCGTCTTAGTGCCAGGACAAGAATGCTCACTTCTCATCTTGCAGGGTGGTCAGATCATTTTCACGGGCTTTCGGCTCTTGTGGTTCAGCAAGACACGTATGCGTGCACGAGTTTGGGGAAATGCCAGGGTCCATGTTTTCCTGGGAAAGTACCTAAGATGCTCTGCATGTCCCTTCTCACCATGTTTCCCCAATCCTACAGAACATGCCAACACACACCCCTTTCACACATGTCCCCTCTCACATCCATACACTCAGTTCAGTTCAGTTCAATCCAGTCGCTCAGTCATGNTATATATATATATATGGAATCTAGAAGGATGATACTGAGGAACCTGCTTACAGAGCAGCAATGGAGACACAGACACAGAGAAGAGTGGGGGAAGGAGGAAAGAAGGTGAAGTTGCTCAGTTGTGTCTGGCTCTTTGTGACCCCATGGACTGTAGCCTACCAGGGTCCCCTGTCCATGGGATTTTCCAGGCCAGAGTACTGAAGTGGGGTGCCATTTCCTTCTCCGGGGGATCTTCCTGACCCAGGAATTGAACCCTGGTCTCCCGCATTGCAGGCAGCTGCTTTACCTTCTGAGCCACCAGGGGGAAGGAGAGAGTGGGATGAATAGAGGGAGGAGCATTGAAACAGATCCTAGTGGGAATTTGTTGTGTGATGCAGGGAGTTCAAACCTAGTGCTCTGTTACAGCCTAGAGGGATGGGAGGCGGTCAGGGGAAGGTGGGAGGGAGGTTCAAGAGGGGGGAGACTGTATGCCTAGAGCTGATTCATGTTCATGTACAGCATAAACCAACACAATATTGTAAAGCAATTCTCCTCCAATTAAACATAAGTAATTTTTTTAAATAAAAGAATCATTTTAAAAGAAAAAAAAATTACTCCCTTTACCTCATTTTACCCCCAGACATGATCTCATTTCTCTGATGTCTTCTCAAGCAAAATTCCTCGAAAGATACATCTGTGGGGGCTTTCTTTGCTTACTTTTTCTGCATTTGTTTTTATGATGAAAAACATTTATTATGAAAAATAAACTATTCACTAGAGTGACAGAATGATACAATAAACTTCCATACACCTGTTAGAGATTGAAATTGTATTCCCTCTAAATTCATCTGTTGAGGTCCTAACTCTCAGGACATCAGAATGTGACATATTTGGAGCCAGGGGCTTTAAAGAGGTAATTAAATAAGTCATCGTGGCTCCAGTTCAATACGACTTGTGTCCTTATACAGAGGAGATTAGGACACAGACAATACAGACCGAGGGGCGACCTGTGGGGAGGCAGCCACCTGCAAGCCAAGGAGAACAGCCTCAGAAGAAGTCACACCTGCCAGCACCTTAACCTTGGACTTCTAGCCTTTGCAACTGTAAAAAGACAAATTTCTGCTGTTTAACCCTGTGGTATTTTGTTATGGCAGCCTGAGCTATCTAATATAACATCCACATCCAGATTCAATAATTATCAAAGGTTTTTCTCCTCTTGATTGGTCTACCCTCCTTTTCTGAAGTATTTAAAGCCAACTCCAGACCTCAGGTTCTTTTATTTCCATGTGTGTCTGGGGGAAAAGGTATATTTTCTTATATAATCACAGTGGCCTTTTCACATTTAGAGTAATAGCAAGAATTACTTGGTAATACCTGACATTCAGTCCTCGTTCAGATTTCCCTGATTGTCTATTTTTTTAAACTTTTTTTATTTTGGAGTGTAGTTGATTAACAATGTTGGGTTAGTTTCAGGTGTGCAGCATCTTTGATTGTCTTTAAAATGTCTTTTCAGAACTGTTTTGTTAGAACCAGGATCCATAGCGGTTTCCTCTGTCTCTTAACCCTCTTTTGTCTAATTATTCCCTCCCTCTGAATTCTGCCTTTTTATTTTCCATCTCATTGACTTTGAAGACACCCAGTCAGCTGTCTTATACAATAGCCCGCTTTTTGCATTTGTCTGTTGGCTTTCTCTTCTGTGTATTCCTTTTTGTGTTTTTGGTGTTGTTCCCTTTCTCTCTCTCTCTCCCTTTTTTCTCAAATATTTCAAACTTAAAGAAAAGGTGCAAGAACAATATAAAAAAACTCTTTTTCTTGAACTGTTTGAATGAAAGTTGCTGGTATCTTGCCCCATCACTCAGGAATCCTTTCCTACAAACAAGGACATTCTCCTACAACACACCAACAAAATGAGGATGCTATTAATATCATGGATACATCACTGCCACTGAATTTGTAGACTCCGAGCTTCACTGATCCTTTCAATAATGTCTTTTCTATCAAAAGGATTCAATCCAAGATCATGCATTTCATTTAGTTGTCATGTAACCTTCAGTCTACAATAGTTCTCCGGTCTTTCTTTACCTACAGGACCTTGACAGTTTTGAAGATCACGGTCCTATTATTTGGTAGATGTCCCACAGCTCAGATTTATCTGATGTTTTCTCATGATTAGATTCAGGTCATGCATCTTTGGCAGAAGTATTAACCGAACTGATGCTACATTTTTCTCACTGAGTCCTGGCAGGTGGTACATGATTTCAATTTGTCTCATTATTGATGATGTTAACCTTGTTAGTTGAGGTGGTGATGGCCAGGTTTCTCCACTGAAAGCCACTCTCCCTCTTGGTAATCAACAAGCATTTTGAACTCTGTAATACTGTGTTATTCTTTAAAATTTCACTCACTAGTTTCAGCATCCATTAGTATTTCTTGGTTNAGTTGAGGTGGTGATGGCCAGGTTTCTCCACTGAAAGCCACTCTCCCTCTTGGTAATCAACAAGCATTTTGAACTCTGTAATACTGTGTTATTCTTTAAAATTTCACTCACTAGTTTCAGCATCCATTAGTATTTCTTGGTTGAGTTTGTTACTACTATGGAGGTTGCCAATTTTTGTTGTTCCATTCTTCCTTCTGTATTTATCAGCTGGAATTCTATTATAAAGAAAAGCTTTGTCATCTCTATTCTTCCCTGCCCCCTGCCCTGCCTCTCCACCCGTCTGTCTCTCTGTCTCTGTGTTTCTCCCTCTCTTTCTATCGTCATAAGCTCATGGAGTCTGCCTTTATTCACTGAGTAATAATAACAAAAGGTCATTGTTATTAATATTTAATATTCATATAGCCCCTGACTTGACCTGTGAGCACTCATTCAGGCTGGCCTCTGGGTCCCTTTGTCATGTTTTGAGCACATCCTTACCTTGTGGTTCAAGATCTTTCTGGCTCATCTCGTGCTTTTCTTGCCTTAGCCTTGGAATCAGCCATTTCTCCAAGGAACTGTGGCTCCTTTCAGGGGACAGTGGTATTTAGGACCCAAGAGCTGGGCCCTCGGTGTGCGCTTTGGTTTTGGATTGTGTTATTCCCAGACCCTCTCTGTGGACAGAATTAGAAAATCTCTCTTTCTACGATATGTCAGTATCAATATGAGGTTGGTTACATATGATAACTGATCACATAAGCAAATATATTGAGAATGATGGAATTCAGAGTTCTCACAGATGGAGAAAAGTTAAATACAAAAATGAAAATTAGAAAGAATCCTGTGATGTTGACTGTACTTAGACACATTGGTATAAATTAATGGCTCCTAACATAGATGTCTGCAGATGGTGATTGGAGCCATGAAATTAAAAGATGCTTACTCGGAGCCGGGCTGGGCGGCCGCAGTCGCACGGGCGCGGGCGCTCCTCCGCCGCGGACAGGCCGCCGGGCGGGCGAGGGGAGCCGGGCCGCCCATGGCGAGGCCGCGCCGCCGCCGCCGCCGCTGACCCGGGGCCGCGCCGGGCCGGGGCGCCAGTCATGCGGAACACCGCCTCGTGCTGCGTGCCGTCCAGCCCCAAGCTCCGCAGGAATGCCCACTCGCGGCTGGAGTCCTGCCGGCCCGACGCCGACCTGAGCCGCGAGGACACGGGCTGCAACCTGCAGCACATCAGCGACCGGGAGAACATCGACGATTTGAACATGGAATTCAGTCCCTCAGACCATCCTCGGGCCAGCACGATGTTCCTCAGTAAATCTCAGACAGAAGTGAGAGAAAAGCGCCAGAGTCCCTTCATTAACCATCATCCTCCAGGACAAATAGCGAGGAAGTACAGCTCCTGCTCGACTATTTTCCTAGATGATAGCACAGTCAGTCAACCCAACCTCAAGGATACAATTCAATGCGTAGCTCTCGCAATATATTACCACATCAAAGACAGGGACCCAGATGGAAGGATGCTCTCGGATATTTTCGACGAAAACCTTCACCCTCTTTCTAAATCCGAAGTGCCACCAGACTATGACAAACACAACCCAGAGCAGAAGCAGACTTACCGGTTTGTTCGGACACTGTGCAGTGCTGCTCAGCTGACTGCAGAATGTGCCATCGGCACCCTGGTGTACCTCGAACGGCTTCTCACATACGCAGAGATTGACATCTGTCCGGCCAACTGGAAGCGGATTGTTCTGGGGGCCATCCTGCTGGCCTCCAAGGTGTGGGACGACCAGGCGGTGTGGAACGTGGACTACTGCCAGATCCTGGAGGACATCACGGTGGAGGACGTGAACGAGCTAGAGCGACAGTTCCTTGAATTGCTCCAGTTCAACATCAACGTTCCTTCCAGTGTTTATGCCAAGTATTATTTTGATCTTTGTTCTCTGGCGGAAGCCAACAACCTGAGCTTCCCCTTGGAGCCCCTGAGCAGGGAGAGGGCCCACGAGCTGGAGGCCATCTCCCGCCTCTGCGAGGACAAGTACAAGGACCTAAGCGGTCAGCGAGTGCTGACAATCTGACTCTGCCCCGGTGGTCCCCGGCCATCATCTCCTAACTGTGGGCGTCCCTGCTGGAGGCCGTGCCCTCCCTCAGTTTCTCCTTTAGTTCGAGAAAAGACAGACGTGGGGTGGTTTTGTTTTTGTTTCCCCTCTCCTTTTCTTTTTAATTCTCAGCTCTGCCAGGCTGCCTTGATGAGCGCCTCCAGGCTGCGCGCACGTGCAGCAGAGCTCCGAGGACATGGAGTCAGTGCCACGGGATCCTGTCCACGCCTTCCCAGCCCCGGGTCAGCGCTTCCTTCGTGGAGGAAAAAGACTCTAACCCTGGAGGAGGCAGGGAAGGGACGGGAAGTCGCATAGAGGCAGGGAGAGCGGCTTGGCCTGCTCCC
>SJYV01029990.1:2404107-2471263 GCA_006410875.1 Neotragus pygmaeus
AGTGCTAGAATCCACCCCAAGGCCACTTCTGCAGCCTGAGTGCTCCACAATAATTTGGCCTGAGAGATGAGCACCGGAAAGTTGCCCATTTAATTTAATTTATTTCAATTTAATTTTAATTTAAGCTATTCCGCATTTGCTTCCCCAGCTATCTTTTTTCACTCTCAGGGTTGTTAAATTATTGCAGCTGGTGAAAAAAAGGAAGATGAAAAATAGAGAGCCCAGAGGAGCCCAGTTCCTATCTGAGACCCCCCCCTTCCTGCACCCCACAAAATGCCCTGTGTGTCCCCTGGGGACCCTCCAGGCCAGACTGAGGTGGGGGTGGGGGACTGGCACCCCTGACGGACCCAAAGCCCCCTTTTCTGCAGCAGAGTGAGAGCAGTAACAATAGTAACAATCTGCTGAGTGTCTGCTATGAGCCACCCATCTTACTTTTCATTTATTCCTCCCCACACCCTGCTGGGAAAGAGCAGCCATCTCATTCTCAGATAAGCCACCCGAGGCTCAGAGGCCAAGTTGTTCTGGACAAAGAAGCAGCACAGCACAGGGGCTGGCTGTGTGTCCTTGCACATGCTAATTGCCCTCTCTGAACTTCAGTTCCCAAATGGCAAAATGAAGTGAAGAAGTGAAGTGGAGTCGCTCAGTCATGTCTGACTGTTTGTGACCCACTGGCCTGTAGCCTGCCAGGCTCCTCCATCCATAGGATTTTCCAGGCAAGGACACTGGAGTGGGTTGCCATTTTCTTCTTCAGGGGATCTTCCCGACCCAGGGATCGAACCCCGGTCTCCTCCATTGCAGGCAGATTCTTTGCCATCTGAGCCATCAGGGAAGTCCTGATGGGCCCTGATGGCAAAATGGGGTGATAATGATCATTCCTAAAAGAGTTTCACAGGTATACTGGCTCCAAAAACTTAAATAAGTGCAAGAAAGTTATCAGAAAGACTGGATGTAAAACCTGGAATGTTAGGAAGATTGCTCTTTTAGTATTAAAAGCAATTTCTGCATTGGAGGGTGGACACCTGGCTTTGTCTTTGGGACCAGATGTCCCTGTGTTCTTCAGTGAGGCCTTGCAGAAGTCCTGTAATCATGTAGGTGGACAAGAGCCGGCTCCCCGTTGGAGGGTCAGGTGGGTGGTGTCTTGAGGACCCAAAGATCTAACCCAATGGAGGCTTGGTCTGAGGATGGGTCCTCCCTCATCTCATCTTTGGAAGAACCTGCCCTTGCAGAGGCAAAGAGATTTTTTTTTAAAAAATCTATAACCTAGAAGATATCTTTGTTTCTGTCCAAAGTCTCCAGGCCTTTGCACCAGCTCCTCCCTCTGCCCAGAACTCCTTTCCCAGCTTGATTCACATGGTAAGCTCTCTCCTGTACTTCAGGATTCTATTTACATGTCACCTTCTCAGTGAGACCTCTACTGTCCGTCATATTTAAAATGGTAGCCTCACTCCCCTCCTCCACAATCTCCGTCTTTACCCTCGGATTAGCGCCCAGCCCCCGACCTTGCACGGGGCACCTTCTAACACACTGTATTATGTATCGATGTGGCGTCTTGTGTGTCCCCTCCACTAGAGTACAAAGGCTGTGAAGGCAGGGATTTTACCTGTTTAGTTTACTGCTGAATCACCAGAGCCTAGAATACTGCCCAGCACTGCCTAGTAGATGCCACAATAAGCAACTGAATTAAACAGAGGCATCTGCCGGACTTCCCTGTAGTCCAGTGGCTAAGAATCTGCCTTCCAGTGAAGGCACGTGGGCTCAGTCCCTGGTCAGGGAACTAAGATCTCACGTGCCGTGGAGCCACTAAGCCCACGTACCGCACCCACGAGCGGGGGAGCTTCAGCGCCCGTGAGCCACAACTAGAAGATGACTGCTGGCCACAAGAAAGAGCCTGAATGTCTCAAAAAAAGACCCGGCACAGCCAAAAAATTCCCTAGAAACAAAAAACAGAAGCATTTGCTCATTGGAGATGAGGAGCAGAAACGGGGGTGTGATTGGGGGAGGAGGCAGACAGGCCCAGCGCTCTCTAGCTCACAGTGAAGGAAAGACCTAGATCAGAACCGGGATGGGCTTCACCAGCTCACCTGGGACGGATGGTTGGTGACCACATGCAGGAGAGTAACTGCAGAGATCAGGCTCTGGAAGGACGAGGCTGGATTATCAGGATGGTCAAGGCTGACCACAGCCTTCTCAGGTTGCCTGTGAAAGATATGGCTGGTCCCACAGGAAACAAGGCAGTCCTGAGAGTGGGGTGGTTTCTGTCGAGGCAACCTCGCTCTGCAGGGAACATTTTAGGGTGGCAGAGAGCTGGTCTCTGCGATATGGGGCATAGTCAGGGAGCGAGCCCGCCCTGAGCAGGTCAGAGTTGTGGGCACCAGGGAGGGCCACTCTGAATGGCAGTTGGCAAGCCTCTCCAGGTTTCAGAGGAAGAGTCAGAGTGAGAAGAGTGACCCCATCCCGAGGCGGGGGTGAGGTCCTCAGCCAGAGTCACCAGTGGGGCCGAGGACGCAGAAGAGCAGTGACTGGACCGAGAGGCAGCAGCGCGTCTGAAGTCATCTGAGAACGGAGCCAAGACCCCAGAGGGGCCTTTCCCAGAATGAATGTTTGTAATGTGTGTTGGCTGGATCTTTTAAGAATATCCAATTTCGATTAAAAAAAAATAATTGACTGTCAAAGCAAACAGCTGGTGAAATATTTTAAAAGTATACAGAATCTGTGTATGTGAATAGAGAGACAAAGAATGGAACAAACAAGAATATTACTGATANCTGGGCCTGCTGACCTGAAAGCCCTCCCCCCTCAAGTGGAAAATGGAAGGTTGGTCTGCGGAGAGGCCCACAGCTCAAACCTTCCAGGTATGGGGCCTCACCTCTTCCCACTGCTGA
Organism: Neotragus pygmaeus; assembly: GCA_006410875.1. Classification (NCBI taxonomy): domain Eukaryota; kingdom Metazoa; phylum Chordata; class Mammalia; order Artiodactyla; family Bovidae; genus Neotragus; species Neotragus pygmaeus. Next base: position 2,406,990 of record SJYV01029990.1, read on the forward strand.
AGAGCTCCCTCCCCAAGGAAACCGGTCTTGCCGTAGTTGTTGCTGTTCAGTCGCTAAGCTGTCTGACTCTTTGCGACCCCATGGACTGCAGCATGCCAGGTTTCCCTGTCCTTCATCTCAGTTTGTTCAAACTCATTTCCATGGAGTCAGTGATGCCATCCAACCATCTTGTCCTTGCCCCCTTTTCCTCTTGCCTTCAATCTTTCCCAGCATCAGGGTCTTTTCCAGAGTCAGAGTTGACCAGATTCAAGATTTGCAGATGATACCCACCTGGTAGGGCAAGAAATTTGATGGACTTAGCTGTGGGTCTTTAAGGCTCAGCACAGAGTAGGTGCTTAAATCATGTTTATTAAATTGCGACACACTCTTTGCAATTGGAATGCATCACAGTAAAAGGGTAAGAACGGACTAGGTTGGGCACCACTCTGAGAGGGAGTTTCCGGGCTTCTGTTCTAGCATAATCTGATGCCTGCTGTCAAGAATGTTATGGAAGTGTCCCTTGCTTTGATGGGGTCAGAGGATTCCAGAAGCTGCTCCTCATAAAGCACGAAGACAAAGATAGCACATATATGGGACATGCATGACCATCTTCTCTTCCTACACTCTTGGTAGACATCAATAATTGATTGCAGTTGACTTTCTGGCATGACCTCAGAATCCTTTTCTACATTGCACCCCAGGGAGCCAATATCAATTGATCAGACACGACCCCATTTGAGGTCTTTGCCTCAGGCCGCTCCCCGGGAGCTGCCCTTCACAGATCAGGCCAGATGAGACAAGGAGGCCAGGCCAGTCCCCAGTGACGCCCACTGCTCCCAGCTTCCCACCCAATAAACTGCCCTGGCCAGATGTTCACAGTTGGAGGGGTGAAATCCAGCCCCGGACCCAGTGCTTGCCCACACAACTCCCCTCCCTAGGGAACAAGACCACGTAAGTGGCCACCTTGGTGGGCCTCGGTGCGACTTCTGGTGCTCTCACACCCTGTATAACTCTCTGACCATCGCAGGCTCTGTCACCTGTCAAGTGGGAATGCCCCCCCCCCGCCCCGGTCATGCACTGTGGTATCNCAAGACCACGTAAGTGGCCACCTTGGTGGGCCTCGGTGCGACTTCTGGTGCTCTCACACCCTGTATAACTCTCTGACCATCGCAGGCTCTGTCACCTGTCAAGTGGGAATGCCCCCCCCCCGCCCCGGTCATGCACTGTGGTATCCCAGAGTGTGTCCCCTGACCACAGGATTTCAGTGGATCTGAGGGTGGGTGGAGTCTAGGAAGCGCCCCCATGTGAGTGTTGACATTTCCTGCCTGGCTTGGTGCTCTCAGCTTGAGCCCTGAGAGCTCCCTCCCTCTGCAGAGCCCTGCCCTGGCTTTGCTCTCCGGAAGGAGCCTGAGACCCCAGCACCCCTCCTCCACAGCCACCGAGGCCTCTGCCCCCTCTTGGAAGCAGGTCCCACCAGAGCGATGGGGACTGGAATTCCCATGGCAGCTCTGAGATGGGAGTGTAGCTGTTGCTCCCCTGGCTCAGGGAGGCCCCTGTAACCTGGGGCGCTGGGCTCCCTGCTGGCGGAGGCAGCACCTCTCCATGCACCCCGCCCCTCTCACCCACATCAGCGGGGAGCAGTCACTGGCTGCAGCAGGCTATACCGATCATATTGGCTTCCGAGACATCTCCCCACACCGCCAACCCCCCCACCGCCATCTTTTCCTTCTACCGGCTAAGCCCAGGTCTCAGATAGGAGGGCAGGTGTCCACGTTAAGCTTCGGCTGGAAGTGGCATCCCTTAGGCCCAGCTGAGTGTGGGAACACACCTGCGAAGTCCATGAGGTCAGGCACTCTGCGCTGTGGGCCGCTGTGTCATCAGCACGTAAGGGTGCAGTACACGCGGGCTGTCTTGACTCGGCTGCAGGCCTAGTCCCTGGGCACCAAACTGTCCCAAGCGTACATGACTCCCACTTCCTGCCACTCTGCAAACTGGAGACAGCCCAGGGACTCAGCCCAGTGACCTCAGCTCCCCGCCTCTCCTCAGACACCTCTGGTTCCTGTCTGGCCTGAACCCTACCATGTTCTCATGAGCAGGAGGCCTCCAGGTGCCTGGGTTTTGTAGCATCATCATGAATTCCTTTCACCTAAAGATTTCCGCTTTAGTCAGGCGCTGGCTACCCGGGTAACAGAAAGGCTGCTGGTGCTGTGTCTCTGCTACCCAGTGACAATGGCTGTTACTGGACCCTGGGTCAGCTCGGGGCCTGCATTAAAAAAAAAACAACAACCTCTCACTGAATCCTGATAGCAACTTCAGATGCAGAAGCTTTTATGTTTTTATCTTCAATTGACAGATGAGGAAGCAACGTCAGAGAGGTTAATTAGCTTGCTGAGCCTAAGGCTCCACAAGAAATCCTTTGAAACCCAGACTCTGAACCACACTGGCTGAGGACAGGCTGGACAGAGGGCAGCCTGGGGTGCTGACGCAGGCAGGATGGGCGCCTGGAGCTGATGGAAGGACTGCTGTGCAAACTGCCATATCCTCCGCGAAGCCTCGGAGGCTGAGATACACCTGAGCAACAGGTGGGCTGGGCCTGTGACTACATCCCAGAGCCTAGCAGTGTACCGCTTACATTCGCCAAGACTCAGGCCTCTCCTTCCATGTGGACAACTGAGGACACGGGCTCTGTCCCCAGGCACGCTCACCAGGCCAGGTGATCCAGAGATGTGGATCCAGAACTGCCTGGGTGTAGAGGGGGAGGTGGCTTCTCAGGCCTGGGCACCCAGATGACTATGCATTGAGGCTGTTTGCTCACTGAACCACCCCAGTGTTACCCGCTCCCAGAGCACAGCGGCTGGGCCAGGGGCCTAGAATAGACTCCGTCAAGCAGCTGTAATGATGAATCTGTGCTGCCAGGGAGGCAGCAGAGACTCCCGTAGCAGGGGTGGAGACCGCCTACGGGCCTTGTCCAAGGTCCTGAAGCAGCCCTGGTGGGGCTTGCCTGGTAGCTCAGCTGGTAAAGAATCCGCCTACATTGCAGGAGACTTGGGTTTGATTCCTGGGTCGGGAAGATCCCCTGGAAGAAGGGCATGGCTACCCACTCCAGTATTCTTGCCTGGAGAATCCCCATGGAAAGAGGAGCCTGGTGGGCTACAGCCCATGGGTTGGAAAGTCAGACACTCTGGCAAAAGAAAGTATGTACCAAAGTATGTCTTTTAGCACCAAGTACAGCCCAAACCGTGGCAACAGAGGTAAAAACCTAGCCAGGGAGGGAGGGGCATAGGGAACCTTTGGGTATGCTTTACTTCTGAGTATGGTTCAGGGATGTATAGACCTGAATGTATAGACCTGTATTTCAGGGATGTAAATACCCATGAACTGTACACTTATGATGTGTGCACACCTTACTCTAAGTTATATCTCAGCTTGAAGGTACCCAGGGACTGTGAAGTCAGGTGTCTTGTGCAGGTTTTTCCCTGGTGGTGGCGGTGGGAGCCTTAGTTGGTCTTTGGTTTTGTGGCCGTACACATCCCTGGAATCCACGCAGGCAGCCTTCCCTACTCCATGTGCTGCCTTCAGTGGACCCACTCTCCACCACTTCGTCCTTGAAACGTTCTACAGCTTTCCCTGGCAGAGGGAAGTGCTCCTTTTTGAGGTTTCTCCCACCACGATGCCACCTAACTTTCAGGAACAAATTCAGCTTTCTCTGTTTTGAGCTCCCATGCTACCTCATTAATAGCATCTATGAACCTCCCTCCCCGATCAAGACCCGGGACATTTCTCAGTAGCTTGCATCTCAGACACCCTTCTTCATCCCACCACTGGGGTTCCCTGCCCGCTCTGGAAGAGACCACTATCCAGACTTCTGCTTCTCATCCCTTTGGTGTTTTATTATGTAACATCAAAGGTGTCAGTGTGTCCCAGACTGCTCAATAAAGTTCCGGTTTATGCTGGTGGTCCAAATGGAAGAAGCGTCCCTTTACACTCTTAAAAACATCCCGTAAATCTTACGATCACTTAACATACTCACCCACGTTCGCAACGTTACTTGAGTTTTGAACTTGAGAATAATGGCATCGTATGGTAGGAAGTCCCCTGAGAAGTGCTTGCTTTACTGTTTCCAAAGTTTATCCATGTTGTTACCACCATACGTTCACTTTCATCGCTTAGTACTCCTCAGTGGTGCACACGTGCCTTGGCGGCGTCTGTTGTGCCCAGTGATTTGAAGCAGGAACAAAACNCTTTACTGTTTCCAAAGTTTATCCATGTTGTTACCACCATACGTTCACTTTCATCGCTTAGTACTCCTCAGTGGTGCACACGTGCCTTGGCGGCGTCTGTTGTGCCCAGTGATTTGAAGCAGGAACAAAACTTCAGTGAGCACTCCTGCGCATGACCCTGCTGGGGGTTCTTGCTCGTTTGGGCAGCCCCTGGCCCCACACCAGGAGGGAACAGCTGGCACACGAGGCGTGCCCTCAGTCGATCTGACCTGATGAGGTAACACCACAGCACCTGAAGTTAGCTAAGTCTATCAGCCAGGACCTACTGTCCTCTAGACTATAAGCCCCACAAGGCCAGGGCTTTGTACTCTTTTTATCCTAGCCCTCAGAACAGTGCCTGGACCTGGCAGGTGCTCAGTAGATGCTGAAGGTCTAGATGTTCGGAAGCTCTGGGCGGCTTCCCTTCTGAGAAAACGACTCAGACGCTGCTGCTGGCAGCACACGTGAGCAGGAGCCGTGTGCAAGCAGCAGGTGTTACGGACGCGCTGCGGTGAGAAGCGCTCTGGGCCCCTGGCCCCCCTCAGCTGAGCTGGGTCCCCGGCTGCCCCCAGGCCTCTGAGAGCCAGGCCCACTGAGACGGGCACCCACCAAAGCGAAAGCCACGATGCAGAGAAAAATCACAGGCCTGGGTCAGGGGACTTGTTTTCTATTTCTGGCCTTGACATTAATAAACTGGGTGACCTTGGGTGAGTTACTCTGTCTCCTTTCTCGTCTTATGAGTTTGGACAGTGATAGCTAATTCTTGAACTTGAGAACTCAGAGTCACCTAAGAAGCTCCTCAAAAGTGCAGATTCCCAGGCCTTGGCCCACAGGAATTGAGGACTGGATGAGAAGTGATACATGTGTTATTTACCTGAGAGTGAATTAAAAAGAGAGAAACGCTTGTTGATGGTGAAAGGATAACACACACAGACTAGTAAGAAGGTATACACCCCACCCTTAGTAATGCTACCTACAGGCAGGTAACCGCTTTACATTATCTATTTTAGATCTACTGTTGGTTACCATTTTATTGCTAAACAATAGGCCAGTTCCTTGTTTTATCAACTTCAAATGTTACAGCGTTACTCGCTGCCTTCCTGCGATGACAGATGAGGCTTGAGCTCACTCACCCCACCCCCATTCCCAATAGAGTCTTAGCATTATTCTTGGAAGCTGCATTTTAGCAAGCAACCCGGGTGACTCTGAGATTGCTGGTCTGCCAGCCACACTCAGGAAGAGAAGCACTGGCCTGGCGCGACGTCTCTTAAACCCCTGCTTTTCTGCTTGGCTTCTAGAATTTGCTGACAGAACCTTTCCCCACCGCTGAGAGCTCTGAGGCTAGGCATGGGAGCCATACTGGCAACCACACTGCTCTGGGTTCACGGTGGGTGGACCGGCCCTGCCCTGCCGTCGTGTTCCTCTTTCTCTAACGCGTCGCCTCCCGTTCCCCCCAGTTGCATAATGAGGACNCCCCACCGCTGAGAGCTCTGAGGCTAGGCATGGGAGCCATACTGGCAACCACACTGCTCTGGGTTCACGGTGGGTGGACCGGCCCTGCCCTGCCGTCGTGTTCCTCTTTCTCTAACGCGTCGCCTCCCGTTCCCCCCAGTTGCATAATGAGGACGAGCAGATTTCCCTTTGGGAACTGGCAGAGCTCTGGCTCTAGCAGATTGCTGAGCATCTGACTCCTTTATAACCACCAAAGAGTGGTATCTTCAGACAACAGAGCGTACAGAAATGAGATGCACACACCACAGCTATCCGGGATGAACCTCCCGGATGAGCTGAGCGAGAAAAGGCAGGCACATGAGGACACGTACTGCAGGACTCCTTACATAAAAATCAAAACCAGGCAAAACTCAAAAAACAAACATGCAACGACACAGTCAAAACTCACCCACTGGGATGAAACAGAGGGTTGCCTTTGGGGGGATAGTGACTGAAGGGCAAGCTTACGAGGGGCTGGTAAGGTTCTAGGTTGTGTGTGCTTATATTGCTGTGTTCACTTTGTGAAAATCTGAGCTGCACAACGATAATCTGTGCAGCTTTCTGAAGGTGTATTTCAATAAAGAGAGAAGAAAAACCATGTGGTTCTCCTTCCTCTCCCCTAAACAAGCCCTTCCTTCGGATAGGCCCAAGTAGGCAGTGTGTGTGTGTTATTCGCTCAGTCGTGTCCGACTCTTGCAACCCCACAGACTGCAGCCTTCCAGGTTCCCCTGTCCATGGAATCCTCCAGGCAAGAATACTGGAGTGGGTTGCCATTCCCTTCTTCACGGGATCTTCCTGACCCAGGGATTGAACCCAGGTCTCCTGCATCGCAGGCAGATTCTTTACCATCTGAGCCACTAAGGAAACCACAGATAGGTCTTGTCTTTACGGCACAGTGTGAGGTGGGGGAGGGATGTGAACGCTGCNCCTCCCACCATTCAGGACCCGGACCTCGCCCCTCCCTGGTGGAGCCAGGGTGGGAGTGCCGGGCTCTGCGGGGTGGCGTCCACCCCACACGGGCACCACGCTGCTGACGGCTGGAGGAAGGGAGGACCCGTAACTGCAGAGGGCAAAACTGGTTTCCCCTTTCTCTAACCCCGGCAATTAACTCACTGGAAGGACCTGTGTGTGTGGTAGAGAACAGGCGGGCAAAATGGTGCACGATAAAGCACAAGTGCCTCAAGAGCGCGCCAGCCAGAAAATCACTGAAGTGAGTGACCAACTGCCCGGAGAGCCCTCTGCCACCTTGCAAATGCCCTGGGTGCTGGAGCACTGGGCGTCCCGACAGTGGGAGGGCTAATGGAGGAGGAGGAGGCTGCAGGCTTGTGGGACTCGGACGACAACAGGGATGGAAGGAGAATGCATGGAAGACCGCCTCTTCTTCATTTGCCGCGCTTTATCAAGCGTGCTAAGATCAAGCGGCAGCTGATCCCAGACAACTTCTGGGAGGAGTGGAGGACTGCCTGCCTTGTGTTTGGGGGCTCATGAGACAATGGGTAGAGTGGGGGTGCCGACACTGGCTCCTACCACCAATCCATGGGACTCCTTTGCATTTGGGGGCTCCCAAGACCCCTCCTCATGCCCAGCTGAAAACAAGTCAAACTGGTACAGTTCCTAGGCCCACGCCAGCGCCTCATCTTCTCCACTGTGTTCATTGCCAGGTGTCCCTTTTCCAAAAACAGGAAGGCTGCCCCGATCAAGCACGAGACCTCCCTCCAGCCCCCAGGCTCCTGGTGGCCGCTGCAGCTGCGACGAGAAGCCCGTGCCTTCCTCTCACACCCAGTTCCTGCGGTGGAGGTAAGAGCCTCCGAGACATGAGCTGCAGAGGCGACCAGACAGGCTCAATCCGTCTCTCCTGTCAGGTGCCCAGGCTCAGACCCTGCTCGCCAACCTCTAATTCACACCTCACCCTCCGAGGCCGCAAACCAGATGCCGACCTCTCCAGGTGCCTGCGGGGGAGGCGCCAGCGAGTGGCTAAGCAGCCACACCTGGGGCCAGCACCGCTGGGGAGCGGCCAGGCTCTCTTGGCAGGTGAGCCCTGGCTTCACACGTACCCAGCCTCTCCCTGCCGGCAATCGATACGCTAACTTGGGCTTGACAAGCCCCTGGGCCCAGCCGGCCGCAGAGGAAAGAAATCTCTGGCCCTGGGCACCGTGCTGCTGCCCAATCCATCTTGGGCTGTAGAGGGAGAGATAAAGCTGTCGCCCGTGGGTCCCGCTTCTCCCTTCATTACAGCTGCTGCCACCACAGTAATTTCTCAAACAACGGGCTTTAGGGAAGGTAGGCTGGTCTTAGAGGAGGGCTGGGGCTGGGCCAATGTTCTGCTGCACCTAGGTCTCTGGGCTTCTGGCCTTGCTTGACATGCTCCAGCCTAGATGGGCAGAGGGTTTGGGGTGAAGTCCTGACTACACAGGGAGCAAACAGAGGGTGCAGCGGGCGCTGCCGGGTTGGTCTACGTGTTCACCTTTCATCATGTCTCTCTCACACTCACTGCTGAGAATTCGTGACTTGAATATAAAATTGCATGGTTCCATATCTGTGAGAGGCTTCCCTGGTGGCTCAAGCAGTAAAGAATCTGCCTGCAATGCAGGAGCTCCAGGTTCAATCCCTGGATCAGGAAGATCCCCTGGAGAAGGAAATGGTGACCCACTCCAGTTTTCTTGCCTGGAGAATCCCATGGACAGAGGGGCCTGGTGGGCTACAGTCCATGGGGTGTCAAAGAGTTGGACAGGACTGAGCAACTAACACTTTCAGCTCTTCATATCTGTAAAAGCTCCATTTCTCTATTCAACTTTAAGACTCAATCTTAAGACTCATCAAATTTCTGGTATTTTTCTAATTAAAAAGACATATACATACTAGCTCTCTCTAGTTATCTGTGATACTTATCGCTATAAAGTTACTATGAACAAGGAATTAGGGAATCCTGAACCACTGCCTCCCAGGGAAACACAGGGTTAGGTTCCTATAAGACTCCAGTTACATTTCTATCAACTTATCAATACACAACCTGCTTTGAAGATGGTTTCTGTTTAAAGACACTGTATTTCATACATATTGATGATTCATTAACAATGAACTCACAGCCAAGAGCGCTGTCACTCATGCCTGAATAAAGCTTATTTAACACATGGATTTTCTCCTTAAGGAGCATCACAGCTGTCCTGCACTCAGGAACACCAGACAGCACTTTAGCGCTATGCTTGGAGGCCATTTTTAACTGCAACATAAAGTGCAGAAACCCTGAAAACCTCGGTGCTAAGCAGACCATGAGTGGGACATTTGTTTGCAGGATGAGAGCTGAAACAAGAAGGTAGAGCCACCGCGTGCGCAGCCTCAGCTGGGAATGTACTCCCTGGGAGACTTGCTGCTCTGTGCACGTTCACAAATGATCCAAAAAGTCGCAGGGGTACTGACAGAGGTAGCAGATTTCAGCAAGTGAGTGAACTCACAAATATGGGCTCACTTATAATTAGGATTTACCATATACAGATGTTGTAGCTATTCAGTTGCTAAGTCGTGTCCAATTCTTTGCAACATGTCAGGCTTCCCTGTCCTTCACTATCTCCTGAAGTTTGCTCAAATTCATGTCCATTGAGTCAGTGATGCCATCCAAACATCTCATCCTTCTCCTCCTGCCTTCAATCTTTCCCAGAATCAGGGTTTTTCCAGTGAGTCGGCTCTTCACGTCAGGTGGCCAAAGTACTGGAGCTACAGCTTCAGCATCAGTCCTTCCAATGAATATTCAGGGTTGATTTCCTCTAGGACTGACTGGTTTGATCTCCGGTATACAGAGTATGAGCAGAAATTTTCTGCAAGTTGCCTCCAACTGCAGACAGGAATTTGGGGCGGCTCTTTCTTGTCAAGTGCACAGGAAACCTCTTTTGGTCTCTTTCCGGCTGCCCCGTGTTGGTGAGACACTACTCATGGAGTGCGGTGTAAAGTGAGATGCGCTATACCACATGGCTGCCTGTCTCTTCAGCATCTTGGAAGAGGTGTCTCACAAAGAGACCTGGACTCCCTGTCCAGTGGCTTGGGAGGCGTCCTGCAACGGCATGGCATCAGGGAGGTAAGGCCTTGGGTGACCACCATGGGCTGCCACAGCACTTCATGTGGGCATCTGGTGTGTACACAGGTGGGCTGGTAACAGCCTTGAGGGGCTCACGGGTACACGTGGACACAAGCAATGTCAGCAAGGGACAGATGATGGCTTTCCTCATTCCCCATCCTCAACACTCATACTGAAGCCAAATGCTGGGACCTAGGAACACATGGAGCTGGGGGAGGAGAGGCTATGAGAAGGGGATGCCACGTGGAGGGGGTGGCTTTGTGATAACTCTGGTTAAGACAGAAACAAGAGCCTAGATGTCTAAAGGGCCGACCTGACCCTCAGGAGCTGAAGGACACGGAGGTGCTGCCGCGCTGGACATCCTGGATGCTCTGCTCACCTGCCAGCATCTCTCGTCCTCTGCTTCCGATGCTGGCAGAGTGGGCGGGGATTTTGTGGTTCTGAACTAGGCCCTGTGAGCCGAGCTCTTCCAGATTCAACACCATCTTCCTGTGACGGCTTCCCTAACCTTGGCCTGCAGTGAATTGAACACCTGGCCCGGATGTCTCCCTCTGACACTCAGGGGCCAGTGTAGAACACAGAGGTTAAGACCGTGGACTCTGGAGCAGAGACGTTTACTCACCACCTGCTTGACTTCTGGTGAGTCAATTACCTTGGAATTGTGATAGTACCTGTCTCAAAAGATGTGTTTTGATGACTAAATGAGCCAACCGTCACTTAGAAGGGTGCTTGACACACAAATGCTTCTTCAATTATTTACTTCCTGGGGAGGAGCAGTTATTTCACAATGTCCCTACTCACCAGCCGAAATGGGGCTAGTGGTAAAGATCCTGCCTGTCAATGCCAGAGACATGAGACTTTTGTTTGATCCCTGGGTTGGGAAGATTCCCTGGAGGAGGGCACGGCAACCCACTCCAGTATTTTTGCCTGGAGAATCAATCCCACAGACAGAGAAGCGTGACATGGGCTACAGTCCACGGGATCGCAAGGAGTCAGACACTGAAGCAACTTAGCACGCACACAGACCGTCAGCTCCACTGGGAGCCAAGCTTGTTCTCTAAATCTGCCCCAGAGCTGGGTGTACTGACCAGGCCATGACATGGTAGAAAGAGAATGAATCCTGCAGTCAGGCAGACCTGGGCTCAAATCCTAACTCAGACCGTGGAGGTTTTGGTGATGTACAGTGACACCCACTTCCTCCAACTCAGGGCCAGCTGACAGCAGTCAGGCTAGTTGCAACCAGCAGGAGCTCTGCCTGCATGAGCTCAGCTCCCTTGGGTTCTCACGCAGAGACGTAGCTGAGGGGAGAGGTGGTTAATCAGACTTGGCAGGGGTGGGGCTGGGGTGGGGACTCCTTCTCCACCACAGGGCCAATCAGGGGGTGCAGTCCAGCCAGCCACGCCCAGTGGGAAGGCAGCTAGACCCACTGGCCCCGGGCTGTCTGTGGGCCGGGGTAGCCAGAGGGCCCTGCTGCCTCACAGTGGGACATGTCCTCCTGCCCCCGAGCACATTAATGTGCCACTAATGAAATTGTTCTGGCTTATTTGCCAAATTAATACAAACGGCACAGGCTGTTAATTTGCTCGTCTCCTAATTACTGAGGAAGCGCTCCTGTCCCAGGCAGCACACACACCTCAGTTCCTACCCAGGCAGGTCGTGGTCTCACCCTTCCCAGCTACGGCTGTGGGGAATGGGGAAGGGGAGAAAGAGAGAGGGGAAAAGAGGAGATGGGGCAGGCTTCCAACCCAGGGAGGGAAGGCGGTGGTGGCGGCGAGCATGTTTCGTTTCTCATAGCCCTTTTCCTAGTGGTTGGATTATCTTGGCCCCCGCCACAAACATATTCTCAATCCCTGCCCCACCACCCCAACTGGTCCCTTTCTTTCCTTGTCTGGATTCTGTCCAGCTTCTTAACGCAGGAGCTGCTTCAATCAAGTGGGCGGAGGGGGCTGAGTCATTCTCCCACTCCAGGCAGTTGAAGCACCTTCTGCTCCGGGGAGCCCTCAGGTGAGGGTGGTGGGTGTGCAGGAAGTGAGAGGAGTGAAACGCAGGCAGGGCTGATGTTCTTACAGAGAGGACTCACTGGCCCAGGCCTTCCCCAGCTGATCAGCCTTCTCAAAGTAACGTGTATGTCTGGGGAAGAACACCCGAGAGCTCAGCTAGAAGACCAGAGGAAATGCCAGCCACCTTGGGGCTTCATTTGGCTGCCCGGCCTCTCCTGCTCCAGGAGCCAAGATGGATGCTCTGAGTCTGGGGGTGACTCTGGGAAGACCAAGGGCCCCTCCTGTAGCCTTCTTCATGGTAGGGTCAGGGCGGAATGCACTGGAGGCTGCCTCCATGAAAAGGCTAGCTTCAACAAAGCCACCAGGGGCACTCAGGGCAAGAGAACTTGAACATACTGGACCAGGGAGGACGCACAGCTGGGGGTGGCGTGCTCTGGATGGTGACTCAGGGAAGCCCAAGGAGGTACAGCACAGAGGGGACTTCTGGCAAAATGCAGGAGTGGCGAGAGTCTCCCCTCCCATATAACCCCTCTTTCCCTTTTTGTGTATTGAGGCTCTCTCCCAAGAGCCTCTCATCCTTTCTCCTGCCCAGTGCCTAAGGCAGCAGAGGAAATCACTGAGCCTCAGCCCCAGAGGCTGGGAGGCCAAGGAACTCCTGGAACACAGCTGCTGGAGACGCTCCCTCCCCGCAGGGAGGTGGCTGCCTCAGGCAGGACAGGCGATCCCGTGTAGGCAGCAGCTCAGGGCACCCCTGCCCTGGAGCATCTGGGAAGGAAGACTTCCTACACAAGGGGGCGAGAGGATGCTGGCTGCATGTTCCCCCCAAAGGCAGAGTAGGAGTGCTCAGCGCTACCTCTGGGGAGGTGACATCAGGGGCCCCAGTGACAGGCAGAAGCCGCCATCCTCCCCATACACTGGCTGGTCCCAGCCCTGCTTTCAGTAACCCCAAGGCCATCGGCAACAAGCCTGGAACTGGGAATAAGAGAGGAGTGAGGCTTGGATGGGGAGAAGGCTTAGAGGCGCAAAGCAAAATCCTCGGACTAAACAGCCATCCGGGGACCAGTTCTGCCTCTTCTGGGCTGGGCATCCCCCTGTAGTTGCTCCGCGTGTCAGTGAGTGCTGAACCAGGCTTGTAAGGTTTTCTCTGCTCAGAACTTCCTAAGGTATGAGCTGGGATTGGGGGTGCACCAGTATGACTGGGAGGCGCTGAGAGAGAGAAGGGCTGGAGGGGAGGCCCTGCAGGCAGCCCAGTAGGAGTCTGTGGGGAGGGGAAGGTGGAGTGCAGGGAGAGAGGAAGAAAAGCACTCCAGCTCTTCCCCACCCATGCATCCCAAACAGAGCTTTCCGCAGGGTAGGCAAGTAGCAATCCAGAGCAATCTGAGTGTTACCGAGCCTCCTCTCCCGCCTCGCATGGCAGCCACGCTGCCGGCCGGGGTTGCCACCATCACCCCCCATACATACTGCTGTAATGTGCTCCCGACGCCAGAGCCGTGAACTTGAAGAGACACCTCACCTTAATATAGTAGCAGCTTAACGCAGCCGACTCATCCCCTCCACTTGCGGCCACGCGTGCACACCGATGTCTTTCAGAAATGATAAGCATTAACGCGATGCAATTAATAATGTAGCGCTCTGGGAGCCGCAGAGGCAGTGCCTCTGAAATGCCTCCTGGGCCGCATTACTGTGGGCTGCGGGTGGCGAGGGCGCAGGTGAGGGTCCATCCCAAACTTCCTGTGCTCCTGGAGTAGCAGGGCTCCAGCCCCTACCAGTGCGTTAGTACCCAACCCCTCATCACCTGCAGACCAGATGACACGTTCAAGCCCGACCCACAGCGCCAACTGTTCTCTGGAAAACCTCGTTTCTGACATTCGTGCGCTGGTCTAAGCCAAGGCCCTAGGAATGCCTGCAAATCAGGCCCGGGTTTGCACAGTGGCCACTAAGCTCCTAGAAATTGAGGGTTGGCCTGAGCACTGGGTGAGACGGCCCAGCTAGGAGCTCAGGGGTTCCTTCTCTCTCTCCTGGAATACCTCAAGGGTGCGGGGTGGGATGCCACAGGTGGGGGGCCAGGGGCAATTCCTGGTCATGCCTGAGGCAAAGAGGAGGAGCCAGGGCGATCAGCGTCACTCAGTCTGCTGGGAAATGCAAACCTGCTGACTCCAGGCCTTTGCAAGCGGTAACACAGTTTACAAACTGACGCAATCTGTTCCTTTGGTGCAGACAATAAGGAAAGCAGACTGTTCATCTTCCCAGGAAAACCCGGGGCTGCGGACTGGAGGGCGATTTAACTGTCTCTTCCCTGAGGTTCACACAGGGAGTGTGGCTGAATCGGGGGCCCTACCCCTGTGCAGGGCACCCTACTGGCATCCTTTCCCACAGGCTTCTTGAGCTCGAGGCTGGCTTTGGAAGTCCTTCTGAGAGTGGGGTGCACCTGAACGGTCCAGCCTCTCCTCGTGCTCCCAGTGATGCGGAGAAGAGCGGTCTTATCAGAGAGAGCAGTGAGGACCGCTCTTCATCCAGAGTTTCCAGATAGCACCCGGAGACTTGGTCCCTTGGAGACCAGAACCCTTGGTCTGGGCCACATGGGGTTCTCCCAAGCCCAGACGGAGTCTCTGAGGCTGTACCTGTGCCTTGCAGGGACTGAACTAGGGGTGAGAAGTCGAATGGCCTTTTTTCTCAGGAGAAATTAGTGTATGACCTGTGGTGGCTCAGCGGTAAAGAATGTGCCTGCAAAGCAAGAGCTGCAGGTGACACCGGTTTGTTCCCTGGGTGGGGAAGATCCCCTGGAGGAGGGCATGGTAACCCACTCCAGTATTCTTGCCTGGAGAATCCTATGGACAGAGGAGCCTGGAGGGTTGCAGTCCGTGGGGTCGCAAAGAGTTGGACACGACTGAAGTGACTTAGCATGCATGCACATGACCCACGGAGGAACTGTATGAGGCTGTCAAATCTCTGACCCAAAGGTAACCAAATCGGGTCACATCTGAATGCCAGCTATGCCTCTGTAGGCCCTTACACCTTCCTGATGCCAAGGTCTGCACGGGGGCAGGTGTACTCTGCTTTGTGGATCTAGATTCTCAGGCTTTACCTGAACCACCGTGGATTTCTGTGCAGATCCACACTTTGCCTTTATAAAGCACCTACAGTGGCACTGTTACCCCCCAAAATAGTCTGTCACTGTTTTCATTGTTTCCCCATCTATTTGCCATGAAGTGATGGGACCGGATGCCAGGATCTTAGTTTTTTAAATGCTGAACTTTAAGCCAGGTTTTTCACTCTCCTCTTTCACTTGCATCAAGAGGCTCTTCAGTTCCTCTTTGCTTTCTGCCATAGGAGTGGTGTCATCTGCGTACCTGAGGTTATTGATATTTCTCCTGGTAATCTTGATTCCAGCTTGTGCTTCATCTAGCCCGGCATTTCACAAGAGGTACTCTGTCTATAAATTAAATGAGCAGAGCGACAATATACAGCCTTGAAGTACTCCTTTCCCTATTTGGAACCAGTCTGTTGTTCCATGTCCAGTTCTAACTGTTGCTTCTTGACCTGCACACATATTTCTCAGGAGGCAGGTCAGGGGGCCTGGTATTCCCATCTCTTCAAGAATTTTTCATAGTTTGTTGTGATCCACACAGTCAAAGCTTCTGGCATAGTTAATAAAGCAAAAGTAGATGTTTTTCTGGAACTCTCTTGCTTTTTCTATGATCCAGTGGATGTTGGCAATTTGATCTCTGGTTCCTCTGCTTTTTCTAAATCCTGCTTGAACACCTGGAAGTTCATGGTTCACATACTGTTGAAGTCTGGCTTGGAGAATTTTGAACATTACATTGCTATTATGTGAGATGAGTGCAATTGTGCGGTAATTTGAACATTCTTTGGCATTGCCTTTCTTTGGGACTGGAATGAAAACCGATCTTTTCCATATTTTTGGGCTCCAAAATCACTGCAGATAGTGACTGCAGCCATTAAAAGATGCTTGCTCCTTGGAAGAAAAGGTATGACCAACCTACACAGCATATTAAAAAGCAGAGACATTACTTTGCCAACAAAGGTCCGTCTAGTCAAGGCTATGGTTTTTCCAATAGTCATGTATGGATGTGAGAGTTGGACTATAAAGAAAGCTGAGTGCTGAAGAATTGATGCTTTTCTACTGTGGTGTTGGAGAAGACTCTTGAGAGTCCCTTGGACTGTAAGGAGACCCAACCAGTCAATCCTAAAGGAAATCAGTCCTGAATATTCATTGGAAGGACTGATGCTGAAACTGAAACTCCANACAGCATATTAAAAAGCAGAGACATTACTTTGCCAACAAAGGTCCGTCTAGTCAAGGCTATGGTTTTTCCAATAGTCATGTATGGATGTGAGAGTTGGACTATAAAGAAAGCTGAGTGCTGAAGAATTGATGCTTTTCTACTGTGGTGTTGGAGAAGACTCTTGAGAGTCCCTTGGACTGTAAGGAGACCCAACCAGTCAATCCTAAAGGAAATCAGTCCTGAATATTCATTGGAAGGACTGATGCTGAAACTGAAACTCCAATACTTTGGCCACCTGAGGTGAAGAACTGACTCATTTGAAAAGACCCTGATGCTGGGAAAGATGGAAGGCGGGAGGAGAAGGGGACAGAGGATGAGATGGCTGGATGGCGTCACCGATGTGATGGGCATGAGTTTGTGTAGGCTCCAGGAGTTGGTGATGGATAGAGAAGCCTGGCATGCTGAAGTCCATGGGGTCGCAAAAAAGCTCGACACAACTGAGTGACTGAACTGAACTGAATGGTGGCACTAGTGATTAATTCTTTCCCTTCCATCCTGGAGAAAAAGAAACCGGCTCTAGGTCCGGTGGTCCGGAGGTTAGGACTCCGTGCCCTCATTGCCAAAGGCTGGGGGCGGGGTCAATCTCTGGTTGGGGAACTAAGATCCTGCAAGCCCTTGGTGTGGCAAAAAAAAAAAAAAAAAAAAGAACCTGGCTGTAGATCACACTCTCTTGCTTTCTCAGGCACCTGTCTCTATCAGTCACCTTTTCTTCTAATCACCACCCGACTCCCTTTCTATGAGCATCTACATCTTTGTCTACAAATCTCACTCATCCTAGAAAACCTAGCTCTGATCTCGCATCCCGTCCAGTCAACCTTTCTCTCTTAAGCCAGGGACCTCTTTCCCTTCACCTCCATCCACTCCTCCCTCTCATACAGCCGATCGACATTCCAACGTGATTATCACTTCAAAGGTCACTCAAGACCTCTTAATCGCTGTTTTATTAATTTCTTCTCAGGTATCTGACAAAGCTAAGCACTGCCGCCTTCTATTTGAAGCTCTTTTTTAAGGCCTCTGTGATTCCCAACCTTCTCCATGCTTTCTTAGCTTCAATTGTCAATTCTCTCCCACCAACACGCCCCCTGAATATGGACATTCCCTGGGGGGCCACCTGAAGCTACAGACAGTCCCTGTATTGCATGGCTCAGAGTTATATGACACCATCGCTCCTATTTCCAGCCCAGATCGCTCTTCAGGACTTACCTCTACCATATACATTTCAAATATAACAAGCCCAGTCCTGAATCCACTATCTTCACTATAAAACCTGCACTTCCACCTGCGTTTCTTATCTCACTCAGAGCGAGCAGCTTAGAAATCATCCTGGACTCCTTTTACATTCACAGTCAACCTCCAGGTTACAATGGTCCTACTTCATAAACATCTCTTGAATTCTCCCCCTCTTTATCCTTCCTGCCACCCCCTGAGTTCAGGTCCTGGCTTTGGGGGATCACTCCCTGCCCCCAGCCTCATCACTTCCCAGTCGCCCCTCTACGATGCTGCAGGGCGTGGCTTACCATAGGCAGTGCAGCTCTGTGGTTAGCCAGACCATCGGGGTTCACCCCCTGCTCTACTACTTACCAGCTGTGTGGTCTCGAGTGGGTCACTTAACCTCTCTGGGTCTAAGTTTTCTCCTATTTGTCAAATGGGCATCATAATGGCACTTACCTCAAAGGGTTTTATTAAAGAATAAATGAACTGACCCAAGTCAAACACTTATGAGATTTTTGGCATATAGGACGTTCTCAGTAGATGTTGTCACTTTGCAAAAAAAAAAACAACAAAAACCCAACAAACAAATCAGATCAGATCACCTTTTCCTTTGCCAAAATCCTTTCCTTAATTCTCTGGTGAAGTTCAAATTCCTCAGCACAGTAGAGGATCAATTCCTTATAAAACTGGGTTGTTGCTGGCCTCACCTTCCAACCATTCTGGCCCTCATTATTTTGGAGTCATGCCAAACCACCTCCAGCTCCACACAGGTGCTGTGTCCCAGGCCTCTGGGCAGGCCACTCCCCCTGGCTAGAACACTTTTTCCTATTGCTACGTCTGTGAGCTCCGACTCAACCTATCCATCAAGCGTCTACACACTCGGACCACACCTTTATACACTTAACGCTTTTCCTCACAGCACTTTATTCTCAATAACTGTAGCATTCATTGTGGGCATTTATTAACGGCTTGTTGTCCAGTCGCTCAGTCATGTCCAACTCTTTGCGACCCCAGGGACTGTAGCAGGCCAGGCTCCTCTGTCCATGGCGCATAGTAGGCACACAATAGATGTCCTAGCCTCTCCACATCATTGGCAGAAGGGAAGTTCCTGGGACAGAAAAGTTCCCCTGTCTTTGGGCAAGTCCAGTGGCACTCGATTGACGGGAAAAGGCCTGTTTCCAGAACCCTTCTAAAGTGAAAGGGCGTTCGTTCCCACAGCGGGTCTGCTCACAGAGGAGCACAAACCAGCCTCCTCCACAGCCTCCCCACACTCTCTGCTCCTGGCCACCATCCCCCAGAAAGGCAAGGGTGAGAAGCCAAGCAGATGGAAGACAGCTAGAGGAGGAACTGCGAGGTCAGGGGCTAAATCCTCCAAGCCAGGGGCTGGGTGTACTGGTTGGGCTGTGGTAGCCTGAGGGAACGTCTGAGCACAGGGCTGAGAAACCCTCAAGGTCTCCGGCCCTCCTAGGAGAGCAGGGACACTCCCGAGGAGAGTCAACAGCAGCTGGAATGGAGGAACGGGGGGTGTGGCCAGGAAGCCAGCGCCTCATTCAGGACGTCAGAGCTGTCAGAACTGGGCTGTGGTTGGGGGGGCCCTCCGGGGTTGGGCTGGGATCTGTGCGCTGATGGAAGGGACACGGGGCTTCTCCTCTTTCATCATCAGCTGGTCTCTAGGCAACAGCGCCACAGACACCAATTCCTCTTGCAGGCCAGAAGGCACCAGAGAGAAGAACCTGAACAGACAGAAATTCCACACTGGCAGCTAAGGACCAAGCAGTTTACTCATTCCATTGCACTCAATACAAGAAACGGCAAACAATGTCACAGAAACAGAGAATGCCCATCCTTCCCGATGAATGTCCGATCCAGGGCATGAAAGGACAGCTGGAGGCACTGTCCCCAGAGGAAGATGCCCTGCCCCGTACCCCCTTCCTTTCCTCCTCACGTCTCCCTCACCATCCAGCTGGCTCAGAAGGTACCATTTCCTCTGGGCTCCTCTCAGGCAGCCCCCCAATCCTGGAGTCACTATATCCTTCCTTAAATCCATCCTGCCTTCACCTGACAATCGGGAAGCCTGGCCCTGCCTGCTGAGCCTGCCAGGCAGCACATCATGTGTGTGCTGTGTGGGATCACCCAGGTAGGGGCCAGCAGCCCTGCTGACCTGCACTCCTGGACAGGCCTCAGAGAAAGAGCCCTGTCCTCTCTCCCCACTAAGGAGGTGCTCTTTCGGGCCCAGTACAGAGGAGATCTGGGCATTCTGGGGCACCACGTCTGATGCACATTCACAAACTCTGTTCAAACCACTTGTGACTTTAAGTTCAGTAAATCTGGCCGTTACCTCTTATAACACAGTAAGGAAAATAATACCCCATGCAATGCTATAGAGCCCCAGCACCTGCAGTCTTTAGGTCCTGGCAGTGCTGGTTTGAGAGGGCTCTCCTTTCATGTGCTCACCCTCCTGTCACGTGGGGAAACTGAATTACTGCTCTGTAGGACTGGGAGGTTGGAAGAAGCCCAAGTTGGAATTAAGATTGCCGGGAGAAGTATCAATAACTTCAGATATGCAGATAACACCACCCGTATGGCAGAAAGTGAAGAGGAACTAAAAAGCCTCTTGATGAAAGTGAAAGAGGATAGTGAAAAAGTTGGCTTAAAGCTCAACATTCAGAAAACTAAGATCATGGCATCCGGTCCCATCACTTCATGGGAAATAGATGGGGAAACAGTGTCAGACTTTATTTTGGGGGGCTCCAAAATCACTGCAGATGGTGACTGCAGCCATGAAATTAAGACGCTTACTCCTTGGAAGGAAAGTTATGATCAACCTAGACAGCATATTGAAAAGCAGAGACATCACTTTGCCAACGAAGGTCTGTCTAGTCAAGGCTATGGTTTTTCTAGTGGTCACGTATGGATGTGAGAATGGATGTGAAGAAGGCTGAGCACCGAAGAACTGACGCTTTTGAACTGTGGTTCTGGAGAAGACTCTTGAGAGTCCCTTGGACTGCAAGGAGATCCAACCAGTCCATCCTAAAGGAGATCAGTTCTGGGTTCACTGGAAGGACTGATGCTAGAGCTGAAACTCCAATACTTTGGCCACCTCATGTGAAGAGTTGACTCATTGGGAAAGACTCTGATGCTGGGAGGGATTGGGGGCAGGAGGAGAAGGGGACAACAGAGGATGAGATGGCTGGATAGCATCACTGACTTGATGGACATGAGTTTGAGTGAACTCTGGGAGTTGGTGATAGACAGGAAGGCCTGGCATGTTGCAACTCATGGGGTCAGACACGACTGAGCGACTGAACTGAACCGAGGACTGGGAGGGCCTGTGATCTCTCTGGCCAGTCAGTAATGCAAAGAAAAGCCCATGAGTAAAAGCCCCCCATTATAAGGTCTGGGTGCATACAGCTGGAGACTGGGATAAATGCAGCCCTCCAGAGCCCAGACCCACCCAGTTAATGACCCTGGTCCCTGTCCTCTTCTGTGGGTTGAGGCCGAGCTTCCTCACTGCGAGTGATGATTTTAAAATGGCATGGCTTACACCATCAAAGTGGAGCTTTCATAGGCCCTAAGCTCTCCCAAACTCCCTGGGCAGGGCTGGAGCTGGCACCCAGAGTCTGCTGGGTTATGGTCTGTAGCCGGGTCCCAGCTGCCTCTGCTCAAAGGCAGGCTGGGAGTGATGGGCACGGGTGGCCTAAGTACTCTGACCCCTCTGCTCCTCCACACTGGAACCACAGTCCTCCTCCACTGGCACAGCCTCGTGATGCTGCCTGGGCCTTGTAATCAACTCCGGCAAGTTTCCTAAGCCACAGGAGTGAGATCGGATGCAAGAGAGCATGAAATATGAGCGATAGGAAAGGACAATATGCAGGATGGGTCAGCACCTTGTTGTTGACATGACTCTCTGTCCTCTTGATGGGAGCCAGGGTCCCATTAATCACAATTATTTCTCTCTCTCCCATTTCAACCAAACATCCCCAGTACAATTCAGCTTAATGAGGTCCTAGGAGCTTGCGGGTAGCCTCCCAGAGCTACCATTTGCCCAGGCTGATGGTGCCCTGTTCTGGGGCAGGGAGGAGCTGTCCTGTGTCCCCCTCAATGGGGCCACAGCAGCCTCATTCGCCCTGATGCACCTCTCAGCCTGGCCGCACTAAGCAGAATTCCACTGACGACTGCTCTCTGCTCTATATGGGGAGCGCTCCTCCAAGATAGCTGTGTTCTGAAGTGGAGACAGGAGAAGAAAACCTTTATTCTCTCCAGCTAAGATTTCCCAGAAGTCGCAATTAAGGTTTTAAAGAGAATGTCTGACTTGGAGAAGCACAGTGAGCTTGACCTTTGCCTAAGCCTAACTGCCTGCTGAAGGCTGCTCTGATGGAGGTCAGGCTACCGCTGCCAGTGTGGCTTCTCCCACTGAGGACGGACTCTCCGCCGCAGCGCCCTCGGAAAAAAGCTTCACGGCTCCTGCCCTGCCACTCAGTGTAAATACCATTTAAGAATTTGATTTCTTTTAAAGCTATTTGGAGGTGCTCTCAATGGCCCGCTGCTCCTGAGCTGCCTCCTGGAGCAGTGGGCAGGGAAATGGGAGAGGGGGGCGGGGGTCAGGAGCAGCAGAAAGGAAGGGGAAGAGCAGCTCCATCTTCTGTCTTAATCCTGTTCTCACAGGGACGACTCAAGGAGGCTGGAGAGAAAAAGAAGGCTAGGAGGAGATTCTGAGCATCTTGTACCTTCTTAGAGAGTATATGAGCCAGAGCTCACACCCCATCTCCCCAGCCTCATGGCCTCTAACTTCCTGCCAAGGACCTGCGACCCTGGCCCAGCTGATCTGCCTGCTGTGTGAGCTGCCTGACCCCACCTGGCCTCCTGTAGCCCTTCCTGTCTCTGAGGCCATGACTGCATCACAGCTGTAAAAGCCGGAAAAGCAGCAACCTCTGCGCAGCCAAGGGAGGCCAGAATGGCAGAGCCCACTCAGAGATGTCAGCTCATTTACCAGGACAGGAATGCTAAGGCAACCTTCTTCGGAAAGTCTACTGACTGTAAAGGGGCGACCTCACACCACTTTTGTGTTCCAGGAAGTCTTCCCTGATTGACTCTTCCTAACACAGAACTCCATCTGAGTGCCTTTGGGCTTCCCTGGTGGCTCAGACGGTAGAGAATACACCTACAATGTAGGAGAACCCGGGTTTGATCCCTGGGTCGGGAAGATCACCTGAAGAAGGGCATGGCTGCCCTCCAGCATTCCTGTCTGAAGAATCCCATGGACAGAGGAGCCTGGTGGGCTTGAGCTACAGTCCCTGGGGTCACAAAGAGTGGGACATGACTGAGCAACTAACACTTTCAGTTTGGATCTGTCCTGAATCAACTGCTCGACTCATCAACCCATGACCTTTTGCACTATGGTCTCTGAATGAGGCTGTAGGCCTGTTACCTTTCAACTGACCCCCAGTTCCCACAGCCTGTTCTGAGCAGCAGGATTCCAGGCAGTGCTGGAAGGTGTTTGATGGAGAATCTGTTGTTTCTGGCGGCACCTTCTACACGGCCATATCCTGGCTGCTGTGGGAGCTTCCCCCAGGGAGACAGCTTCCAGGCCAGGCAGCAGAAAACACAGGTTTAAGCTCTAATGGGGTACAAGGTACCCTGCAAGAGGAGGTCACTGCAGTTCAGCCTTGCATCTCTGGACAGATCCAGTGGAGCTGGAGAAGGACTAGGGCTGCCCAGTTGAGCTGATTAAAGAGATGACAAAGCCCAGAAGTGATCAGGATTCTTCAAAATGGGGAGACAAACAAATGCTAAAGGAACTGAAATGGATAACAAACATTAAGGATGTGTAAAGAGACTTAGGAATTATTGTCATCAATTGATCAAGAAATAGTTACCTGGAATCTACTAAATAGAAAAGTATTGTATTAGATCCAAAAGCACTGCAGTAAATCCAAATGGAGGGGAAAAAAATTATTTCTGTCTTTAAAGAACTTAAGTGGGGAAGACACAGTGAAGCCACATCACAGCAACTCAAGACAGAATGCCACACGACCATCCAGCAGTAGCACAGACAGCAGGTACTGTAGGGGTTCAGAAAAGCCAACTCTGGAGGGCTGGAGAGTCAGGACACTCTCCTCGGAGGGGAGGGGCTGGGCATTAAAGGATGGGCGGTGCATCCTCAGGACAGGTGGGGACAGGGCAAATCCCTGCTAGTGCGCAGACTGACTTGGGCCACACTTATGAAAACAATGGGTGACTGGTTGTGGAGGAGCCGGAAGGAGGGTAGAATTTCAGGATAGAAAGGGATGCTGAAGTCAGTGGAGGTGCAGCAGATATTAAGAGGGAATAGAGAGAAGGGATGATGGAGAGAGCAGAGGCCACGAGGAGGTACACGCCGCCTAGGAGAAGAGCTCACAAGGGTGACCTGGAGGGACAGGCCAACTCTCTTGACACACAGGTCTAGGACAGCTAAGTCAGGGGCAGATGCTGCACATTCTCAGGGAGGCAGAAAGGAAAGAAAAGACAGGAACCTAAAGAGGAAGCACAAAACCCCATCACAGTTGTGCTGGCTGGGAGGCAAGGAGGAGAAAAATGAGATGGAGCGTCTCTTCATGGACCAGGCTGACCAGAGTCGGAATCACTGGGGAGACAGGATGCAGGAGGAGGGGACGAAGGCACACGTCCCAGCCCAGACCAGGCCTGGTCCGTTAGCCTGAGTGTTCATTCCTTCCCTGCAAGAGAGACAGCAAAACGCTCTGTGCCTAGTCCTAAGTTTACCCATGTGCCTGGATCCCAGCATTTTCTCCTGTTATAGGAGACCTCACACACTGGCAGAACTAACCTGCAGTTATGAGTGAAGCTCTGGAGCCCAGACTGCCTGGGTTCAAATTCAGCTTCTGCCATTTAGTAACCCTGGGTGAGTTATTTTAAGCCTCTGCTTCAGTTTCTCCAAACTGTAACCTGGGAGTAACAAAGTGGAATAACTCACTCATAAGGAAAACGTGAGGTTTAAATGAAGCAGCACTCAGAATAACGTCTGATACACAGTAAACACTCAATAAATGTTGGCTCTTCCTATTGGGTCAAGAACTTGGAGTGAGAAGACAAACACTTTTTTTCCCCTTCACTGCTCTGGGAAGCTTGTGGGATCTTAGTTCCCCAACCAGGGATCAAACCTGCACCCCTGCAGTGGAAGCACGGAGTCTTAACCACTGGACCGCCCCGGAAG
This sequence comes from Neotragus pygmaeus, assembly GCA_006410875.1. Taxonomy (NCBI): domain Eukaryota; kingdom Metazoa; phylum Chordata; class Mammalia; order Artiodactyla; family Bovidae; genus Neotragus; species Neotragus pygmaeus. The sequence goes on from SJYV01029990.1 coordinate 2,431,517, forward strand.
CTCCCAGAAACACATTTTAATTGTATCCAGGTCACAGTGTGGCCAAACTCTAGTTCTCTAAGGGAAAATAGGGGCCTTTGGCCAATGTACAGTCTAGCTTGGGCCAAGCTTTGGCAGGGCTTGAGTGATCTCTAGAGCCACACGGGGGCTTTCCTTTGAGATAGGAGGGGATCTGGACTGCAGGTGCTGAGCTCAGCCTGGTGCCCTGGCAGATGCCTGCTTCAGCTGAACCAGCAAAGCCTTCAGACCTGGTGGAAAATGTGGATTTGCTTCTCTAGGTTCATCTCCTACCACCTCCAATTCCTCTTCTGCTTACTACTTGGACTCCTTGATCCAAGCAGACAATACTATGTGTTCCCTAAACAGACACGGCAGCGTTGAAGCTCTGTGCCCAGGCACACGCTGTCTGTGGCACAATTTCCATTTCTTAATTTCTGCTCTTTCCTTCTTCCTTAGTAACAGGCATCCTTTTAGTACAGGCTTACAGATTGTCCCCTCTCTCACTGGTCACACCACTGAGATTCAGCTGAGACTTCTGAGCGGGACTTCTAAGAAAGTAATCTGCTCTTGCTGGGCTTCCTCCCTTTCTCTTGGCATCCTGTCAGGAAGGAAGATATGAATGGTTGGAGCTCCACGGCCACCATGGATCTCGGGAATGGAATCCACGTGTTAAGAGAGTGGAGCAGGGCGATGAAGGGGCTTGGACCCCTGTTGACAGTGGGAGTTGGTGGACCTGTTCAGGACTGCCTATGTCCAGACTTTTTCTTTTAACAAGAAAGAAGTAAATTTAGAAAGATGGTAACGATAACCCTGTATGTGAGACAGCAAAAGAGACACAGATGTATAGAACAGTCTTTTGGACTCTGTGGGAGAGGGTGAGGTGGGGATGATTTGGGAGAATGGCATTGAAACATGTATATTATCATATGTGAAACAGATCGCCAGTCCAGGTTCGATGCATGAGACAGGGTGCTCAGAGCTGGTGCATTGGGATGATCCAGAGGGATGGGATGGGGAGGGAGGTAGGTTCAGATAGGAAACACATGTACACCTGTGGTGGATTCACGTCAATGTATGGCAAAACCACTACAATACTGTAAAGTAATTAGCCTCCAATTAAACTAAATAAATTTATTAAAAAAAAGATGTAAACTTTAAACTTGTTTAAGCAAATGTGGTCTATATCAGCTACTGCTGCTGCTGCTGGTAAGTCGCTTGAGTTGTGTCCGACTCTGTGTGACTCCTAACTGATGCACTGGTCTCTTTCTCCGAAATCCACATCCTTCTTCTACCCTTGGTTTGGCCGATGCCTACTTATCCTTCAAAAATCAGTGCAAGCAATACTTCCTTCAGGAAGTCTTTTCTGAATCCCCAGCTGTACTCTGAGGGAATCCTGTGAGTTGCAGAGCACGTATCACCCTGTACTCAGTTGCTGAGCCCTTGAGCCTGCCAACTCCTTGATGGCAAAAAACATAGCTTACTTGACTTTGTGGTCCCAATTCCTAGCCCGGCGCCTGACACAGTGGAAAGTCAGTAGATGTTTAGTAAATGAATTAAATGAAAAGAAAATCCAGATGCCAATCACTGGCACTCATCTATTGATTTGTCTTGGCTTTTAAGGCTGTTTGATTCAAAGGACATAAGAGGAAGATTATCGAAGAGAAACAAGGCCTTTCTTTCCTTTATTACTGATCCAAACACAGTCTCTGCATATAGTATCTGGGGCAGAGGCTTGCTCTGAGGACCTGCCACATTATGGCTGTACCTTTCTAGCTCCTGCCCTGCATATAGGTTCTATCAGACAATCAGGCTGGGCAGGGCGGGGATCACACATGCCCCAGGCAAGAAGGGACTGCAGTTTCCGTTTCTACATCTGAAGGAAAGGCCAACAGTTCCTTATTAGAGGGAAGAAGTGAAGTGAAGTGAAGTCGCTCAGTCGTGTCCAACTCTTTGCGACCCCATGGATTGTAGCCTACCAGACTCCTCCGTCCCTGGGATTCTCCAGGCAGGAATACTGGAGTGGGTTGCCATTTCCTTCTCCAGGAGATCTTTCCAACCCAGGGATCGAACCTGGGTCTCCCGTATTGCAGGCAGACGCTTTACCATCTGAGCCACCAGGGAAGCAGGAAGGGAATTAATACTTATTGGGCAACTGCCGTGTACAACACACTGAATTAGGTTCACAGTTGTGCCTGTTGCCTTAGTTAATCCTCACAACCCTTTTATGCAGTGGTTATTTTTGGTCTCACTTTTCTGATAAGGAAATGAAGGCTCAGAGAGGTTAAAGAAATTATCCAAGGTCATTTGGTAACTACAGAAGCTAGACTTGAACCCAGTCCTGCCTAAATGCAGAGCCTGGCTCTTGTCACTGACCTCCAGGAGAGTGGCTCTCCCAGATGTCTAAGAGGTTTCTGGAGCCTTGACCCAGGGAGTGGGAGGCCCATTAGGGGCTGGGAAGGGGTGAGGAAGGCAGGATGAGAAAGGCCCGAAGTGGACCTGGGAGAGGAGGCACTCATCTTCCTCTGCTCTTGGGCTGAGGTGTGCTGAGTCAATAGAGAGAAGGAAAGTCACTGAGAAAGCCAAGACGGCCCCCCCCCCCCCTGCCCCCGTGCAGATCTGCCCAAGCTCGTCTTTCCAATGATCCCATGCTGAGCACTCCAGCCAGTGGTGTTCTGGGCTCATTACCCTCTGGGATTCGTTGCATCTCTCCTCTGCTGACTGCTCAGCATGAGGCCAGCAGTGGGGAACTCATCACCACCTCCCCCACTGACTGGGAGAGCCACGGGCCGTAACCCACTCTCTTGGGCCTGTGGAGGTGGTCAGGCTAGAGCACCTCCCTGCTGTGTGAGTCCAGTAGGGTGCGGGTGGTGGAGAAGGTAAGATGAAGGATAAGGTTAACCTGGCACACCTTCCTGCCCGCCTGTCTCCCAAGCCCCCGCATGAATCTGCCTTTTTAGTCCTCTTAACGAAACAAAATCCTTCCGGCTTCCCCAACTGAAAACTAAGTTTATAATTGAAAAGCCCAGAGAATCTATTGCTGTGAAGATCTGGAAATTTAAAACTCATAACCATCCTGCAGGCCAATAGATCAGGCAGATATCCATCCTATTAGAATAACTCTCCACTGTAGATATCCATCTTATTAAAGCAAATGGTTAAGAAAGCCGTCCCCACACCAGAGACGCTGTGTATGGTTTTCTGCTCACCTTCTGCATACATTCATCAGCCCATTTTGTCTCCTCGGCTGAAATCGGCCTCAGAATTACAAGCTGCCGAGAGGCAGCAGAAGTTTTAAATTAAGCATTCATGGGCATAGGTGAGCTCGGGAAATGATGGTGGGTCGAGAGGCAGGCAGGGAAGATTTAGTGTCTCCTGTGTCGGGGAGAAGCTGAGACTCAGTAACCAGTTGGGATCCAGCCGGGGATGGGGGAGCCTGGGAGAAGCGGGTGAGGAAAGAGGGCTAGGAAGGAGGAATTTAAAAGCTGTCTGGTCAAAGGGCCAGACACGCCGCATGACAAAATGAAAATTATTGGAGACTCTGAACCGCTGCTGATGCCAACCTCCGTGCAAGGCATAAATATCTGCTGTGGAGAACAGTGTACGTGCGAGGCGGGGGCCTTGGGAAGACAGCGGGCCAGGTGCTGGGGCCTCCTTCTGCTTCCCCTCAGGCATTTCTGGGTCCCCCAACTCCACCTCGTGCACCTAGTCTGGGTTGCTGTGCTTAGGCGCTCTGTCTTGTCCGACTCTTTGTGACCCCCTGGACTGTAGCTCGCCAGGCTCCTCTGTCCATGGGGATTCTCCAGGCCAGAATACTGGGTTGCCATGCCTTCCTCCCAAGGGGATCTTCCCAATCCAAGGATTGAACCCAGGTCTCCCACATTGCAGGTGGATTCTTTACTGTCTGAGCCATCAGGGAAGCCCAATAACTGGCGTGGGTAGCCTATCCCTCCTCCAGGGGATCTTCCCAACCCAGGAATTAAACCAGGGTCTCCTGCATTGCAGGCGGGTTCTTTACTAGCTGAGCTACCAGGGAAGCCCCAGTTTTGGGTTACCAGGCACTTACACCCCAGGTACGGGACAGAAGGGGCTATAATCTCAAGGTTTGTCTTGAGGTCAGTTTGTATGCAGAGGTAAACTCGCCTCTCTGCAGCCCCTGCCTTACTGCCCCTGGAGTGGTCAACGGAGCCTGAACCAGGATGCGCGTGTGTGTATATGCTGCTGCTTTGCTCCTGCTATGACTGACCATGGCCGAGGTCGCTCACTTGGCCCCAGAAAGGAGGCCCAGGGGGACTGCAGATGACTTACTGACAGCAGCCTTAATGGTGCTCAGTGGTGCAAGGAAGACGGGCAGCAGCCGGCCCAGCTCTCCGGGGGCCTGCCCCCTGCACCAGCCATTCCCATTACCTTGGTTTATTTTCTTTTATTGCAGAGCGGCTCCTGTGTGTGGGCAATAAAGCTCTGACTGCTGTACTCTCCAGGCCTGGGATGGGGGAGCACTTGGCTAGCTGAAGTAGAGCAGCTCTGCGCGAGGAGGCCTGAGCTGGGGCTGATTCCCTTGGGCGCACCCCCAGGAGAGCAATACCTGAGCATCCTTCCTGAGTGGCAAAGGCCCTGGGAGGACCAGCAGCAGAAGGAGCCACTCAAACGCTGGCTTCTCCCTAGGCTCCCCTTCGTCCTGGGTCCCCATCCTCTGTTGGCGGGCTTTGCAACCCTCCCTGTCCCCAAGCCCCTCATTTTCCTCAGTCACTCTGCTCCATCCTCTTGCTTCTGGGCAAACCTCCTTCCACTGCCATTCAGACATCCCACTTCTGTCTTCTGAACAATTTCCTGCTCCACGGTCTTCTAGCTACTGGGAAAAAAGATATATATATATATATATATATATATTTCCTTCTAAAGTGACTGACTTTCTGCAACCACTTCCTTTGACACCTGAGTCATTCAGACCCCTGATGGGAGAGCAGGCAAGGGGGAGAGGTGCCCTGGGACCGAGGCAGGNGCAGATGACTTACTGACAGCAGCCTTAATGGTGCTCAGTGGTGCAAGGAAGACGGGCAGCAGCCGGCCCAGCTCTCCGGGGGCCTGCCCCCTGCACCAGCCATTCCCATTACCTTGGTTTATTTTCTTTTATTGCAGAGCGGCTCCTGTGTGTGGGCAATAAAGCTCTGACTGCTGTACTCTCCAGGCCTGGGATGGGGGAGCACTTGGCTAGCTGAAGTAGAGCAGCTCTGCGCGAGGAGGCCTGAGCTGGGGCTGATTCCCTTGGGCGCACCCCCAGGAGAGCAATACCTGAGCATCCTTCCTGAGTGGCAAAGGCCCTGGGAGGACCAGCAGCAGAAGGAGCCACTCAAACGCTGGCTTCTCCCTAGGCTCCCCTTCGTCCTGGGTCCCCATCCTCTGTTGGCGGGCTTTGCAACCCTCCCTGTCCCCAAGCCCCTCATTTTCCTCAGTCACTCTGCTCCATCCTCTTGCTTCTGGGCAAACCTCCTTCCACTGCCATTCAGACATCCCACTTCTGTCTTCTGAACAATTTCCTGCTCCACGGTCTTCTAGCTACTGGGAAAAAAGATATATATATATATATATATATATATTTCCTTCTAAAGTGACTGACTTTCTGCAACCACTTCCTTTGACACCTGAGTCATTCAGACCCCTGATGGGAGAGCAGGCAAGGGGGAGAGGTGCCCTGGGACCGAGGCAGGGAGCAGGGTAGAGTTCTTCGCTTAAGGGCCAGCAGCCCTGGGAAATGGAAGTGCTGGAGTGGCAGGGGCTACAGAGGGTCTTTTTGAAGTTTCAGGCACTGGCTTGTACAGGATAAAAGAGGCTTTAGGGAGGGCAAAGAGAAGCTGCTAGCTGGCTTCCTGCCAAGACACAGGGCGACAGCGCAGCCCCAAGTGGCTTACAAACACAGAACCTTTGCTAAAACTCGTCCTTAACAATTCGAAAGCCTCAAAACCCCATAACTGCCTCTCTAATGAGCGCTTTTAAGAAGACCCTTCCCCACCAACTGACCACAACTCTGCTCAAAACACACCTGCAGAATTTTAAATCCAATCCATTTGATTTATGCTCTATTTTTATGTCAGTTAATTCAAGGTAACTGTGGGTCAATTCTGTATGCATTATATCTGCGCTGCCCAGACAGCAGCCACTAGCTCTAAACTGGAAGTTCCTAAAGGGTAGGGGCTGAAATTGGTCTCTTCACATCATTTTACTGACTATAAATCTCCAGCCCCAGGGGACCCATCGTAGTAACTCCAGTAAGTCCCAGGGGAATGGTTTTCAGGGCCCAAAGTGGGGTGGGATATAAGACTGGCATTCCAAGCACAGCCCATCAGGCCAGGCTTTGGACAAGAAGATGGATTTCGTCTGATTTCCCTTGACGGACGAGTGGTGTTCAGCAAACAGCCAGGCGTGCGGCTGTCACTCTGATGCTGAGCTCTGACAGGCATCGATCAGGCTGCAGTGTGAGCATGCAGACACACATACAGACCTTGTCAACATCTCGGCTTGGAAGACAGTTCTGTCTGGAGCCAGGATGGCCACACCCCCTTTGGGGGATGCTGCTTCAGAGCAGACTATACCGGGGGAGAGAAGGCAGAATGGAGCCTCCTCAAAATGCCCATTCTTGGGTGGGAAGACAAGCAGAAAGGGGCACAGACGAAGGCTGGCATAAATGGCCAAGCAAGGCGAAAGCGGAAGAGGGTAAGCTGACATTCCTAGTCTCCTCCCCTCCCCTGCCCAGCAGCTCCCCTGTATCTAATGCTGCCCTCAGCCCACGGAAATCACAGAACACCCCATCTAAACCAAAGGTCATCTCGATCTCCTCCCCAATCCAGACGTCTTCCTCACGCTCCCAGGAGATGGTCTGCTTCTGGCAAAATATTCCCTAACAAGGAACTCTCTAAAGAGTCCATTCCACTATTTAGAAGTCATCTTTCAAGTTCAACCTGTACTTCCTCTTATTGGTAGTCTGGAGCAGTTTGGAACAAATCTGATCCCTTTTTCTTATTTACCTGTGGGTAGTTTTGGGAAAGCTCCCTGAGCCCAAACATCTCTTGGCTCTGAAGGTTGTTCTGAGAAGTAGGTGAAAAAAGACTCAGGTGTGAATGATAGCATGGTGTGTAGCAAGCCCCCCAAAAGTGTCTGCTCCCTGCATGTGACAGCCATTCCTATTATTAACGTTTATTCTATTTCTTCATTTCTATTACTCCCTGCACCTGGATCCCACCCATCCTCTACACCACCCGATCCCTTCCCAGGAATGTTCAACTTATCAAAAATGCTTTAAAAACTGAACACAGAATCCCAGAAGTTGCTTAAGCACATGCAAATAATCACCTCGTTTGATCTATGCGGTTCTCGACTGCAGTCATTTTTATCAATCATTTCACACTGTTGTTAGTACACAGTTTGTAGTAAACAAAATGCCCTGGGGAAATTTTCAATGAACTGCCATCAAGATAGGTCACCTTCATCTTGCAGTTGTGTAACTGATTTTTTTTTTCCTTTGAACTTAAAAAAGCACTCTGTATTTGTTACAACTGGTAACATTACATTTCACCTTGTAAGTTGCAGCCCATCTTTCTCCATACTTGTAAGAAATTTTGAACCTTGATGTTCTGTCCTAGCAGAACACAATCTTGTGCATCTGAAACGTGGTAAGTCGGCCTGCAGGGCTTTCACCTAAATCTTAGGAAGGGCAGACAGACCCAGGAGCAGAAACTGAAGCTTGCACTGTGGCTCCAAGATGCTCCGTAAGTAAGGATCTGGTGAACACACTTGAGCTTTCCAGGTGGCACAATGGTAAAGAATCTGCCTGTAATGCATGAGGTGTGGTTTCCATTCCTGGGTCATGAAGATTCCCTGGAGAAGGAAATGGCAACCCATTCCAGCATCCTTGCCTGGAGAATTCCTGGTGAGCTACAATCGGCCATGGGGTTGCAAAGAGTCAGATACGACTGTGTGACTAAGCATGCATGCACAAATATGGCTGAGAAAGAGAACCCTATGGTGGGAGCCTGTGGGAAGCCCTGGAGGCAGAGAACACCAGGCAGAACCAGGGAAGGACCCGGCCTGAATACTACCCTCTGGAAGCTTTCCTATTTTAGCTTTCAGGTGAGTGAAGCTACTGCCTTTTATATGGACCCAGAGGTGGATCTGGGGTACGAGTCTACATTAAAAATGGAGATGAAGCAGAGAAGAGTTTAGAAACATCTCAGCAATGATGCTCTTCCTCAGCTTGGGAGGGCTGACTTGGCTCTGTCTCTTCCCAGGGCCCCTCCCATCAGCAGCTCTGCCTATCTGCTTGGAACACTGGTTCTCTCAGATAATTATAGGAACTCTCCGGGGAGGGCTGGCTGGGTCACAGGTAGATGGCTGTGGGAATGCAGAAAAGGGACTTGGCAGCAGCACAGAAGGTGGATTTGCAGGCGACGTGCTGAATGGAAGAGGGACTTGGGCCCAAAGACCAGGGGGAAATGGTGTGAGAGAGGACCAAAAAAAAAAAAAAAAGAGCCAGGAACTGGAGGCTGAAAGAGACTTTTGTTCAAAATCGGTTCCCATGGCATCTGAGGGGCACATGGGACTCTCCTGGAGTCCAGCTCCCTGGATGTTACGTGGCTATAAGGTCCTGTTTCTGGATGGTTTGGTAGCAATGATCTCCTTGCTATGATGAAGTAACTGAACTGCTCAAGTCAGTGAATGAGAAACTTGCAGAGGCCTTTTCTCCATATGAGGGCAGTTTATGGGGGTGTGGGGGAGTGGAAGAAGGTGAGGTGTGGGGAATCTCATTCTCCTTTTCTCTTCAGGATCTGCTGGATCACTCTGACTCAATCTGTCTAAACATGATATAAAAATGTCTTTTTAAACATGGTCAGAAACCACTGTTTGCAAAAACCACTGTTTCCTTAGGGGCATTCAAATAGAAGAACCCTCCACATACAGAAAAGAGAAAAGAGAGAAAGTGAAAACTGGATGAATATCTCTTTTTGCTCATGCCTCTCTCACACACGCATGCGTACTAGCTCTTGATTCAGCCTTCTCATGGAGGGCTAGGACCAACCATGTGGTACCCGAGGCTAGCTATCTGGGACGGAGGCGTCCCTGAGGTTAATCCTTCTGGATAATACAGAATGCAGTGCTCTCAGGCAAGTCTTTCCTATGGGTGTGTTTACTGTGGCCTCCCTGGTTTTAGTAAAGCTTTCTTTCAGTAACCCTAAGACACTGGCCCAGAGTCTCGTTCACCTCCACATCACCCGCAGAGAGGCACTGTCTCCCGACTCTCTCCCCCTCCCTGCGCTCCAGGGCTCTCGGGTGACTTTCCTCTCATAACTCGGCTTACTAATATCACCCCAGTTTTATGGAAGAGGAAACTAAAGGTTGATGAGTTAAGTGCTTCTCTATAAGGCCATGCAGCCAGTATGTGACAGGGCTGGAATTCAAAAGTGGGCTTCTGATTCCGAAGTCCTCATTGCCAACAATCGCACCATCCTGTTGTACTAACATGGTGGCAGATGAGAAGCTCTGGTCTTCTGGTCTTTACAGTGAGTTGAGAGGAAGAGGGTGGTTGGAACCATGGTGGACCCAAGAGGGAATGGAAGGAAGAGGGGAACTGATGGGCCTTGTGTCAGGATGGCAACCGAAGAGAAACCTCTCCTCCTCGGAAGGCCTTGGAGGAACAGGGGAGCTTGGGGAAGTGAGTAGCTGTGAGAGGAAGGGCCAGGGAGGGCGATGGATGGGAGATGAAAGGCCGGAGCAGCCGGGTCTTCTTTCCTTTATCCAGAGCGGAAAGAGAAAACCTTCTGGGGGACGAGGCACAGAGACAGATCAATCCCTGAGCCCTCCACGGTGCCAGGAAACTCAGAGCTGGAGGGGAAGATGGAATGAAAAGCTCTGGTGCTTGAAATGATGCCGGATCTGCTGGTGTTAGGGCAACAGAGAAAAAGGGGTAAAGAGAAAAGACTGGGAGGGCACAGACTCACAAAGAAAGGTTTCTGGCCCCAGCTCTCCCCCGAGGAAGGACTGTGCATTGGAAATCCCTGAAGCTGTCTGGAAGCTCTGCTTTGCAGTATGGTTAACCTCTCCGAGGTCTCTGGTGGACAGAAAGATGGAATATAAGAACCCGCGTGGAGAGCTGGAAGGACAGAGGGGACACGCCTCAGTGACGAATACTGTACATGGAGGGTGAAAGGTCACTTATAGCAGCAGAGATGATACACATACCCACTGATGTTACTTCCTCGAACAACTTTCTGTTCTTGCCCCCAAAGGGCTTCCCTGGTGGCTCAGTGGTAAAGAATCTGCCTGCCGAAGCAGAAGACTTGGGTTCGATCCTTGAGTTGGAAAGATCCCCTGAAGGAGGAAATGGCAATCCACTCCTACCTATATTCTTGCCTGGGAAATCCCAAGGATAGAGAAACCTGGCACGCCACAGTTCATGGGGTTGCAAAAGAGTCAGACAAGACTTATTGACTAAACAACAACTTACCCCCCAAACTAAAAATCGGTCCAGGAAGCTCTCTCCTCCAGCCATGTAGAGGAACAGGCCAGCCCCTGGGAGCTGTTTTAGTCGGTGACACCTTCTCTCCTTCCCCCTGTTCCCGAGACTGTTATCAAACAGCCTGTATGTTTCCCCAGTTCATCCCACTCTTTCCAATCAATGCTAATTGAACCACTTAACTCAAAGACAATAACATTTGCCGTTTCAAACCATTAAGAAAAGTGTCTCGGTTGAGACGTTCTGTAGAAGGCCTACTCCAGGGATGTCAGTGCAGGCTCACACACAAACATGTCCACAAGGCACACTCAGCGTGTAAACACGCACACAACTAACAGTTCCAGGAAAAAATGCTATAAAAGCATGGTTGGCAAGTGTCAGCCTGTCCTTCACCATGGGGTTGCCTGAATTTTTTAAAAAAAAAAAAAAAAAATCACGGCTGGTTCTAACTCAGGGCCGGGAAACTGCAGCTGTGGCCTCATCCTGGTGCACCCAGAGCTTCTGCTGCCTGTGTTCTCTGAGGCCCGGAGACGAACAGGAAAGAAGAGAAGCGCAGCCCCTAGGTCCCACCACACTTGACAGCTAGAATCTTTTTAGCGGAGGAGATGGAAGACGTGCTCTCTCTAAACCCACTGGGCGGGGAGGGGTCTCCTCCTCATCTCCCGTCATAAAGATGCCTGCCAGCAACCCCGTCACGTTAAGGACAGGTGAATGGGGGCACAAAGGCTGACATGACATGAAAGAACATCCTCTCTTTCAGCTTTAAGACCAGCCCTGGAAGGCCCCAGGAATGAGAGAGGGCTCGGGAGAAGCAGAGCTGCAGGCAAGGGCGAAGGCCTGTCTCTTATACACATCTCGTTCACCTCCACATCACCCGCAGAGAGGCACTGTCTCCCGACTCTCTCCCCCTCCCTGCGCTCCAGGGCTCTCGGGTGACTTTCCTCTCATAACTCGGCTTACTAATATCACCCCAGTTTTATGGAAGAGGAAACTAAAGGTTGATGAGTTAAGTNTCGTTTCTTACATGATAGTATACATGTTTCAATACCATTCTCTCAAATCATCCCACCCTCTCCCTCTCCCTCAGAGGCCAAAAGTCCGTTCTATATGTCTGTGTCTCTTTTGTTGTCTCACATACAGGGTCATCATTACTATCTTTCTAAATTCCATATATATGTGTCAGTATACTGTATTGGTGTTTTTCTTTCTGGCTTACTTCACTCTGTATAATAGGCTTTAGTTTCATCCATCTCATTAGAACTGATTCAAATTTATTCTTTTTAATGGCTGAGTAATACTCCATGTACATAGTTTTAAAGAACAGTTCCCAATACTTGCAGAAAAAGACGATGGAACCAACTTAACATGAATATACTAATGTTTTTTTGATTTCTCAATAAAACTATAATCTACTGACTTACTACAGTGGAAAGATAAACACAATCACACACAAACAAAGACAAGCATGTATCTATTCACCCGTTCACTGTGATCACATTGTACTTTTTGGTGTCCTTTTTGACTATGTAACTCCTTTTACCATTAGACCACATGGGATGTTACATTGGCATTCCTGTCTAGTTCAAATTTGCCTATGGGTTATTTAGAAGTGTGCTGCTTAATTTTTAAGTATTTGGAGATTTTATACATTATGCTGTTGCTGCTGCTGCTAAGTCGCTTCAGTCATGTCCGACTTTGTGCGACCCCATAGACAGCAGCCCACTAGGCTTCCCCGTCCCTGAGATTCTCCAGGCAAGAATACTGGAGTGAGTTGCCATTTCCTTCTCCAATGCATGAAAGTGAAAAGTGAAAGTGAAGTTGCTCAGTCATGCCAGACTCTTAGCGACCCCATGGACTGCAGCCCACCAGGCTCCTCTGTCCATGGGATTTTCCAGGCAAGAGTACTGGAGTGGGGTGCCATTGCCTTCTCCTGTATTTTAGTGTTAGTCATTCAGTAATGTCTGATTCTTTGTGACCCCATGGACTGTAGCCTGCCAGGTTCCTCTGTCCATGAAGTTCTCCAGGCAAGAATATTAGAGTGGATTGATATTTTAAGGTGGGAGCAATTGTCTCTGGAGACGTTCTAATCTTAGTTAGAAAAGGAAATCTGAGAATTTAGAGTTTTTAATAAAAATAAAATCAAGAAATTTCTTTTCCTTAATCTACATTCAACCTTGCTATAATTTTGCCATGGGCAAAATCAATATATATTAATACATCAAAAGTATTATTCTGGCCCAAGGATTAGAGATACAGGAAAATGCTCCCTTCTGACTAGTAAAATCTTCTTAGAGAATGTAAATTTTGGACTTGTTTGCTTTCATGAAGAAGATAATTTCTGGATTTGTTGTAAAGAGGTAAAATGTATTTAGATTTTTGAGAGTGTTATGTTGATCTAAAGCGCTGATAATGTGGCACTGTGAGTCATAGAGGGGGCTTACCAGGTGACGCTAGAACTTGCCTGCCAGTGCAGGAGATGTAAGAGATGTGGGTTGGGAAGATCTCCTGCAGGAGGACATGGCAACCCTCCCCAGTATTATTGCCTAGAGAATCCCTATGGACAGAAGAGCCTGGGAATCCACAGGGTCACAAAGTGCTGGACAGGACTGAAGCAACGTAGAGGGTTTCCCTGGTGGTTCAGACAGTAAAGAAGCTGCCTGCAATGCAGAAGACTCAGGTTTGATCCCTGACTTGGGAAGATCCCCTGGAGAAAGGAATGGCAACCCACTCCAGTATCCTTGCCTGGAGAATTCCACGGACAGAGAGCCTGGCAGGCTACAGTCCATGGGGTCGCAAAGAGTTGGACACAGCTGAGCAACTGCAAGGAGGTCCAATCAGTCCATCCTAAAAAAAAAAAATCTGTCCTAAATGTTCATTGGAAGGACTGCTGTTGAAGCTGAAACGCCAGTACTTTGGCCACCTGATGCGAAAAGCTGACTCATTTGAAAAGACCCTGATGCTGGGAAAGATCGAGGGCAGGAGGAGAAGGGGACAACAGAGGATGAGATGGTTGGGTGGCATCACTGACTCAATGGACATGAGTTGGAGTAAACTCTGGCGATTGGTGATGGACAGAGAGGCCTGGGGTGCTGCAGTCCATTGGGTCACAAAGAGTTGGACACGACTGAATGACTGAACTGAACTGAGCTGAGTGACTAAGCACAGCCCAGCACAGAAGTAAGCATGTGCACTTGGGTCACAGAACACTTTAAGTTACGTCTTAAACCGTGTTTAATAAGAACATGAAGAACTTCTAAAGTTTTAAAGAAGTACTGTATGTGAAGTCAGATACCAACATAATAATTAAGTTGATTAAGTTGAAAAATAGTTATTTGACCCCTTGGCTTCACTAAATAGTAATAGAAATAAATCCTGCCCCTGAGTATGAATGACAATGCTTCTCATTTCAAGCAAATGCATTCATTTCCGTCTGAGCTATGCTCACCTAAGTTGAAAGACTTANTGTACCTATGATTTTTGGCTTACATTCATATTCAAAAGATGTGTATAAGAGACAGCAGGAAGAGAGGACCAGGGCAACAAGGAGAAGGGGTCAAACAAGACCCGGAGGAAAGGGGAAGGAGAAGGGGAGGGGAGAGTGGCGGAGGGGAGGGTGGGAGAGTGACCCCAGACCTGTTTCCACATTGTCAGTGGACGGAGGACAGTGTGCTTTTTTAGAGGCTTTAAGACTGAATGAAAACAGGGACTTCCCTGGTGCTCCAGTGGCTAAGACTCCATGCTCCCAAAGCAGGGGGCCCAGGTTCAATCCCTGGTCGGGGAACTAGATCCCGCATGCTGCAACTAGAAGTTCGAGTGCCGCAACTAAATATTCCGCATGCCACAACCAAGACCTGGTGCAGCCCAATAAATAAATAAATAGTTAAAAAAAAAAAGAAGTGAGAATAGCTCAGGGTAGGGGGTTCTCATTTCATCTCTGCCGCTAGCTGTCTGACTTTATGGTAAATCTCTTAACTTCACTGGATTTGTGATTTCATCTGGGGGTGGGGCTGGGGGATTAGACTTCTGAGTTTCCTCCCAGCTCTCAAACACTCCCATTCCAACTCCTGGCTCTGCACCCCGAAGTTGCACACCAGGTTCAATCCCCTTGGTGCGTTCCTCTCCTGCTGGGACCAGGACCAAACTCCTCTGGTGCAGGCCCTTGTCTTCTGATTTTAGGGTTCTGCTCCTCTGTTTGTCTCTCTCTGAGCTCTGGGGCTCTGCCAAGAGGGGTTGTCTCTTCTGCTGCTAGATTCCAAAACTGATGTCTTCCCTGCTCAAGTCCCACTAAGTGACATCAAGCCTCATCAATTCACCAGTAGTTGATGGGTCCCCAAGAACAGATGAGATGTCAGAAAGGAGACGGGCAAATGCTAGTCTGACCTTTAAAAAGGGAAAAAAGCATGGAGCAAAGAAAAGGAAAGATGGTGAAGTCCATGAACCACAGGTAAGAGAGCTTAAAGTCTGTCCTGGACCAAATCCCAGAAGCAGTGGTTGAAATGCAGTTTGTGAGTTCTTAGAAAGAAGTGATTATTAAGAGATGACATGTTCATGAAAACTAAGTCAGGCTTAACCTCATTCCCTTTGCAGGTAGGGTCACTCAGCTGTAAAATGAAGCGTCTATCATCACCCTGCTTTTTCCAAGGGACTGAATTATTTCAGGTGCGGCAGTGACAGGACACTGAATGACAATCACAAACTGAGTTAAGGAAGAAGCTCTGGTTTACTGCTAATCTGCCTTTAGCATCTCGTAACAAAACACAGTGGACTTCAGGCTCAGAGCCTCACAGGCAAAGAGGACTTAGCCAGAGTTCACGAACACTGATCTGCAATCTCGGTACTTATTTTTAAAATTTCCTTTCATTTACGGTAAGTGATGTGCATGCATTTAAAAAAGTTCCTTTTAAAACAGTTTCAGAAACAACAGGGTGATGTAAGGAAAAATATGAAGGAGATAACAGTATTGAGGACATCTGGACTTGGCAATAGCACATAGATGGTATAATGGACACCTGAAGTTTGGGAGATCCGGCTGTAAATTAAATGCAGCTGGCCAACAGCAGGGCTGGAACCACTTGCTGGTATTTCGGCTTTCCGAGTCTACAGGCACCGGCTGTGGGAAGGTCTGATGGCTGCCACTCAACAGCCATTTCCCCTTCCCCCTGCTGGCAAGTCTCTGCCCTTTTCTCCTGTGATATCTGCGTGTGACTCAGGAAAACACAAACTGATCTAAGTTATTTTTTGTGCCCTGGGACTTGCTGACAGTCGAGGGAAACCTATGCACTTCTTCACAGAATAGTATTTTTGGATACATTAATTAAAACACATAGGATTACAAAGGAAATGAATTACACCGAAAGTTATTAAAATATACATAAAAAAAAAACCCCACCCACGTCAGGGTTTAGTCTATATATGTACTTCTTCATTAACGCACCAAATAACAAGATTGAGCAATAGGTCTGACATCTAAAATCTCAAGGCAGTGACGAGTCAACACCATGTTGAAATTCCTGCAACTACTGCAACAGGATATAAAATTACTTGTGATTTCCATTGGTGATAAAATCATAGGTACACTAGTTTTACTGTGGTTTTTGGCTTACATTCATATTCAAAGGACATGTTAACTTTGAGTTAGAGGTTAATAAAAATAGAGAGATAATTTTCTCCCATCCAAATTCATGGAGCCTTTGAGTACCTGGTCTCAGTCCATCACTGGGGCTGGGAAGCAGAGTGCTCTTTCCTGGTCCTACAGTTTAGTACTGTTGTCCAAATCTGGACAGTGAGATAGGAGAGGAAGTCAGGTGAGAGGCACATGGGGAAGGACTTCTTTGCTTTTAAAAAGAGATGTAGAAATAAGACACTGCTGCTTCTCTTGACTTTGGAGACTGGTGTGTGGGCATGCAATGCCTGGTGCTATGGCAACCATCTTGCAGCCAGGAAAGAACTGTGGTCAAGCTGAGGGAATGGCTCAACAGAGAAGAGGAACAGAACTGAGGTACCTGAGGCTGACCTGGGGCCACATCTCAGTTAAATAACCCATCCTGGATCCACCCAACTTTGGGCCTGACCTTCTATGCGAGGTTGGGCTCCGCATCGATGGTCTATTACTTGCAGCACGAGACACCTATAGCCTAAAGTGACCTATGTGCCTTCCCCATAGTTAATGCGTCTTCTTTAATCTCCATGATGAAACTAGCATTCCCTAACATTTCTGAGTCACGGGAGTTGCTCTGTGTCCCAAACCCATCTCTGCCATTTCCCCCCTCAGTCTCTCAGGGTCCTCAGTGTACAACTGAAGAGTTGCCATCTAATGAGAACTGACAAGGTGGAGGCCACAGGAAGGGCTGATGCCAGGAGAGCTCTTGGTAAATGGTGCCACCCAGAGCATCGGCTCAGAGCTCTATTCTGGTGCAACAACTGGGGTGGGGAAGAGGAGGAGGGGTCAGGGTGAGGAAAAGTCAGTCTAGAGAGGAGGGCACAAGTGGAGCAGGAAAGCCAAGATATGAAGAGAACATCTAGGTTTCCATACCTGGTTCTGTTCAATATCAGGACTGACACCACACCAACTCTCTACATGAGATCCCTTTTCTTTTTCCCCTCTTCCCCCATCACATCTCTGCCTCCAGCTTCCAATCTATCAAGGTACACATTCCTCAACACACAGCCACAAATCTGATAGAAAGCCTGCAGAAGATATCAGACAGACTGTATAATCTCTGCTAATCCTGTAATCAGAAGCTAAACCCAGGACACAAGTGGATTTGCAAAGTAAGGCTTTTAGAAACTCAAATGGCATTAGCAGGCCACAGAGACCAATATATGCAGTGACTGAGTGAGACCCATCAATCCAGAAGCGGGTTCGTTCATTCTACTCCATGTGAGCCCTGGGGAAAAAGAAAGAGCTGAAGGGGAATGGGCTGTTATACCTGAGGACGACAGCAAGGCCATCCCAAGTGCCTTGTCGCAGGCTCTCTGAAATGATAAGTCCAGGAGTAGGAGTGAGAGGAAGAATAAAAGGGGGAGGTTAGGGGCAAGGGAAGATCAGCCCAGTCCTTATTCTGCTGCTGCTGCCGCTGCTAAGTCGCTTCTGTTGTGTATGACTCTGTGTGACCCCATAGACGGCAGCCCACCAGGCTCCCCTGTCCCTAGGATTCTCCAGGCAAGAATACTGGAGTGGGGTGCCATTGCCTTCTCCATTCCTTATTCTAAACCCCCTTTTATTATCTTCTTTGGGAGAAAAATAACGGATTCCAGCAAAGGGAGAACAAGGAAGGCACATTGTACACGCACAAGGCCTGTGTAGAATATTCCTTGGTAACCAGCTTTCAAGTCACTGGTTTCAGAGTCTCTGCTCACACCTGACCTGCTCTAGGGGACAAAGGTCTCTGAAACAGGCAGGGCTATATTTGTCCACAAAGCTTGTCTCATCGGGAGCCTGCCTGTCCCTTGGTGGATGGGGCCTGAAAAAATCTTTCTGTGCTACCCATCAGGGCCACATAGCTCCTTGATGGCAGGTGTGGAGAAGTGATTAACACACCAACCACAAATGCCACAGGCCTCAGTGAGGCAGAGGGGCCCTGGAGACAGGAGGTGGCCTGGGAAAAACTTGCCTTCAGGCGAATGGAAATACTTCACTGGTTTTCTTGTCCACGAATCCCCATGTGGCAGCACTGCGTCTGTGGATGGGTCGCTGTGCGGGGCCATGTCCCTCTGCGTTTTGGGGACCAAACGTTCCTCAGGATAAGCTGAGTTGGGGCCAGTGCAGGAGACCCTACTCTGTTAGCTTTGGTCCCTGACAGAGCCCCTCTCAGGCTCACAGTCCTTCCTAGAGGTTTCTGAAAGAAAAAGATTTAAAAAGTTGTCTGGTTACGCTGTCATATTTAATGGGCACCCTTCAAAAGAGCTGCAAAGTTTAGTATAAGTACAATGTTTACAACAAGTACGATTATTTCAGCAGACTAATATGGGGAAACCATGGTTTTGACATTTTTGTCCAGGTGACCATCAGGCCCTTGATCAGTATCTTAAAAACAACACAAAGGGGTTTCTAACCCTGGCAAAGGTGGAACCGGGATGAGAAACCCAGGGACACTGAAATACAGGGAGACAGGCGCAGCTCTGAGATGAACCAGACAATGGGCCAAAGCTCAGCCGTCCTTTCGGCTTCTCTCACAAAGAGAGGACAGAGGAGCCTAACAGAGATATGCACGTCAGACCCCTCCCAAAGATGAGAAACCCCCAACCCTCCGTGTGCCAGGACCACTGACCTCCAGGTGCCCATGTGGGTCTTAAGAAAAATCCCTCAATGCCTACTGAAGTCTTCCCCTTCCTAGAAAACAGTATGTAACAAGAATGGTCTTATAGACTGAAGCAAGCAGGTGAAGGTTACGTGTTTAGAAAACTCATTAATAACAAACACCATTCTTAAAGAGACAGACAGAGAGAGGAGCTGGCAGGAAGCCCATCCTTTAGGCTGCCCTGAGCACGGGGCAAGCTTGCGGATGGTGGTGCTGAAGGCCAGAGGCCGGCCTGGCCTCTAATCAGAGCAGGAGTTCCTCTTAGTCTCAATTTGATGAAGATGTTTACCCAATAGCTCCCAGAGGTACAGGGCAGAGGGTCTCATTTCTGTTCTTTTACAGACAGTGGGAGCAAATGACTGCTTTAATTGGTTAGGAAATCAGAAAGCTCAAGCCAACAGAGGGTTCTGCCCTAATGGGGCAGGGCCCCACTACAGTAGAGTGTTGGACAGAGGCCCCTTCTTCTTCTTGGAGGTTTCCACTAGAGGGGAGAATCAGAATGCCCCCGACTTGTTGGTTGGTTAGTCTTTTCATATTCATCTCTCTCTTCTTCACTTACTGGCTTGTGTGTACACATGGTCTTGAATGGGTCCCATGGACTGGCATTGGGAGGCAGAGTGTCAGATGCCAGGGCAGGAAGGATGGAGATGAAGCTGCTCTGTGTGCCTGGGATCCCAAGATGATCTCCCCTTGGGGAGCGATCCCCAAGGGCTCAGAGCCAGCTCCACAGCACCACCGAGTCACCAGGCCAGAGAAGCCGGTTTTTTGGGGCGGGGGGGAGCAGGGAGAGAAGGTGTCCAGCCCAGAGACCGCTCACTTACACAAAGAATCCTTTCAGAGTTATTGGCTGGCAGGGATCCTCTCAGACTTTTTTTTAAGGGCTTGTGCACTGAATACAAATCAAGCAGCTTCACTGGGCTGTCACACAAACTGGCCCCAGACACCGAGACAGTGACACAGAATGGGGGCTCCTCTGGCCGAGTGGCCAGCGTTCAGGCATCACAGTAGGAGGCGCCCAGATCCCCAGCTGGTGGTCCCACAGAAGTGGGGCCTCAGCGCCTCTTATCAGAAGCAGAGCCATTTCAGTCTGGTGTTCTTCAGAAAAACAGTTTCAAGTAGACCAACACGACAGGTTCCTAAGAGCACGCTGCTTAGCATTCCTGGCTGGTAGCAAAGAAAAACTGAAAAGACAGGGATACTCGGCTGAGGGGCAGGGGTGGGGGGTGGGCGGCATTCTGGGGTAAAGGAGAATGAGGTAGTCCTGTTATCCTCGTGTAAAAACAAACAAATCTACCTCTCCGGTGTGGCCAGATTCAGAACTGCATGTGAGAGAGGCTAGACGTGAAACAGAGAGAGAGAGAGAGAGAGAGAGAGAGAGAGAGAGAGTATGGCTAGGATGGACAGATGAACCAACCAACCAGCGGGGGAATTCTAATCCTTTCCTCTGCATCTGCTAGAGGAGCTGAAGGGCCTAGCTTCCCTTACTTCACATTCACTCACCCCTAGTTCCTCTAGACAGAAAGGTGATTTCCACTGGAAGCATGTGCAGACAGAACTGTATCTAAAACCACAGATTAAGAGCTGGCTGGGGGCTGGGGAGATCTCACTCCTGAACAGGCTCGTGCAATGAGAAAGGAAGGCGGCCTCCAGGAACCTGGGTGTCAGCCAACCCACCCATCGGTCGTCCCATGACTCATGGGGAAGCCAGTGGTGTGGCCTCCAGGCGAGGCTTCTAAAGGTGAGAGCCTGGCCTTTGGCTGAAGGAAGGGGTAGGCTGAGGACGGTCACAACAGCCACCGAGAGACAAAACTCAAGCCCGCATTTTCATTCTCCTTCGGGATCCTCCAAGTCTCCCTCAGAAACTCCTTAGATGAGGCAAATGAACCCACCTCGCCAGGCCAGTACTGGATGATGAGCCGAGCCATACCAGCCTCAAGGAAGAGAACCCGAGCTATGGCTGAAGCTGACAGCATAGAAGTGGAACAATTAATGAGCTGCGTGAGGCAGCCTGACGGCCAAAGATGCTGATCCACAAAGAAACTAAAGAGCAGATCAAGAAGCCTGGCAGAGAGCAGGCAGTGCCAGCTTGGCACCACTCTACAAACCGGGGGGATCAGAGTGGCTGGGGGGCCACGACACACCTGCCAGACACAGTGGAAGAGGACAACAGGTCGCAAGCCAAACTGGACAGGTTAAAACACGGGAAACGCTCCAAATCGAGTGCTTCTTAAATTCGGTCAGAAACGTTCCAGGGTAAGCACAGAAAGTGAGTTCCCATCTCGCTCACTCTCTCTAGACTATAAGGTATCCTCTGAAGCAGGGAGCTGCTCCACAAGGGGCCCTAGAACATTCCTCAGAGGACAGACCTAAGCGATGTGACTGTTCTTTAAACAAATTCTGTGACACACCCATGGTCAAGGAAAATGGAGTCACAACATGAGAAGAATCATCTTTCCTCGAGGCAAAAGGGACAGAAAGTCAACGACAAAGCTGGAGAAGGACCCAGGTGGCCAGGCTCCCAGTCAGACTCTCCACACAGCTGTCTGCTTCCCTCTCCACCCCGCCCTAGTGTTTTAAATTAAGAGTCTGCGGATGGAATTATTTTTTCTTTAGCCATGCAAAATCCGGGGACAGACAGCTCATAGATATAAGGACCCTGGGCAGAACCTCTGGGCTCCTCCCGTGGCCCAGCCGGGTGCCCACTGACTGCACTGTAGCTTGGGCGCTCAGTGGGATATTTACAGCTGCCTTTAAATTTACCCATAAAGCGAGGTAATGGGGCGCCCTTTACTGCTGCTTGTGGTGATTGTCCTAACATTCTTTAATTAGCAAAAAGCGTTGGCACAGCCACTTCAAAGTATTTGATCTTACAGTCCTGGTGTTCCCTATTTCAGGCTCAACAGCCCTCACTCCCTTTGGAGAAAATGTACTTTAGCAAATTTGAAAATGACAGGCACATGTGTCCATGAGCACAAAGAAGCGTATTTGTGCACCTACACTCACGCTTCTGCTCACGCTTCACAAACCCACAACTGCCAGGAGCCCATGAGCCTCGATGATACTTCCATAAAACTGCTCATCAATCTGTCATCAAGGGGATATGAATTTTAAAAACTGAGGACTGGTGAAACCTTGAGGTCATCAGGATCTTCCTTAAACTTCTATTAAAAAAAAAACCAAAACTGGTCATTTCACACCTATCTTTTCAAAGATTTATGGAGTAGGGTTAGGGTTCTTGATACACTATTAGGGAGGCCTGAACTCCTATTCACTTGGGCCAAAAAATAGTCCTCTTCCTTCTGAAATAATTAATTCCCCACTATGATTGAGGTGCTGGGCAGAAGATGGGGAAGGTCTCTGCTTTTATGGGATGTGCAAGTAAACAAGATAATTTCAGATAATGGTATATCAAATAAGAGAGTAAAATCCAGGGATGTGACTATGATTGGTGGGGCTACTAAAGTAGTCTAAAGACAGGGTAGTCATGGAAAGTCTCAAGAGACCTGCTCAGGAAGAAGCTGACCACCTGAAGATGTGGGGGAACATTCTAGACAGAACAGTTATATTTGTGTATAACTGCAGGCACGGGCTCTTAGTTAAGGATCCAATTTGTGCTGGAGATCCTTGAAAAGCCATTTGCTCATAACTCTTACTCCCAAAGGAGAGAACCAGCTCAGAATATTCCAAAAGAAAGAACAGCTCAGCTGAAGAGTAGACCAGAAAGATGATAAAACATGAGAGCACAGAACAGCCAGGGCACATGGCTGAGGGCCTGTGGTCCACGGGGCACCGTTTGTGCATGTATATGCTTGTGTCACGTGTTGTCTTTTTTTTTTTTCTGGCCCACGTGGCATGCAGGATCTTAGTTCACTGACCAGGGATTGAATCCAAGGCCCCTGCATGGGGAGTGAGGAGTCTTAACCACTGGCCTGCCAGGGAAGTCCCTTGGTGGTTATTTGAGTTATGAGGGGGAAGAACACTGGAGCATTCCAAGCAAATCAGTAAAATAATCTGATACAGCATCACAAAGATTGTTTAGGTGGCTGCAGAGAATAGACTTTGAGGGAAAGAGGGAAAAATCTATGTCTTGAATATTTTAACTTCTAGTTTTGAGTAAATATTCTGTGATATAAGATGTTAACATAAGAGGAGGCTGAGTGAAGACCACAACCTATAATCTGAGTATGTTTAACCTGTCTCTGAGTCTAAAATTATTGCAAAACTAACTGTTAAAAACAGTGAAAAACACCTGATATCTTAAATGAAGAACTGAAAGGCCTAAATTAGGGCTAATACCAAAAGCAGAGAGGAAAAAATGAAAGGAAAAAAAAAAAGGATTCTCTCAGAACTGACTTTGGTTAAAAATATTTCCCTTCTATACTAGTTTCCTTTTTTTTAATACTACTGCCACTACTAGTATTACTATTAGCTTAAGACTGATGGATTTTCCTTACTTGCTGCTGGTTAGATAATACCACAAAATAAGTACAGTTGTCAATCCCAATATACACATGCAGAATCTGAAGTTTAAAGAAGTGACTCACATACACAGCATATGCAAAGTGGACAAATAGAACCATGATTTGAACCCAGGTTTCTCTGATTCCAGAATACTTTTATAACCTCCACACAGTATAATACCCAGTAGTATGTATGCATGCATGAAAGTGAAAGTTAAGTCACTCAGTCATGTCCGACTCTTTGCAACTCCATGGACTGTAGCCTACCAGGCTTCTCTGTCCATCGGATTAATTCATTCACTCTCTCTCTCTCTCCTTCTTTCATTTAACATATTTTCTAGGACTCAGTTGGGGGAAATGAAGTATTTGGGCTTTCACCAACCAAAACATGAATAAACTGAATAAATGTATAAAACCACTGTGTATTTGTGTATAACTGCAGGCATGGACTCTTGGTTAAGGATCCAATTTGTGCTGGAGATACTTGAAAAGCCATTTACTCATAACTCTCACTCCCACATCTGCATTTACATCTGTTGGGCTCTGATCTTTAGGCTTTTCTTAAACCTCCAATGAGTGTGAAACTCAACATTTCTGTGACTTAGCTTTGCCATTTTGTAGCAGTGCCAAGCGGTACTTCTAATACTACTGGTAAATGCTTAGATGTTCTAAGATCTTTGGGATAAAAACCGATAGGCCATATAAAGAGTGAGAAAAGTATTACAAAGAGGAATCAAGGCAGATTTGTGAGTTTCTCTGGTCTACCTGCCCGCTTCTCTTGGTCCACGTGATGAGTCCTGTTGCACCGACTCAGGGAACCTGCTCGCTTTCCAATGGGAAGACCCAGTGGCCACATCACCCATACTTGGCTGCTCTCCTTTCCTCCTCACAAGTACAGGAACATAGAGGACTTACCTTCTGGTGATTAAAATATACCCTCCCCCCTCTCTTCCTAAGTGGCATATCACATTATCACAGTGGCTTAAAATTTGAATGCTGAATAGATTTGAGATTGAAACCAGATTCTGTCACTGCAGTCAGCTGAATGAACCCCAGACAGATAATGCCCATGCCCCAAACCCCAAACCTGTAAATGCTACCCGATATGAAAGAAGGGTCTTTGCCGATGAAATTAAGTTAAGGGTCTTTGCAGAGGTGATTAAGTCTGACACCACCCTTGCTTGTCCAGGTGGGCCCTAAATTCAATGGCAAGTGTCCCTGCATGTCAGAGGAGGCAGACAGGAGAGGAGCAGTCAACATGCCCAAGGAGATGGCCGTGATTCAGCCATAAATCAAGGAACAGGATGGTCACTGAGGCTGGGACAGACAAAACGCCAAGCATAGATTCCCCTCTAGGCCCGTTGGAGGGAGGCTGGCCCTTTCAGATTTTGCACTTTTAGCCCCCAGAACTGTGAGAGAATAAATTTCTGATTTTCTAAACCACCAAATATGTGGTAATCTGTTATGTCAGCTTTAAAGTCACTTACTAGCAATAAAGTTACTTACTAGTTCTGTGATTCTAAGAAAGCTTCCTAAATTCATCTGCAAAATGGGGAATCTAAGGGAACCTCCACTGCAGAGCTGTTGTGATGATCAACACGGAAACCAACAAACGCTCCGGGCAATGCTGCCGTCAACATCACGGTTGTCATTGCCACACGAAGGCACTTAAAGGGAAGGATAAACCACAGGGCTTATAACAGGCTAGTGCACCTGAAGAGTGCATTTCCAAGGCTTTTGGCTGGTCCTCTCCAGGCTGTCTGGCCACACTGATGATGGCGCTCAGAATGGGCACAAACTGTTTATTCCACAGAGACAGTCATGAGGGCATTGGGAGGTTTCTCCCTCCCTCAGACCTGGCAGCCCGAAAAGAAATGGGAAGTCCTAGCAAACTAGCCTCAGAGAAGAGGAAGAGGCCTTGCCATGCTCTAGCTCTTTGCCTTTCTTATGAAGCTTCTTGTCTTCTCTAAGGCTTTCTGCAAATTGCTCTGGATGGGACCTGCCAGAAGAAGCTTTCTTACCCATTTTCTTCCGACATCCTTCTTTACAGTTCTTGGGGGAAAGGGACAGTGGATTTCGAGGGCACTGGGAAGAGTGGGTAATTCTAGAACAGTTGTGTCACCTTGAAGCATCAGGCTCAAGGAATAAAACCCATTCTATTTTTATGGGTAGTAATGGCATGGCCACGGGCTCACTACAGGATCACAGGCAAGAAAAACAATCTTACTTTTCTGTAATGGTGACTTTATCCATTAAACAGAAACTTCATGACCCACTGATTCTTGAGGGATATCTGTGCAGGTGGGTGGAAGTGAGAGAAAGATGCAAACACACACACATACACACGTTTGTTGCCTTAGGTAGAAGAAGGTGACTTTCCTTACAGACCATTTCTTACGTCTTGTCACTAATTCACCAATCAACTGGTGTCTTTCCCTTTGTGAGGCTCAACTTCCATATTTTTCTTTCCTCCTGTTTTCTAAATCCCTTTTCCTTCTGTGGGGCTTTTTCTTTTCTCAGTTAAAATGGCAGCATAAAACGTATAAAAATAGACGAGATGCTTGAGTAGGGTTTGGCAGCCTGACAGCATTGCAAACAGGAGCCAGAGTTGCAGGGAGTACACATGTGATCTTCCTGTCACGGATGGACCTACCTTAAGGGGCCCAAAAGCCTCCTGGAGGCAAGACAGTCCCCTGCTCACTCCTGGCAAACCCTGCGAGGCATGGACATCTAGTGGCAACTGAGGATAATGCCTCAGGGATGCAGGTCAGGCTGGGGAGTGGTCTACTGTGGGCTTTACAGGAGCTCAATTATCCTGGGGGGCTTCCCAGGGGGCTTAGTGGTAAAGAATCTGCCCCTGCTGATGCAAAACATGCACTGAAGCCTGCCCCGGTTGGGAAGATGCCCTGGAGAAGCAAATGACAACCCACTCCAGTATTCCTGCTGGGGAAATTCTATGGACAGAGGAGCCTAGCAGGCTGCAGGTCATGGGGTGGCAGAGAGTCAGTCACGCCTGAGCAACTGAGCATGCGTGCAAGTATCCTGGGTCCCCTAAGAGCCAGTCCCCTGGATGACCGTTTCCTTCACTTCTTATTAGGGGTCCAAAGTCACTCAAAATGGCTGTGGAAGATCATGGTTAGCCCCACCCAGCAAAGTATAACGAGAGAACCTGCATACAAAAGCACAGCAGACAGGCATTTGGAAGTGTCTTCAAGCCCCAGGTTTACATGCCAATTAGCCACACACTGCCATCTTGACTGAAGGGCTGAGCTCAGAATTGACACAGACTCTGATATTAATTAGTTGTGTGGCTCTAGCTAAGTCACTATGCCTCTCTGAACTCCATTAATAACATCTGTTAAATGAGAGGTTAAGTCCAGATGATCTCCAAGATCCTTTTTAGCTTTAACACTCAGTGACCTATGAGTCTTTTTAGTAGCTGGGAAAATACAGTCTGCTCTGCTTTGGCACTGTGGATCTCTTAGATTCAACTGAAAGAATCATCTGCTTCTCAACTTTGTGGCGCATATCCAAGACTTGGCTACAATCCCAAAGGATCAACCTTCTTCACAAAGCTTCGTATCTGGGGAAGGCTGGGAATCATGGACTATGAGAGCTGGAAGGAATTTTCTAGTCCATTCCTTTAATTCTAGAAATGAAGAAACTAAGGTTTAGACCTGTGTTAAGATTTGTCACATGTCTAATCAGTGGCAGAAAGGGGACTAGAACTCAGGTGTCCTGCTCTCCATGCAAGTACCCGGCTGCTGACACAGCCTCGCCTGATCCCTGACTGGCTTCTCCAGCTCTATCACAGCAGTCTCCGTGGGAAACCACCAGTAAAAACACTCTCAGCACAGGAGTTCTTCCTTCTCTCGTCTCCAAGTCTAAGTCTTCCTCTTCTTATTCCCTGATGGCACCACTCCAAATCAAGCAAGCAGTCAGAATCAGGGACTGTGAGGAGCAACAGACAGATGGCTAGATGATACTCGAGTGACGGGATTAGAGGTTCCAGTGTCACTTTTTGTTCAAAGGGGCTGTGTGTGCTGCCATGGCCCCACAGCCTCCCTGGTCCAGTGGACAGTTTCCAAGATGCTCCCTTAGCCTCACTGGCCTACAAAGGGCAAAGTCATCCTGTTTAGAACTCCGTGGGCTGCATGAAGCTTGGGCATACTCATCAGTATCACTCACAAATATTTACCAGGAGACTGCCTCATTACTAAGTATTGGTTTGATCCTACCGTTCCATCCACCTCCACAACATTTGCTGGGCCTGGCGCTGAACACATGGGGCCCGAATTTGCCCAGATCAGCCAGGCAGGCTCCTCTTTCCTCGACAAGGAGGGGCAGCTGTATTCCAGCGGACCATCCAGACCCAGGGCTAGGGTCTCCTCTGGAACTCTGTCAGCTCAGAGCCAGCTGTGGCAAAGAGGAACTTCTCAATAGTAGATTTCCAATTCTCCTCCATGGATCCCTGACAGGCTAGATTCACAGCTCTGAGTAAGATGGGAGTGGCCAGCTTGAGGGCTTCCAGGTGGCACTAGCGGTAAAGAACTTGCTGCCAATGCTGGAGATGCAAGTTTGCTCTCTGGGTGGGGAAGATCCCCTGGAAGAGGGCATGGCAACCCACTCCAGTTTTCTTGCCTGGAGAATCCTATAGACAGAGGAACCTGGCAGGCTACAGTCCATAGCATAGCACGGAGTAGGACACGACTGAAGCGACTTACCATTCACGCATGCACGTCCTGCTTGAAGCTGATGATGTGCAAATGGGGCTTAGTTAAGAGAGCAAACAGAGCCACTAACAACCCAGATGGAACTAATTTCCTTTTCTTTCTTTGATCATTAGGCTGGTGCAAAAGTAACTGCGGTTTTGCATTATTGAATTTTGCTATTATTGTAATATATATTAAATAAATGTATGTTATACATCATTTTAATGTGCATTTCTCGATTTTTCTTTTTTTGCAAATAACTTACTACTTGCTGTTTATTTTATATTTATTTTAGACTGGGGAAATGATGTTAGACAAAAAGCAAATTCAAGCCACTTTCTTGTTCGAGTTCAAAATGGGTCATAAAGCAGCGGAGACAATTCACAACATCAACAGTACAACTGGCCCAGAAACTGCTAATGAACGTACAGTGCAGTGGTGGTCCGAAATGTTTTGCAAGGGCAACAAGAGCCTTGAAGATGAGTGCAGTGGCCAGCCACTGGAAAAGGATGACCAACTGAGAGGGTCATTGAAGCTGATCCTCTTACAACTTCATAAGTTGCTAAAGTACTCAACATTTGACCATTCTATAGTTGGTAGAATAGAGAATGCTTCAAATCCATTTGAAGCAAATTGGAAAGACGGAAAAGCTCTAAAAATGGCTGCCTCACCAGCTGACCACAAATCAAAACAATCGTGGGTTTGAAGTGTCATCTTCTCTTATTGTATGCAACAACACAAACCATTTCTCAGATTTTGATGTATGACGAAAAGTGGATTTTACAGGACAACTGGTGACGATCAGCTCAGTGGTTGAACTGAGAAGTGCTCCAAAGCACTTCCCAAAGCCAAACTTGCATCAAAGAAAAGTCATGGTTACTGTTTGGTGGTCTGCTGCCAGTCTGATCCACTACAGCTTTCTGAATCCTGGTGAAACCATTACACATCTGAAATATATGCTCAGCAAATGGATGAGATGCACCGAAAACTACAATGCCTGCAACGGGTATTGGTCTACAGAAAGGGTTCAGTTCTCCATGACAACACCCAACCTCATGTAGCACAACCAACGCTTCAAAGTTGAATGAACTGGACTATGAAGTTTTGCCTTATCCACCATATTCACCTGACCTCTCGCCAATCAACCACCACTTCTTTAGGCATCCTGAGAACTTTTTGCAGGGAAAATGCTTCCACAACCAGCAGGAGGCAGAAAATGCTTTCCAAGAGTTCACTGATTCCCAAAGCATGGATTTTTACTCTACAGGTATAAACAACTTATTTCTTGTTGGCAAAAATTTGATTGTAATGATTCCGACTTTGATTAATAAATATGTATTTGAGCCTAGTTATGATTTAAAATTCAAGGTCGGAAAGCACAATTATTTTTTCACCAACCTAACAACAATTGTTATGACTGAAACAAGTTAAATAAAGGATCTACTTTATCAGTCCCTCCTCTCTCTCTTCATCCTACACACATCTCATATACCCTTCACTGAAGTTTTGTTTTCCTTTTATCTTCTGGGTGTGCTGCACAGTATATGGGATTAGTTCCCAGCCCAGGGATGGAACCAGGACCCCCTGCATTGGGAGCTTGGAGTCTTAACCACTGGACTGCCAAGGAAGTCCCTCACTGAAATTTTTTTATGCACTGTTCCCCTCCTTGCCTCTGCCGTGAACTCCAAGCAAAGTGAACATACTGAACATTTTTCTAACAGTGATGAAAACACCAAGCTCAGGATTTGAAGACTGGATTGAGATGCTGGCTCCGTTGCTTTCTGAGTGTATGACCTTGAGTATGTTATTTGCCTGCCTGAGCTCAGTACATCCACCCACAAAACAGAGACAACTATGGCAACTGTGTCAGCGGGTAAAGGAAGATTAAACACGAACAGATCCATCCATCTAGCCAGCAGACAAACACCCCAGTAAATGACTCTTGAAGGAGATGAATGAAACCCGAGTTCTTACTGACTGGGAGAAAACTCTGGAGAATTACTTCTACTACCCAAGTTCTAGACATCTGAGCTCTGCCAGGGTTCGAGGACTGGCTCCCCACTTACTATGTGATTTTAGGTCACATATTAACTATTAACGTCATTATTATTTGACTGCAAATGCATAATAAAATGTTGGTAAACAATGGGGAACCCAACTTGCCAACAATGGAACTGCTTTCACTCTATTCAGGGACTTCAAAAATCCCCTGGCATATTTAAGGAGGTTTCAGGTTACTGGGCAGCAGAGAATGCTGAGATAAGGGTGTGGCACAACCCAGAGGGCTGAGAGATCCAGGACCTCCTCTTCTTAAGCAGTAGCTCAGGTGGAGGTGGTAGAAGAGCAAGCTTGCTAAGGCGGAGGGGGGCGGGGCACAAGGAAAGGAGCCTGGGGGTGAGCATCTCGAAACCAAGGCCACATTCTCAGTTCAGCTCAGTCGCTCAGTCGTGTCCGACTCTTTGCGACCCCATGAATCGCAGCACGCCAAGCCTCCCTGTTCATCACCATCTCTCGGAGTTCACTCAGACTCATGTCCATCAAGTCGGTGATGCCATCCAGCCATCTCATCCTCAGTCGTCCCCTTCTCCTCCTGCCCCCAATCCCTCCCAGCATCAGAGTCTTTTCCAATGAGTCAACTCTTCGCATGAGGTGGCCAAAGTACTGGAGTTTCAGCTTCAGCATCATTCCTTCCAAAGAAATCCCAGGGCTGATCTCCTTCAGAATGGACTGGTTGGATCTCCTTGCAGTCCAAGGGACTCTCAAGAGTCTTCTCCAACACCACAGTTCAAAAGCATCAATTCTTCGGCGCTCAGCCTTCTTCACAGTCCAACTCTCACATCCATACATGACCACAGGAAAAACCATAGCCTTGACTAGACGGACCTTAGTCGGCAAAGTAATGTCTCTGCTTTTGAATATACTATCTAGGTTGGTCATAACTTTTCTTCCAAGGAGTAAGCGTCTTTTAATTTCATGGCTGCAGTCACCATCTGCAGTGATTTTGGAGCCCCAAAAAATAAAGTCTGACACTGTTTCCACTGTTTCCCCATCTATTTCCCATGAAGTGATGGGACCGGATGCCATGATCTTCGTTTTCTGAATGTTGAGCTTTAAGCCAACTTTTTCACTCTCCTCTTTCACTTTCATCAAGAGGCTTTTTAGCTCCTCTTCACTTTCTGCCATAAGGGTGGTGTCATCTGCATATCTGAGGTTATTGATATTTCTCCCGGCAATCTTGATTCCAGCTTGTGTTTCTTCCAGTCCAGCGTTTCTCATGATGTACTCTGCATAGAAGTTAAATAAGCAGGGTGACAATATACAGCCTTGACGTACTCCTTTTCCTATTTGGAACCAGTCTGTTGTTCCATGTCCAGTTCTAACTGTTGCTTCCTGACCTGCATACAGATTTCTCAAGAGGCAGGTCAGGTGGTCTGGTATTCCCATCTCTTTCAGAATTTTCCACAGTTTATTGTGATCCACACAGTCAAAGGCTTTGGCATAGTCAATAAAGCAGAAATAGATGTTTTTCTGGAACTCTCTTGCTTTTTCCATGATCCAGCGGATGTTGGCAATTTGATCTCTGGTTCCTCTGCCTTTTCTAAAACCAGCTTGAACATCAGGGAGTTCACGGTTCACGTATTGCTGAAGCCTGGCTTGGAGAATTTTGAGCATTACTTTACTAGCATGTGAGATGAGTGCAATTGTGCGGTAGTTTGAGCATTCTTTGGCATTGCCTTTCTTTGGGATTGGAATGAAAACTGACCTTTTCCAGTCCTGTGGCCACTGCTGAGTTTTCCAAATTTGCTGGCATATTGAGTGCAGCACTTTCACAGCATCATCTTTCAGGATTTGAAACAGCTCAACTGGAATTCCATCACCTCCACTAGCTTTGTTTGTAGTGATGCTTTCTAAGGCCCACTTGACTTCACATTCCAAGATGTCTGGCTCTAGATTAGTGATCACATCATCATGATTATCTGGGTCGTGAAGATCTTTTTTGTACAGTTCTTCTGTGTATTCTTGCCACCTCTTCTTAATATCTTCTGCTTCTGTTAGGTCCATACCATTTCTGTCCTTTATCGAGCCCATCTTTGCATGAAATGTTCCCTTGGTATCTCTAATTTTCTTGAAGAGATCTCTAGTCTTTCCCATTCTGTTCTTTTCCTCTATTTCTTTGCATTGATCGCTGAAGGCTTTCTTATCTCTTCTTGCTATTCTTTGGAACTCTGCATTCAGATGCTTATATCTTTCCTTTTCTCCTTTGCTTTTCACCTCTCTTCTTTTCACAGCTATTTGTAAGGCCTCCCCAGACAGCCATTTTGCCTTTTTGCTTTTCTTTTCCATGGGGATGGTCTTGATCCCTGTCTCCCGTACAATGTCATGAACTTCATTCCATAGTTCATTAGGCACTCTATCTATCAGATCTAGGCCCTTAAAGTTATTTCTCACTTCCACTGTATCATCATAAGGGATTTGATTTAGGTCATACCTGAATGGTCTAGCGGTTTTCCCTACTTTCTTCAGTTTAAGTCTGAATTTAGTAATAAGGTGTTCATGATCTGAGCCACAGTCAGCTCCTGGTCTTGTTTTTGTTGACAGTATAGAGCTTCTTCATCTTTGGCTGCGTATAATATAATCAATCTGATTTCGGTGCTGACCATCTGGTGATGTCAATGTGTAGAGTCTTCTCTTGTGTTGTTTGAAGAGGGTGTTTGATATGACCAGTGCATGTCCTTGGCAAAACGCTATTAGTCTTTGCCCTGCCACATTCCATATTCCAAGGCCAAATTTGCCTGTTACTCCAGGTGTTTCTTGACATTCTACTTTAGCATTCCAGTCGCCTATAATGAAAAGGGCATCTTTTTTGGGTGTTAGTACTAAGAGGTCTTATAAGTCTTCATAAAACCGTTCAACTTCAGCTTCTTCAGCATTACTTGTTGGGGAATAGACTTGGATAACTGTGATATTGAATGGTTTGCCTTGGAAACGAACAAAGTTCATTCTGTGGTTTTTGAGATTGCATCCAAGTACCGCATTTCGGCATCTTTTGTTTGCCATGATGGCTACTCCATTTCTTCTGAGGGATTCCTGCCCGCAGTAGTAGATATAATGGTCATCTGAGTTAAATTCACCCATTCCAGTCCATTTTAGTTCGCTGATTCCTAGAATGTCGACGTTCATCCTTGCCATCACTTGTTTGACCACTCCCAATTTGCCTTGATTCATGGACCTGACATTCCAGGTTCCTATGCAATATTGCTCTTTACAGCATTGGATCTTGCTTCTATCACCAGTCACATGCACAACTGGGTATTGTTTTTGCTTTGGCTCCATCCCTTCATTCTTTTTGGAGTTATTTCTCCACTGATCTCTAGTAGCATATTGGGCACCTAATGACATGGGGAGTTTCTCTTTTGGTATCCTATTATTTTGCCTTTTCATACTGTTCATGGGGTTCTCAAAGCAAGAATACTGAAGTGGCTTGCCATTCCCTTCTCCAGTGGACCAGGTTCTGTCAGCCCTCTCCACTATGACCTGCCTGTCTTGGATTGCCCCACAGGCATGGCTTGGTTTCACTGAGTTAGACAAGGCTGTGGTCCTAGTGTGATTAGATTGACTAGTTTTCTGTGAGAATCGTTTCAGTGTGTCTGCCCTCTGATGCCCTCTTACAACACCTACCATCTTATTTGGGTTTCTCTTACCTTGGGTGTGGGGTATCTCTTTACAGCCTCTCCAGCAAATCACAGCTGCTGCTCCTTACCTTGGATGAGGGGTATCTCCCTACTGCCACCACTCCTGACCTTCAGTGTCTTATAGGATAGTTTCTTAAAGGATAGCCTTTATGAAATGACCAGGGGTCCCACACAAAAATAAAAACCAGAACAAATCACATGATGAGGAAGGAAACCTCAACAGGTAAATACTTAGTTGATGCTTAGAAAGAAGCCTCTGTAACGTGCCTTATTTGCTCTCTTATCAGCGATATGAAAAATTAAACTGAAACA
The DNA here is from genome assembly GCA_006410875.1 of Neotragus pygmaeus. Lineage (NCBI taxonomy): Eukaryota > Metazoa > Chordata > Mammalia > Artiodactyla > Bovidae > Neotragus > Neotragus pygmaeus. Next base: position 2,465,495 of record SJYV01029990.1, read on the forward strand.
CAATATCACCCCTGAGAAATGAAACAGGCAACTATCCAAAACTCTATAGATAAGGAAAAGTAGAGCAGTATTAGTAAAGGGGACCCTTGTATGCCACTGGTGGGAGTTAAGTGGTCAGAGCCTTTACGAGCATGACTGTCAAAGGGCCTTGGAATCACAAAATGAGATCGATGATATCATATGGCAGTTCCACTCCCAGAATATTTGATAAATCAATAGATCATGGAAAACACATGGCCAAACCCCCACCTCCACAAACATGCACTGCAGGAGCATATACAATGCCCAAGAGAGGAAAGGAAAGAGAATCGTTGGGTACAGATAAAAGGAAAAAGTAATGGGACATAGAGACACAACAAAAAGTCATACATAATGAAAATGCAAAAAAAAAATGCCATCTTCATGGATACACAGAAATCTACAGAGAATCACAGCAAGTACAGAAGGGTGGATTAAAGACATATCAAAATATATACCTTCCAGAGGGGATTAAAACACGTATTGATGGCTATGAGTGCCCAAACAAAAGTGAAATGGACTTATACTCCTGGTAAGAAATTACAGTTAGCAAAGGGTATCATCGGTGAGATCGTGAAAGGTGAAGGCTGGATTAAACTTATACCCACAAGTACGTATGCAATTCATAATCCACAAGAAACTTTTGTATCAAGATACATGCACTCCACTGATTCTACATGATAACTCTGAAAATAAGCACAGTTTAATACCTCCAGTTATCTGTGGAAAGGAAGGATAAACTGTTTCCCTGCAACAACTACAATGGAGCCAATAGTCTTAAATAAGAAATCAAGTTTGACTTAAAGAAAAACCTCAAAGAGTAAAGACACAAGAAATTTGGTGAAGTCCTGTGTCTCCTACTCACATTTGACAACCAGGCCAGAGATAACGTCAGAGGCTGCTATCACCATAGTAACATGAGGAAGAAATGAAAAAATGCCGCCGCCTTGTGGACATCTTCTCTAACAGCAACCTGAAAATCCTTGCTGATGGCCACATTATTCACAAGCGTGCTGAGCTCTAACAGATACCCAACTTTAACAAATAGCCAGGGCTCAAATGGGGGAAAGAAACTAAGGGAAACACAGGGGAAGCTAACAGGAAGAGGATACGAACAGGTAAACACAATTCCGTGTTTCTTTAGAAAAGTACATTACAATTTGCCCATAGGATGAATGCTAAGAGATACCAACAAAGATGCAAAGACATTATCACCTCTGCCTGAGCATTTAAAAAGGCCACTGTCAGGGGGGCGGTCCCAAGATGGTGGAGGAATAAGACGGGGAGACCACTTTCTCCCTCACAAATTCATCAAAAGAACATTTCAATGCTGAGTAAATTCCACAAAACGACTTCTGAATGCTGGCAGAGGACATCATGCACCCAGCAAAACAGATCATTGGCTTCAAAAACAGGTAGGAAAAAATATAAAAGATGAAAAAACAGACAAAGGAGTTAGGGAGGGAGCTCTATCCCAGGAAGGGAATCCCGTCCCAGGAAGAGACTCTTAAAAAGAGAGGTTTCTTACAATGTATGGCAAAGCCAATAGAGTATTGTAAAGTAAAATAAAGTTTAAAAAAATGAAAACTATTTACAAACTCATTAAAACAAATGTTATGGCTAAAAAGAGAGAGAGAGAGAGAGAGGTTTCCAAACACCAGGAAACATTCTCACAGCCGAGTCTGTGGCAAGCCTTGGAAGCAAAGAGGGCCACATAACAGGAAGGAAAAATAATTAAATAATTAAAACCGACAGATTATGAGCCCAAAAGTAACTCCCCCAGGGGAAAAGCAGCACAGATGTCTGCATCCGCCATTAGCAAGTGGAGGCTGGGCAGGGAGGAACGGGAGGCAGGTGGCAGTGCTTTTTAAGAATTGGGTCATGGGAGGCACGAGCTGCAGTGCTTTTTTGAGAATCAAGCCAGAACGCCCCGCGCATGGCCAGAGCTTGGGCTAGCAAACCAGACTGTGGGATAGCTACCACGCGAAACGCTTGAACATAAGACCCTGCCAGGACCGCATGCAGAACAAAGGATGGAATGGAAATAGCCAGATGCAGACCATCCCCTTCCAGTGACAGGCAGCCAGAACCTTAAGGGCTGGAAGGCGGCAATTGAAGCCCAAGAGAAACATTACCTACCAAAATGCAAGCAGGTTTCTTTGCTAACTAAGACTTCTGGGGGGTACTGGACAGTCATCATCCTCCTGAGAAGGAACGCCAGCGGTACACCCAGAAAACTGAGCAGCAGGGAAAGGCCATAAGTCTCAACGATTGTGCCCTCCAAACTCCTGAGCTACTCGGACCTGGGAAGGGCACAAAACGCAGGCCCAAACAAATCTGTGCCTCTGAGGGCTTCCTGAGCAGCTGAGTGGCTTAGAGTGGAAAGGTGCATGAAGCCTAGGACCAGCCTCAGATGGTTCCCTGGCAGAGTGATGCAGAGCCTGAGAGGTGTGCACAGCAAGCAGGGGCAAGTCCAACATGGATGAGACACTGCAAGCACACGCCAGCAATATTTGTCTGCAGCACCCCCCCCCCCCCACAGTGCGACTGAACAGTGAGCCTAAAAAAAAAAAAAAAAAGCGTCCACCACTGCCCTCCCTGTGTCAAGACGGAAATCAGACACTGAAGAGACCAGCAAACAGAAGAAGTTAAGCAGAGGGAGGTGGTGGACACTTTTTTTTTTTTAGGCTCACTTGTTCAGTAGTGCTGTGGAGAGGGAGGGATACTGCAAACAAATATTACTGGCATGTGCTTGCAGTGTCTCATCTGCGCCTGTCTTTCCCCTGCTCTCGTCGCACACAACTCAGGCTCTAAGCTGCTCTGCCGGGGGGCAGTCTGAGGCCGGTCCTAGGCTTCATGCACCTCTCCGGTCTAAGCCACTCAGGCTTAGCGCTCAGGTAGTCTTCAGAGGCGCATATTTGATTGGGCCTGCATTTTGTGCCCTTCCCAGGTCCGAGTAGCTCAGGAGTTTGGCGAGCGCAATTGCTGCACCTGGTCGCCTTTCCCTGCTGCTGTTTTCTGGGTGTACTGCTGGCATTCCTTCTCAGGTGGATGATGACGGTCCAGAAGCCCCAGAGGTCTTAGTTAGCAAGATGTGTATAAGAGACAGCCCTTCCTTCCTTCCGAGGTAGGTGACAGCGAATGATGGGGTGGGGATGGTCGCCTCGTGGGGAGAGCAAGTCCCAGCTTTCCGACCTGGGGCGGGGGGATGCTGGTAGACGAGGGGCCACTCTTTAGTTTTGGCATGATTTTTTTTCTTCCCGGCCGATCTGCTCCGTCTCTCTAATCGCCCCCTCCCCACCTCCTTCTCCAGATGGAAAGAGGAGCTCCTAGCTCACTTAAGCCGGGGTAGGGCTGGTTCTCCTTTCCGAGCCAAAATCCCAGGCGACGGTGAATTATGAACGTGCCACACCATGAAGCTCTTGTGGCAGGTAACTGTGCATCACACCTGGAATGCCGTCCTGCTCCCCGTCGTCTACCTCACGGCGCAAGTGTGGATTCTGTGTGCAGCCATCGCTGCTGCTGCCTCCGCCGGGCCCCAGAACTGCCCATCCGTCTGCTCGTGCAGTAATCAGTTCAGCAAGGTGGTGTGCACCCGCCGGGGCCTCTCCGAGGTCCCTCAGGGGATTCCTTCCAACACCCGGTACCTCAACCTCATGGAGAACAATATCCAGATGATTCAGGCCGACACCTTCCGCCACCTCCACCACCTGGAGGTCTTGCAGCTGGGCAGGAACTCCATCCGGCAGATAGAGGTGGGGGCCTTCAATGGCCTGGCCAGCCTCAACACCCTGGAGCTGTTCGACAACTGGCTGACGGTCATCCCCAGCGGGGCCTTCGAATACCTGTCCAAGCTGCGGGAGCTCTGGCTGCGCAACAACCCCATAGAGAGCATCCCCTCTTATGCCTTCAACCGGGTGCCCTCCCTCATGCGCCTGGACCTGGGGGAGCTCAAGAAGCTGGAGTACATCTCCGAGGGGGCCTTTGAGGGACTGTTCAACCTCAAGTACCTGAACTTGGGCATGTGCAACATCAAGGACATGCCTAACCTCACCCCGCTTGTGGGGCTGGAGGAGCTGGAGATGTCGGGGAACCACTTCCCGGAGATCAGGCCTGGCTCCTTCCATGGCCTCGGCTCCCTCAAGAAGCTATGGGTCATGAACTCACAGGTCAGCCTGATTGAGCGGAATGCTTTTGATGGGCTGGCCTCGCTGGTGGAACTCAACCTGGCCCATAATAACCTCTCTTCTTTGCCCCATGACCTCTTCTCCCCGCTGAGGTATCTGGTGGAGTTGCACCTACACCACAATCCTTGGAACTGTGATTGTGACATTCTCTGGCTAGCCTGGTGGCTTCGGGAGTACATTCCCACCAATTCCACCTGCTGTGGCCGCTGCCACGCTCCCTTGCACATGCGAGGCCGCTACCTGGTAGAGGTGGACCAGGCCTCCTTCCAGTGCTCCGCCCCCTTCATCATGGATGCCCCTCGGGACCTCAATATCTCGGAAGGTCGGATGGCGGAACTTAAGTGTCGGACTCCTCCCATGTCCTCTGTGAAGTGGCTGCTGCCCAATGGGACAGTGCTCAGCCACGCCTCCCGCCACCCACGGATCTCCGTCCTCAACGACGGCACCTTGAACTTTTCCCACGTGCTGCTCTCAGACACAGGGGTATACACGTGCATGGTGACCAACGTGGCAGGCAACTCCAATGCCTCGGCCTACCTCAACGTGAGCACGGCCGAGCTCAACACCTCCAACTACAGCTTCTTCACCACGGTCACAGTGGAGACCACCGAGATCTCGCCGGAGGACACAACGCGCAAGTACAAGCCTGTTCCTACGACGTCCACTGGTTACCAGCCGGCCTATACCACCTCTACCACGGTGCTCATCCAGACCACCCGTGTGCCCAAGCAGGTGGCAGTGACCGCGACAGACACCAACGACAAGATGCAGACCAGCCTGGATGAAGTCATGAAGACCACCAAGATCATCATCGGCTGCTTTGTGGCAGTGACCCTGCTCGCTGCTGCCATGTTGATTGTCTTCTATAAACTTCGCAAGCGGCACCAGCAGAGGAGTACAGTCACAGCCGCCCGGACAGTTGAGATTATCCAGGTGGATGACGACATCCCAGCGGCGGCACCTGCAGCAGCAACAGCAGCTCCGGCCAGTGTATCAGGTGAGGGGGCAGTCGTGCTGCCCACAATTCATGACCATATTAACTACAACACCTACAAACCAGCACACGGGGCCCACTGGACAGAAAACAGCCTGGGGAACTCTCTCCACCCCGCGGTCACCACGATCTCTGAACCTTATATCATTCAGACCCATACCAAGGACAAGGTACAGGAAACTCAGATATGACTCCCCCCCCCACCCCCCAAAAAAACTTATACAAATGCAATAGAATGCACACACACACAAAGACAGCAACTTTTGTACAGAGTGGGGAGAGACTTTTTCTTGTATATGCTTATATATTAAATCTATGGGCTGGTAAAAGAAACAGATTATATTAAAATTTAAAAAAGAAAACTCAAAACAAAACTATTTTCTAACTTGTAAGTTCTATTTAAAGGGGGTAGGGGAGGGTTACCTTGGGAATGTTGTGGGGTAGAAGTCACAAGTCAACTTGCTATGTGGCCAGAAGGGATTTCTGGTATATGGTTAAAACTGCTAAGATAAAACCAACTTAAAACACCAACAAAAATCCCTAAAGAGTTAGGGTGCGGGCTGCTGAGGG